>OW386291.2:1800000-2292500 GCA_936432065.2 Rutpela maculata | reverse complement strand
ACACATTGACACTACCATATGTCAAGCCAGTAGAGTAATGAATGAGATGACGGTTTCACATTTCAAGCAAATATAATATAATATAATCTGAAGTACAATCTAAAATAAATAAAAAATAGTTTCAACATATCTTTTGAGTACAGACCTGTTTTAACCTATGAAAAGTGATTCCAAAACATTTCTTCTTATCGATACTACTTTGATTTGTACAGCTACTTGGCGGACACGGAATCATATGCTATGGAGAAAAACACTATTTTCTATCAAAAACATTTATTTTATAATAATATTAAACCAAGATACATGTCGCGTTTTGTTGACGTTTCGATCATACTAAAATGAGGAATGTGCTGCCACATTCTGCTTCTTATGGCGACCTTATTTATTCAACCTCCTTGGCCTCGAATAAACCAGTCAGAGACATCTCTAAACCAGTTGATAAAGTATCACAGACGTGTTGAGATGTCCCCTAAAATTAAAGAATAAAAACATAACACATACAAATGTAATACGTATTAGCCATTGCATATACGACATTTTGTCCCGCTGAATCTGAAGTTAAAATTGTCAGATTGGCTCACTTTTCATCCCCAACCCAAAAATACACCCATATAAAAAGCCGGTCTTTCACCTTTCACACTCACATGGGTAGTTAGATATTTTTGCTAATGTGTACTTCATAATCTCATACGCCATAACCTCATATCACTGTAACCTCATAACCTTAGAGAATATTATTTAGATATTAAGCAAATCACAACTTACACACTTTTTTATTCATAACCTTACAACTCCTCCCTCATGGGGGTGTGCAAACTTCTGTAACCACAAAACTCTGAGTGAACAGAAATATTACACATCTGAGTTCAAAAATCATACAACTCAAAATGTGAGGTTTTTGTAACACCATAACCCGGACCATCCTTTAACGTAATGGCAAGCATGCTTTTGTCAATGCACCACCATTTTCATATATAGTACTCATCAGCTCAAATCTGAACTCTCTTTTTTTGTGATATCGAGTTCTCTTAAAAATGAGGCTGCCGTCATTAATATGCCACAGGCTAGCAGCATGGAACGTGACATAGATAGTCATGATATAATAATATAATAATAATAATAATAATCTTTATTCACCATTTTTGTATAGATACAGTATATGTATATATGGTAAGTCAGTAAAAATATAAACTATGAATATATATCTAAATTACAACAACAGTAATAATGTGTAAAAAAACAACTTAATCTACTAGACCAACAGTGACAAATTAAAAATAAGACAAAATAGAAAGAGACAATGAATTATGTCCCTGTAGTTCTATGTAAAGATTCATTAACGCTGTAGTAGCCATTGTCAAGTAGTAAGTCCTTAAGCTTTTTTCTATATCTCAAGAGATTTAAACTTTTAACATTTTCAGGAAGGCTATTGTGTAGCATTATTGCGTTATAATAAAGAGATTCTTTGAAAGTAGAGGTTCTGTGAAAAGGAATAGTTAGTAAATTTCCATGTCTCGTGTTATAGTCATGGTTTTCAGCTTGTATATGAAACTTATGTAGATTGGATTTTAGATGTATTAAACACTTGTATATGTATATACACGGAACTGTCAATATTCTCTTGGAGATAAGGTATCTCTACAACTTTCTCTATGCTTTAATTTGAAAATAAGTCTAATCAGCCGTTTTTGAAGTATAAAAACTCTTAATCCTTCACTAGATTTTCCCCAAAGAGAAATATTTAGGGCTATATAAGAATAGGCTAGAGCATAATAGACATTTAGTAAGCCTTCTTCATTTAATATGTTTATCAATTGGTAGATTGCATAATATGCTTTGTTTAATTTATTGCACAAGTAGTCGATATGTGGAACCCACAACAATGTACTGTCAATGAATGTACCCAGAAATTTTGAGCTTTCGCTTAAGGGGATATCTTTGAGCACAATATTTCTCCTCGTTTTAAAATCTATAAATACCGTCTTGTTCCCATTTAACATCAATTTGTTATGATCACACCAACCACACATTTCGTCCAGCGTTGTATTTATATGTGAGCTGAGCTCCTCAATACTCGAGGCAGAAGTACAGATGGTGGTGTCATCAGCATACATAATTGTAAGTCCTTTGGTAATATGACTCAGTAAATCATTAATGTAGATGGAGAACAACAGCGGTCCAAGAATAGATCCTTGAGGAACTCCCAATGTAACCGCTTGTGTAATAGAATATGATTCATTGACTTTAACTGTTAGTGTTCGATTATCCATAAATGAATTAATGAGTTCAAGAGTAATGCCTCTTATACCAATATTTTCTAACTTGCTGAACAACACCTGCTTATTTACTGAGTCGAATGCTTTAGATAGATCAAAGAGGATTGCTACAGTATATTTCCCCCTATCGACTTCTCTGTAAATATACTCAAATAAATTAATTGAGGCAGTTTCAACCGACCTCCCACCTCTAAATCCATGTTGGCTGTCAGTTAAAATATTATTTTTTTCTAAGTAATCTCCTATTCTGTTACAGATAATTTTTTCTATCCTGGGAATGCTTTCAGATGTAATGCCTACTGTGACCAACTATGAGCTGTCTTTTAAGATCCTGTTTCCTGGAAGAGACGAATGGGATCGGAATAAAACGACCTACAAAGAGTGGACATTTGTTGTTTTACCCCTGAAGGACCGGAAGTCGGGGTATACAGACGCAACCCAAAGGTAAGAATATCAATCATCAATCATCTTTATTCACCATTTCAGATACAAAAAATGTATATATGGTCCCAGTGAACACGGATACATACCTGGTATGTTTCTCTTACGTAATCTATTCAACATGTTATATCCAAGGATATTGGATGTATGGTAAATGTAAGGTATATGGACCTTAAAATTTCAGCCACAAAAAAAGTTATAGCCATGTAATGGCAACATAACTTGTAACATACTCATATGTGGCAAATATATAACATACATGTAAAGGACATATATTGTATTTCAAAATATTTACCTTAAAATATGTTCTGATGTTACATGTGTGCTATATAACATGCAATTTTCGTGGTATATGCACAAGGGGATAGCAAATAATATACAGGGTGTCCCCAAATGGGGTTACCTATACCACAAGTGGACCTAAATTTTAGTTTTTCGACAGTCACTATAAAAAATTTTGTTTCTTAAAGAAATACGATGTGTTAAGAAAATGTACTTTTTTATACAGGGCGCTCAAAAATTTCAAAAATATGAATTTTACCCAAGAGCAAACTACCTTTATTTTTCTCATTTAAGGAAAATGCAATTTGAAAAAATTGTTTATTAAATCCTGTTTAATATGTCTTTTTCCCCAATGCCTCACCTCAGTTTTCGTATTTTTCCGTAACAGATACTAAAAAATTTAGGTTTATGAAAGAAAAGTATTTCAAATGGCTTTTTTATTAAAAATGAAAAATAAAGGTAGTTTATTCTTAGGCAAAATTCATATTTTCGGAATTTTTAAGCGCCCTGCTCCTTCATAAAAAAAATAATTTTTTTAACATAAATCGTATTTTTTTAAAAATGCGGAAATTTTTATAGTGACTTTTTGTCCAAAAATTAAAATTTCGGTCATTTGTTGTATAGCTAATCCCATCCGAGGACTACTGTTACAATATGGCTCAAGTAAGGAAAAACTAGAAAAACTAGATGTAAAAAAAGGCCAATCTAAAATAAATAATTTTTATATTCATAAAATACATATATCATAATAATATATTAATCAAAGTCATACAAGAAGGATACGTTCATTTATATAATGAGTTAATCAAAAATAAACCAACTGCCAAATTAATAAAGGAACTAAATGCCAAATTGCACATTCTCTGAACTATATAGTTTGGTTTATTACAAGCAAACTTTTGGTTAATAGAAAACATAAAAGATAAAATAGTTGAAGAAAAATAACATATACAGAAAAAGTTAGCTGATTGCAAGCTATGTAATAAGGTAAAAAAAATAAAGAAAAGCCTAACAGTATACATGAATCATTTTCATTCCGCTATAAATTACGAAGAAATAAACATTAGCATGATTACTATAAAGACAAGAAAAGTGTATAAGTTTTTGGTAAAACAGAACAGCTTTTCTTACATTAAAAGAAGTTTCAGGGAAAAAGGTAGACATTAAAAGCTTAATGAAGTTTGTTCCAAATGATGCTCGGACTTTTACAACATTTAAAAACTGTGGATTTTGAGGGTGACGTTGAAGGCTACAGTAACACTATTGATTTTGAATAGACGTAAACGAACAGTAGAAACGAAAATCGCAGGCATATTAATGAGAAGTACGACACTTTGCATTTTCTAAGTGTCTATACACCTACATACACAAAATATACTATTTTTGACAGTCGAGTTATTATTATATTATCTATATATTATAAACACAGGTAATTTTTAGTTTTATTACTTATTTACTCTAGTGACTGAATAAATGCTTTTTTGAACTATATATTTAACATCCGAATAAAGTTTGGTTTAATGTATGGTTATCCAAATTTAATTGTACCAAATATCAACTAAAATTCTGAACGAAAATAGTTAATGAAAAAACAAGAATTCTTCAGTTATTCAAAAAGGAGCTAAAAATTTATTAGAAACAAGAAAAATTCAACAAACGTGACAAATACTCAGATAATGACGAAAACAAATTTCCTATATATATAAAAAAAAAAATTACTTACAGACAAACCTGTCAGCATGAATTTGCAAGCAGACTAATACTTAAAACTTAATTATCTTAAAACTAGTTTTTGGCGCCTGGTTTCCTTTTTTCATACATATCTCAATAAATTATGGTACAATAACTGCTCCAGCTTCTTGTTTTCTCTCTGTAGCCTTTGCTTTGACAGTCTGAACCACTCACTAGCGATGTTCTCAAATTCTTTTTCACAATGTGGGAACGTTTCGTTAACAGCAGCTAGAACAATAGTTTATGACAAAATTTTATAACTTTTTGTGTATTACTTACTTAAAAGCAATTTCTAACTTTTTTAGAAATTCTTTGTCTTTACCTATAGGTACCTACAATATGTTACATCGTTGCCCAAGGACTTTGTTTCCATTTATTACTTATATAAATGTGTAATTTTAATGATTGTGATTATATCATTTAAGCTACAATAAAGCACCTATAATTTTTCTGTGGCTTGAGCTTAGTTAAATTTCATTAAATTTCAATTTCAAGATTGGGAAACATGTCAATAAAACTCCAACAAATAAGTAGGTACCTAATAAGCGACTTAACACTGCACCGAGGTGCTAATGATTTACACTTCTACGTACTTACCTACAATAGTTTTGATCTCTGAACTTGATTCCACACAAAAACAAAGACGATATTTTTAACATGTTAAAACGCACGCTAGAAGTCACGTTGCACCTCCTTCAGGGTCACTTGTGTTAGGTTAGAATATTAGGATTAGGTTATTTTGGTAGGTATAGTTAGGGATATTTGAGTTAATTTCGTATCCTTTTCTAGCACGAACTATGTAATACTGAGTGCGAAAGAGATGTCCTATAATAATTTTATAACCAGATTTACCGGGAAATATAAAACATCACAATATTAAAATGTTATCCAACTGTATGAAGATACGGGATTATCAAACTAGTTTTTGATCGGCGAGTTTTATTTTTTGTTATTAGATACATAAAAAAAATAAAACGGCCGGTAACACTAATCACTATTTTAATAAATTTATAGAGTATTTAAACGAATAAGTCATCAAGTATTATATAGGCACAATTACATTTTCATTACCACTTAATGGCAACTGAAGACATTTTTGTTTAATATCACAAGCGTTAATTGGTAAAAGAGCTTCTTATTTTCATTGGGCATGCTATTATTATGTTGATTAAATTACACTGGCCACTAATGTTATAACCCAACTATAGCAGCACACTCACTACTACACCAAAACAATATATATAATATATATATACTTAACCAAACTTTTTTGACATTCCATATGTAAGCTAGCTTGTTTCATGTTTGTAGTTTACCAAATTACATGATTAAATATATATGTGTAATGTAATTGTAGAAAAATTTAAAATGTCCATGATGATCACAAAATATATAAATGTTATATCTGGTGTAAACATATAAGATAGGTTGATGTGTAATATGTAGCAATTATCTAAATATCACATATTTTAATGTTATTATTTAACACACAAGCAATATAACTTTAAATGTACATACTGATTACAGAAATACATAATTATTATATAGCGGATAAATACACATAATACTTGTTATTATAATGTACCAGTTACATAAATATCACATATTTTAATGTTATTATTTAACAAACAGGCAATATAACTTAAAATCTACATGGTGATAACAGACATACATAAATATTATATGGCATGTAAATATACAAAATACTTGTTATTGTAATGCAGCAGTTATGTAAAAATCACATATTATAATGTTTGTATTTAACAAACAGGCATGTTTGTTAATAACTTAAATGTATATAGCATTTGAAGATGGTTTATATAATGGAGATATATTTGGTAATATGGTGCGTGTTACCTTGACAATATCTCTTTGGTACGTAACAGCCATATGTGTGTTCACTGGGGTATGTCAGTGTACAATTACATATCATTTAAAAACATTAAAAATTTTTCTCTATTCTTATTGGGATGCTCTGCCACATGTATTCTTCTAAACAATGCCTGAAATCTACAAAATAATACAATTAACCAGTATTTTACTGGAAAGTAACCTCTACGCCTGTGACTTTTACGTCAAAGGATCAGTTAGAGGGTGGTTTTGACAAATAATGAATAAGAACAAAAATATAAAAATGACGTATTTTGCTGACGTTTCGGAAAACGAATCTGTTTCCTTTCTCAAAGCGTATTATAATGTTTGTGGGCTGTGTATATTAAATACACAGCTTTAAGAATATATTTGTTATATTCAGTATCCATAGATACTTACTGCTTACACAGAACTGTTGATATATCTAATTGATAGTTTTATTTTAAACAATGTTGAGTTTGTTAAGTTCTTCTTTTAACATCGGCAGCCAGATTGTGCAAACATCTACAGAACAATTCGACACGCATTTATCCTCATTCAATAGTATTATAGCCACTTCTTTAATTTTTCTTTTCTTGCTATCTGTCTCTTTTGTTAAAATTTTTGCCGAGTCCCAGTTTATTCTATGTCCGTTCTCCCAAGCGTGTTCGCAAATCTTCCATTTCTGAATCTCATTTTTTCTAATGTAACCCTTGTGCTCACCCAATCTAACACTGAATGGTCTGGATGACTCACCCACATAATGTTTATTACACTCACACGGAATACTATAAATGCAGTTTTTTGAATTTTGCTCAGTAAAATACTGGTTAATTGTATTATTTTGTAGATTTCAGACATTGTTTAGAAGAATACATGTGGCAGAGCATCCCAATAAGAATAGAGAAAAATTAAGAAAATGCCACAACCAACGTTTAGACAACATTAAAAATGTATATAAAAAAAAAAAGGGAAAAATATGTGTCTACTGATGGTTTGCAAATCGTTTACTAACTTGGAAAAACAAACCTATAATATAATCCAAAATTTTATCTAATCTAGGTATAAGGGTGGATTATTACTGAATAGGCAACTGAACATACTTCAAGATTTGTAGAGTATAAGGTTGCCTAACAACTCACGATCCTCACCAAAAAATGTCATTAGCCAATGAACATCTGGTGTGAAATCACACCAGATACAGGCAAGATTGGTAGAGTATAAGGTGGCCTCGTAACTCATGATCCCCACCAAAAAATGTCATTAGCCAATGAGCAGTTGGTGTGAAATCACAGCAGATGCAGAGCCTGGCAGAGCTGGGCAAATATGTACTTACAAATACTTCATAAGTATTTAAATACTAGAAAGTATTTAAATACCGAGTATTTAAATACTTCTTGCAACAAGTATTTGTATTTATACTTGCAAATACTTTATCTGAAATATTTACTACTTAGTATTTGTGAAAATGATCCTAAAGTATTTATAAATACTTAAACTATTTAAATAACTGGGAAGTATTTAAATACTTTTCTGACAGTATTTAAATACTTTCAGAAGTATTTGAATCTCAAAACTATTTAAATAAATATAACAAATATAATCAAATACACCAGGGAGACAGGCAGATACTCGTCAAAAATCAAGACATGTATTATACTATCTCGTCAAGAATCAAGACATGTAGGTACTATACTATGTAGTTAATAAATACATTGCATCATTCAGTCTTCAGTCGTTCACATCTTAATTCCCAGAAAGTTGGTTGAGAGCAGACAAAGACAGTACGTGTTAACGGTTGATGTATGTTTTGTGATTGAGAACAGTTGAACTAGTGCCATAGTCTCTGTGTTTTATTTGGGTATTTGCAGAAGACGCAAAGGTCTAGCTCTACGGATAAGTAAAAGTCCAATACCCAACTAGAACTGATTAAGTATAGAGGTATTAAAATAGTGCTGTAGAAGTTCATGGAAGTCATGAAACCTAAAATTTAGACAATAAAATAGTATTTAATATAATAATGATAATGATAATAATAATAATAAGTCTTTATTGATTTCTACAAAAATAGAAAATACAATTTGACAAAGTAGCCCAGACGACAGAGCAGGCCGCCCCGTATGGGGGGGTCTATTGGGTACTGAGTTTAGGGTCTTCAATTATCATGCGCGGGGGGGCGTTGGCTTCCAAGAGGCCCACCACAGATTTTAACAACAAATTTTTTTCCCGCTCGTCAATTATTAGGCGCGGAGGCCCGCCAGTGAATTCGGTACCGGGGCCCAGTATTTGATGCGGGGAGCCTGCGACAGAGAACATTTTATAGTGAAACCCACAAAAACTTGCAAACTAAATAATTTTTTTTTAATGAGTTCGTGAAAGTTTATAGAATAATATTCTGAAAAGTTTACATTCTACTCGGATGCAAAATTTTTAATTTTTTTAAATTAAGTCAGGGTAGAAAAAAACAAAAATACAGGTAAACAGACCACGCATTTCTAAACAAAAAATGTTCTAACAAAATTTATCGCTAAAGCCACGGTATTCCTGGAAAAAATAATTAAATAACTTTGTCACTCTGCGCGGCCAAGCGCACGGTTAAATGCATACTACGAAACTCTAAAAATTCTTAGAAGTTCTAACGAGTAAAACAAAGCTTTCTTCTCTTTCTGATTACACGTTTTTAACATTTTTCTTAGTGAATAGGAGGATAAACAGTGAGTCTGGAGGGAAAATATATATATTTATTAACGCATACACAGACACCACACATAGCCGCTGAATCGCTCGCATGAATTTTTAAGTATCTTTACTGTATTGTATTTATTACAGGTACACCTATCCACATTTCAGCTATATCCAATGGATTCCTTATACATTTGTTAATGTATTAGAAAAGTTCCAGAATTTATATTTAAAACAATCAAAGATATTTTCACAGTTATAAGGATAAGATTGTGAAAATCGCAATTTCTTATCATGATCTGATTGATCATATTTTCGAAAAAATGCATACAAGTAAACGAATTTGTGTTTGAACATTCGAAAAATATACATTTTTTCCGAAATAGTGATATTTTATTTTTACCAATGGGTCAAGTTCTCGGCAAGTTCCAGCCTCCAATATATATATTTATCAAAAAATCATCAAGCAAGGAAATTAAAATGATCTGAAATGTACTTTTTTTTTAAATCCACGTTACTACAATTTAATAAACCATAATAATCATGAAGTGTACATACTTTTTAACAGATCTCAATGAAGAAAGAATTTTTTTGAAGGGCTTTTACTTTTTTCTATATTTTTTATTGCGACAATTGAGTTCGGGCGTGATAATATATATAAGTATATTTTTTCCATCCATCCTTTGCTTGTATTGTTTAAAACAAGAAAGCATCAGAAAGCTGCAACTTCAATCTTTTAAATGAACCAACACTCATGTAGATTGAACAAATTCTGATTTAGTAACATGTAATTCAGTGCGTCGGTGTCACAGGCATGCATATGCAAGCGCGTGCACGCATGTATCTCGCTCCGAGTTATAACGTTACAGTTAATTATTTTTTTCCGATAAAACCGTGGCTTTAGCGGTCAATTTTGTTAGGACATTTTTTGTTCATAAATACGTGATCTAACCATCTGTATTTTTTATTTTTTCCTAACTTGACTTGATCTCAAAATTTTGAAAAAATGGATGAAACATTTTTTTTTCACATTTTTTTTTATGTTCTGCATCCGAGCGAAATGTAAACTTTTCAGGATATTATTCTACACACTTTCACGAACTTATTAAAAAAAAATTATTCAGTTTTTCAAATATTTGTAGGTAAATACCTACATCGACAGGGCTAAAGTTTAGCCATTATAGGCTATTTTTACACTTAACTATGCTTCAAAATATTTCAGTGTTATCAAAGTATTTAAATATTCGGAAAGTATTTAAATACTAAGTTTAAACTATTTAATTACTTTTGTTATTTATTATTTAAATACTTTTATCTTTTGAAAATACTTAATATTTAAAGACTTTCAATTTTCTGAAAGTATTTAGTATTCAATATTTAAATACTTTTTCAAATTATTTGCCCAGCTCTGGAGCCTGGTTCAAAATATTGTAAGAATTTGTGTAATGTTAATAATTAAGCAAAGAACTCGTAACTGGAACGAGCTCGCAATGACCTGCCTGAGGCAGGGTGCAATTACCTCGTATTTTGAGTCACCGTTTTACATGGTGGTAATCAGGATAAGTTGTAGAATATAACACTACAGGTCATAGTATACTTCTGGCCATATTTCGGGCCAGTACGGAACGTCCTTCTAGAAAGAGATAACTGCACCGCTGCTGTGCGTTCGAAGAACAAGGATAGTCTAACTATTCATCCCCCCACTCACTTCTCGGCCAAAAGCTGAATACGAGAGAACCTTATACTCTACAAATCTTAAGACACAGGACTTTATTCAAAATATTGTAAATGTAATGTTAATTAACCAAAGAACTCGTAACTGGAACGGGTTCGCAATGACCTGTTTTTGAGGTTGGTGGGAATTATCCTCGCATTTTGAATCACTGTTCTGCATGCTGGTAATGAGGATAAGTTGTAGAATGTAACACTCTACAGATCATAGTATACGTCAGACCATATTTCCAGCTGGCTTCAGAACTTTCGACAAATACCTTGCGTCGGACAGACAGTATACAATTGCGCCAACGGAACAGAGCTGTTGGCTGCTGCTCGCACTATCTGTCCCACTTAAGGTATTTGTCAAAAGTTTTGAAACCACCTGAAATTCTCAGCGACATTTTTACTCAGAATAATATTAATTAAGGACGATAGCAATGAAGACTAAGAAGTAAGTGTCTCACCAATATAGAGTAACCCTCCGATTAAAGAACTTATATCTAGATACATAATAGGCTATCTTTTCACTATATACCTTGTTTGCTCCTAACATAGTCACATTATATGTCCATTAAAATGGATAGATGAACATCACATCCCATAGGCAACAGTGGCGTTGTGTGTGTAGAAAATGTGTAGAATGGTAAATATTTTCATTAAAATGAATTATTGCAATTCCTGCATTACCGGCTCTTTATATAACGTGATGTAGGCATACGATATTACAGTAAGATAACTATGTATTGAAAGGATATTAAAATTTAATTGCTATTTACTTTATAACTGTAAACTGAACTTCATCATGTTACGACTATGGAACGATCGATTTTCTTCTGTTCTAAACTGCTTTCTGCAAACGGCCCAGCACTTTACTATTTATTTGCAGAAAATATATTGTCACTAAACTGTGTATAACTGTAATAAACTGTATAATATTCTCTATCCATATTGTGTAAATATGAATAGAGAATATTATTTAGGTATTAAGCAAATCACAACTTAAAATAAAATTACTTTTTCACCAGTTTTTGGTCGGAGAACACGAAAAACATTTATTGACATTAATGGCCGAACTGTCAACTGAGATTATGATAATCGAACTGAAGCCGATCGTGCACGAGCGGCCACGAATACGCCGATGGGCCAATCAGCAACTTATGGGAAGAAGTGCCTTAGATTGTGAGTCTTTCAGCGACAAATAAATCAATGCCATTATGTATCTAGATATAAGTTCTTTAATCGGAGGAGTAACCTGATTCGTGAGAGGCCAGGGGACTGTTGCAAAAAAGTCACCCCGAATCGTTAGAGGCAAGGAAACTACAGTTCTTTGTTTGGTAGGCTGACTACAAATGTCATCATTGCAAAATGTTTTGCAAAATTTTTCAAAATGAAAAAAAATGTATGTGATGTTCTCGAAGAATGAAGACTAAGAGAAGTCTCATCAATATAGAGTAACCTGATTTGTGAGAGGCAAGAGGACTCACGCAAAAAAGTTAACCCGAATTGTGAGAGGCAAGGGGACTCATAATAACCAAGCACCTCGACTAATGAGAGGCAAGGGAACTCACAATAAACAGGCACCCTGACTAGTGAGAGGCAAGGGGACTCACGATAAACAAACACCCCGACTCGTGAGAGGCAAGGGGACTCATAATAACCAAGCACCTCGACTAATGAGAGGCAAGGGGACTCACATTAACAAGTGCCCTGGCTAGTGAGAGGCAAGGGGACTCACGATAAACAAACACCCTGACTAGTGAGAGGCTCGGTAACCTCCTCGTAGTGGACTTTGAAAACTAATTCTTTCATAGGCTTTCATTGCAAAATTTTCAGATTTTCAAACTAGATTTCGTTTGACCCAACAGTTGACGTCAGAGAATTTGGAAATATCTGCACCACGCTTCTTGAAGTTTGATACTGATTTAAACGGTTGAGATGTAATGGCCACCAGTGACCGGGGTAGTAAGATGTAGTAATGAAACGCGCCGCCTGCAGTATGCCCATGATTATCAATTTTTAATATGTTGTACCCTTCTGATTGCTTTGAAAATTGGATGTTTTTTATGAAATTAAAGTTCCTAACTTGATCAATGACCATTTTCTAAATAGTATACCTAAAATAACTACAGGTCCAAATACTTTAAACGACTTTTTACAGAATCAATACAACATTAATGAGCCCTCCAAGTTCAGCTTAATTACACCATCAGATGTTCTATCCTGCATAAATGACTTAAAAAATAACGCCATAGGTGCTGATAATATCTCAGCTAAAATGCTAAAGTTGTCAGTACCACATTGTTTAGGTCCCTTAACAAACATTATCAATTACTCTCTAGAAACTGGAAAATTGCGCTTGTAACACCTAAAAAGGACAACTCAACCATAAATAATTTGAGACCCATCAGCGTCTCACCTGCTCCTTCTAAGATATTAGAAGGAGTAGTAAATAGTCAGGTTGTTGACTATCTTAACAATAATAAAATTTTACCAACTTGCCAGTCGGGATTCGGGAAAGGTTTTGGTTGTACTGCAACACTTCTCAAGATTACCGATGATATAACAAGGAGTTTTGATAATAGCCAGTGCACACCACTAGTTTTAATTAATGTCAAAAGCATTTGACTCAATTAATATAGAGTTGCTTCTTGCAAAGCTATCTCTTTACAAAATTACAAATGTCGCATTAGATTGGTTCTTCTAGGTAGACAGCAAGCCGTAAAACTGTGTAAACAAGGCGAAATATTAATATCTGATTTTAAAACCACCCAAATAGGCGTTCCCCAAGGGTCAATTCTTGGGCCGCTTCTATTCTCAGTCTACGCAGCAGATATATGCTCAATAATTCAAAATTGTTCAGTACACATGTATGCTGATGACCTACAGATTTATCTCAATTTCTCGGCAGATGGAAAACCTGAAGAACCCGGAAAATTCAGGGAATTTTAAAAACCTTTCAAAAATCATGGAAATCTCAGGGAATTTTAAATATTTCACAAAAATCATGGAATTTGAGTCACGATATGGAAAACAATAAACTACTTACGACTCCCACTGTTATTTTAAATTATTTTTAAATTGTAACCTTCGTTCGTCCACTTAATGTCGATTTTATACAGCAAATTATTATTTATCAAATCGAAAATTAAAGGAAAAATCATTTGATTATCTAAAGTTACGTTTAACATATTGATAATAATGATTTGCCATCGAAGAACATTTTTTTTTGTCATGGAAAACCTGGAAAATTCAGGGAATTTCTTCAGCTATGTAAAGTCTGAACCCTGTTAGAATCTACTAATTTGGCAAACCTACATTTAAATCAAGATTTACAACATGTGTAATTATGTTTAGTCGGTCTGGTTTCGACACTAATAATTTCAACATTAAGCTGAACAATGAAATTGAATGAAGACAATCTGTCTCAAATTTGGGCTTGATTATGGATACTAAATTAAACTTTGATAAACATGTCAGTAAGATTTGCCAGTCAAGTTTCTTCAAATTAAAAAGTATTTATGAATTTCGGGATAGCCTACCAATATCAACAAAATTGATGTTATCCGACATGATTGTATCATCTATTGCCAATTACATGGATGTTGTTTATGGACCTTACTTAACAGTTTCTAACGTATACAGACTACAAAAAATACAAAATTCTTGCACAAGATTAGTGATGTCCTTACCAAGACGAGAGCATACCAGTCAACATATCAGAGAATCATGTTGGCTTACAATGGAACAACGGAGACTCTTACATATGAGCTGCCTAATACATAAAATATTAAAAACTAACAGTCCGACATACCTTCGAGAACTAATAATACGTTGTAGAGAATTGCATAATGTAGAAGATAGAAACAACAATACGCTATCTATTCCCCAGCATAAGACAGAGTTCTATAAAAACGATTTTAGTTATCAGGCAGCTCATATTTTTAATAAAATGCCATGCTTAGACAACAATACAACAATCAGTACTACCTCGCTCAAAAAACAAGCCAAAGATTGTATACTTCACATGTGATAGATAACCAGTGATTTTTATTTATTTTTCTTTTCTAATGTACCCAAGTAACACACATGGTACCAAATCCTTTCGGTTTCGATTTTGCTACGAAGCCTTAGTTCCTGGGATACACCCTGGTACTAACATTGCTACTTTATTGGGTAAGGCTACTTTATATGGTTCTTTTAAAGTAACTGTTACCACACCGATACCATTTATTGGAACTGTAAACACTCAAAGTCAAAGTAACGTTTGGGTAGTTACTGGAACTAAACAGTATCATTTTATCGTTACTCTATAGTGGCAAAAACTATATAGTACCAGTGAATCAGTTACTGCCACCTACCAGACCACTAAGATGCCTAAATAAAATAACTGGATACATAGAGAAGCGATCTAGGTTCCAGAATAGTTCCAGTGATCAGCACTTGGAACTTTAAAGTATCGTGTCATTTTAGTGGCAACATGGGTAGCGAAATAGTTCCTGTTGGTACTTTACAGTTCCAAAATAGAATCTGATACTATAGAGTCATATCAGGATAGTTGCTAGTGGGTCACCAAAGTCACAGATACTTTATGATGGAGGGCCTAACTTTATAGTACCTTTGTTAAAATCGGCCATTATTAGTTGTTGTTAAAATTTTTAGAAAAAAAAATTGGGTTTAATCAAAAATAGACAAAGGTTATGTTAATATCTTATCATAAACTTTTACGAAAAATAATTTTGAAAGTATTCCAAATGTTTCCCTAATAAATATTTAAATTTTTTAATCTTGCCTTTTTAAATTATTTTGTCAAATACTTACAAGAAAAGGTTATTTTGAGGGCGCGTTGAAATTTTATCATTTAATATGTCAACTTATATCAAAAAAGTAACTTGCGTTTGAAAAAATGGCTAAAGAAGCACTTTAAACACGCGCCTATAGTACATATCTTTTTGGTATAATATTATTTCACTGTGCCATTATTATAAAAGAAAAAAACAAAGAGGTCGCTAAAAGATAAACAAAATTTTAAAAAGTGATAGTGGCAGTTACTAGGCAGCCACGTAGAGGTTACTAGGCCGCCGAGTCGCGGAGTAGTACCCGCTACTACCCCGATCCTTTATAGTAACTAAACATAGTCACATCTATAGAGGCCGGGACTACCCGAAACACTACCCGGCGACTACAAATTTTTCCCCAGTTTAGTGGCGGCTACGTAGCTGCCACGTAGCAGGGACGTGGCTGCCTATGGTAGCGGTCCACTTTATCGTGGCTTTTATAGTCGCCGATACGTTACCGCGACTTTATGTGTTACTTGGGTAAGATTATATCTAATATTTTATTACCTTTACTTACTGTCATGTCATAATATATGACATGTAATAATAATATTAATGTAAATGTTGTCCATTGATATTTTATATACTAGGTGTTAGTGAAAAAATGTTATGCGGTATCTGTCACCTTTTGCCTGTAATTTTTTTTCTTTCTGGCAATAAATGTGTATTTATTTATTTATTTATTTAAAGGGGCATATAAACATTTATTTGAAAGGAACATGCCCTAAAAAAATGTTTTATTTTGAAAAAAAAATTTCACTACTTTTTTTTAACAAATGGACTCAATAATTTTTTTCTACATTTGTTCCATCAAAAGCCATAACATATATTTTTTTCGTGAAAATCGGTTTATCCTTTGAGAACATTTTTTTTCCATTTTTCTTGTTACCCCCATAACTCCCGTAAAAATGGTTTTTCAAAAATAATATTTTGGGAAATTTGAACTAACACTACTATCAACTTGTGCTCAAAATTTCGACCAGATTGGTGCGGGGGCAGCTAACACATGCTTATCCTGCTATGCCCTTTGTGTTCGTTATTTGTTATAATGGAATATCACAAAGTAACAGACAACTCCATTGGTTTTTTTAACATTTATTGGCGAAAACAACTTGCAGGGTGTGCACTTTTGGTTTTACCAATGATCATTGGTCCTATGTTCAATGAAATATCAGTACAGTTGTGTTTTACGAAATAAAACACATGTCAGAGATCATTATAGATTTACTTAAGTGTACAATTTTAAGAATAAAGTACATTAATTAACTTGAGGTGCACAGGTACTATATCTAGAGTAAGGCTAGTTTTATTAAACATTGCGACTGCAACTGTCCTGAGCAGATCTGACATTAAACTCAAGCTAAAACAGGTAAAAATTTTAAAAAGACGCCTTACCTTACAACTGAAACGTTTGATCAACTTCATAAGAAAATAGCTACTTTTGTAATATAAAAAAACCTATATAAATGTTCCAGTCGCAAGGTAATTCATTAAGTGGGACGATTTGTTTTGTGCAGCGTCTCGAGAAAAACAGTAGCGATTCTATTAATATTGTCGAAGTTATTTTATATACATATTAACTAATTAACGATAGAGTTTAAACATGCATGGCCTACTTCGCACTTACATTGACTAAAATTCACAAATACTGTCATTTTACACACAGCTCCATATTAAATAAAATTAAGTTAAAATCATTCTTAATAATAAAAAATTACTGCGAATTTCTTCATATAAAACATGATATCCCAGAAATTAATATAAATATTATTCAACAGTCGTATCATACTCAAAAACAATACAATATATACAACTTCTTCTTTGTATCTTTTATAAAACAGACTCTTTTTGTTGAATTTCTTCTTTTTCGCCAGGACTTGAAGCAGTCTCAATTATTTTGGGAACGTGCCGGCCGCCCCCTTGGCCCATCGTTATGGGCTCATCTTCTTCCTCGTCTTCGTCTATGGGCGTTAACGCATCACCATCAGTCAACGGTGGCTCCTCCTCCGATGAACGTTTTAAGCAAGGTGCTAGAAAGCTTGTTAATGCTGAAATAGCGAAAAACCCACCAGCAAGGTAAAATGGCACGTCATAGGACTGGGTTGCATCGTATAAGGCACCTGCTAGTGGTGAACCAACAATGGCAGCAGCACCACGGAAAAGAATTAATAAGCCAAATGCATTTGTCAACTTGTCTAGACCCAAGAGGTCCACTAAGATAATTGAGGTTAGGGAAATGTAGCCAGCTAAAAAGAAAAAAAAATTACTAAAATAGGTACATAATAATTATAATATAAATTGTATAAAGTCAAGCATTTTTCACTGCCTTTCTTTACTGTGAGCGCCAAAGGAAATAAAATAGAGTTACTGCCTCAGATAAACAAAGAAATATATGGATAAATAATACTTTCCATCTCCGCGTAAGATATATCACGTGTTCATTGTTTACATGTCTATCGAGGCGTTCATTGGTTCTCTTCCGAAGGACGTTGACCGTTGTTTACATTTTCTTGTGCCGCCATATTGTTTTATTGCTTTTAACGCTGTTTTTATCCAGTTATAAACAATTTTGTGTTGATTTTGCAGTTTAATCACGTTTTATATGGTTCAAAAATGACTAAGGATTGTTTAATTTACTAAAAGATCTACAAAAGGGAGTAATCTCGTTCGTTTTATATGCAAGCATAGTTGTGTACATAGTCGTAGGTTAGGGTTATAGTTAGATTTATTGTCTTATTGTTTTGCCGATCTAGCAATAAATAATTTTTCCTTCTGCCTCTCTCGTCTTTACACTCAAGTAAAAAACGTAAAAAGACAGTTGTGTGATTATCAGATAGATAGATAGATTAATAGACTTAGATTTATTTCTCTAAATTTAAATGTTACAAAGTATACCCATTTAAATTTGGTACGAGTATTTCAAACTTTACAGAATGTTTACATTATTACATAATAATAGACTGTATTAACTTTTCAAAATAATAATGCACTGGGTTCGATCCCCAGCTTTAAAATTGGAAACGGTGATATGTAATGGATGTATATCTGCGTTTTTCTAAATGTGTAACCCCTTTCTGAACAGTCTTGACTTTGAAATTGTTGGTGTTGCCTGATATATGTGCTACGTTATGTTGTTATTCTGTAGGCTCCCAGAAAATATTACGCTTAGAAAAAAGTGACTCGCTGTCCTACAAGTAACTGACCAAAATTTGAAGCATTTACAATTACGTATGCTTTAATCGCTTCAAGTTTGATGACTTTTATGTAACCCGGACAGGAAAAAGATGTTTAAGAAAAATGTTTGTTTCCTAGTAGTTTTACCAAGAGACTCATTTCACTTCCATTATCGTATCAAGGGTGTCTCATATAATTTGCTTTTTAATACTAACAAGAGTCGAGTCGAGGCTACTCTCTGCTTTATCTTTGCTACTGCAATTTATTATATTTTTTTATAGCCATATCAGATTGAAATAATTTGATGCGTTGTATCGAAAACAGATTTGATAAGGAATCTGTATTATATTTATCGTAACTATATTCAACAATATTAAAATTAAAAACTGGAAGTAATGGTGCGGGAGCTAAGTGGCTTTTTGGGGCACTCATTGTTACAAGCATTTTCTATGCACTGATTAATTCTATCGAACTTGACAAAATAGACTTCTGGCATATGTCAGCCCGTCGAGTTGGCCATGGTTCAAGATATAAAAATCAGTGAAATTATATCATCGTTACAAAGCCAAGTTTTTTTGTGTGTACACATTTTATGTTTAGAATGAATAAAATAAGATCGCCAGAAAGTGTGGGCCATCAGGGGCGCAACCAGAAAGGTCAAAGAAGTAAAAAAACGGAGTTACATAACATCATCGTTACAAACTTTTTTAAGGTTGAGCATGTTTTATGTTGTGAACACAGAAAAAAATTCCCAGAAAGAAACTCCCGTCAGTAAGGCTAGCCAGAAAGAAAATGTTTAGGATTTTTGAAGAAAATTGGATTTTTTTCGCATATTTCATCTCAGAACTGTAAACTCATCGTTACAAGTTCTGGCTCCTTTTTAAAACGTAAATATAAGCTCCTTCAACAATAGAATAGCCTCCCCGTAAAGTTCTTAGTGTCAACAAAAGTACCATAGGCTCCTAAATATACAGGAATTTAACACTTTCGGCTAACTTGACTCCGTACCGTGCCTCAGTTGTATCATTATTACCTTTCTGGCTGCGCCTCCTGACGGCCCACACTTTCTGGCGATCATATTTTATTCATTCTAAACATAAAATGTGTACACACAAAAAAAATGAGCCTTGTAACGATGACATGATTTCACTGATTTTTAAACAGTGTTCGTGACGCTCCTGACAGGAGGTGCCCCGCCAGAAGTCGATTTTATGAATCGTTATCATCCATTAAACCATAAAAATATCTCAAAGTTCATAAAGCGATGAGCTGCCGAAAAAGCCACTTAGCTCCCGCTCTATAAGGTAGTGCATTATGTCGAGTATATTTGTTTACAATATAGAGATTTAAAAGTAATATAATGTTATTTTTGTTTTATGTATATGGTACGGGTAGCGTATGACCAGATTCATTATACAGTATCGGAAAGTCTTGGATTAGGCATGCAAACAGAGCTGCCCACGCACATGTGGTGAGGAAAGCAAGTGCCACGAGTAGGATGTGTTATACGATAAAAAAAAATAGCCTAGTTGTTTCGCTCTCGCTTGCTCCTAATCAAATGCTTGCCGGTACTGTAGAGTGATAAGTATGTAAACTTTTAAATGAATATGTTATACTGTAATATGAAAAAATACTAGTTGGTTTCATTTATATGCTAACATATATAGATGTTTTTATTTTCTTGACCGTTGATATCAAATTAACTTGATGCAGTTATATCCTGAGTTATCGGTCTTTATAATAAAATTACTCTTTTCTTACGTTTCAGTTTATTCAACCATCGTCAGAGAACTACAATTAAGTGAAGACCAATATTTTTTTAAATGCTATTTTTTATACACATACAATTTAAATCCATGTGTATAAAAAATAGCATTTAAAAAAATATTTGTCTTCATTTAATTGTAGTTCTCTGACGATGGTTGAATAAACCGAAACGTAACAAAAATAATAATTTTATTATAAAGACCGCATAACCCTAGGATATACCTACATCAAGTTACTTTTATATCCTAACCAAAAGTGAATTTTTTTTTACTCAGAAAATGTAGAGTAACTTATCGTTTAAGAACCATTTAACTTTGAGAATTGACAGTTCAATACTTTAATTTCTCTTCAATAACACATTTTGTAAAAATTCTAACCAAACAGTACTCTTTTTGTCTCAATAGAGTCGTAGTACTATTATTGTCAGATATAGTATTAAGTAATAGTCGAGAACATTAATTGATTATTTTAAAAGTTTTAACCCCCTTATCTGTCTACGCCTCTGATTAGGCGACTCCATAAACATAAACATTCCTCTCCACTCTGCCCCTAGAAGATTATCCTCCCTACACACAACTTCTGTGTACTTCAAATGAGATTATTTATCCATATTTCTTTGCTTATCTGAGGTTACTGCCATTGGTTTGAAATGTTTTGTCATAACTGATGTCTTTTTGGCTTTTTTAAATCAGTCTTATATAGAGAAATAAGGTATATACTGTGTACCATTCTACTTTTATAAGTTTCAAGTCCATTTTATCTTCGTATGGGTCCAGTGTTTGCTTAAATCATTTTAGAAATAATAAATGCAATATTAAAATTATCTGAATTTCTTCTTGGACATTTTATAGCTTTTCACTCCTGATATCGATTTATAAAAATTAAAAAAAAACAGTTTTAAGGTAGCCTTCTAGTAGTCTATTGTCCATGTACTGTAGAAAAAAACTAAAACGTTAAAGGGTTTTTATTGTTTCTTATGTTCAATTGACCCCACGATATGAAAAAACCGCGGAGTGCTACCATTTAAAGTGGTGCGTTTTTGAGATCGAAGTAAAAAGGTCCACTTTTCATATTTTTTTTGCTCGAAAACTATGAATTTTTTCTATAAACACGTCAATAGAAAAGTGTGTAGAGATTTAAATTTCCAATCGAAATGGCACCTTCAGAAGTCAAAAAAAATTTTTTTTTTCAAAAAAACGTCCAAAAAACAAAACAACAAAAAACGAAAAAATGCAATTTTTTATTTTTTTTTTATTTTAGCCTGTATTCTATTTTTCGGGTACATTTGGGCATAGACATTGCTGCATAAGAAAAAAAGCTGGCGTTTTACCCGTTAAAATGAGATTTTGTAAACAGTTTTACGATTAATAGTGACCGAGATATAGCGTTTCAAGGTTTGCAACTTTTAACTTTTTTTTGCTAATTTTTACTATTTTTTTTCAAATTTCGTCCTGTAACTTTTTTCTGAGTGAATTTAGGTGTAGACATTATTATACTAAAGTGAAAGCTGACTTTACGCCCGTTGAAATGGTGGCTGGTAAAAGTCTCTACGACAAATAGAAACCTAGATACAGCGTTTCGAAAAGTGTTACTTTTATTAAGTTTCTTCCAATTTTTACGTTCTTTTTTAAATTTCGGCCTATAACTTATTTGTCAAATACAGATATTGCTATATGGAATGTACTCGCAGCATTCTTGTTTAAATGGTCTGCAATAGAAGTTTATGTGATCAATAGTAACCAAGATACAGTCTAGATATAGTAGATTATTGTACTTAAAAAATAACTTTACATTTTTCCACTTTTGTTTTTTTTGTTCAAATAACTTAGATTAATAACTTACATTATGAAATTATTCAAATGCTGGATTTAACATATTGTCAAAATCAAAGTCGATTTCCTCATCGGCATCTATGTAAACATCGTCTTCCGTTATTTGAGGTACATCAGCGTTTTCACAGTTCATTCCCATACATTCTTTGCAAAAATGGAGCAATTCATTCCCAATTTCCTGCAACCACAGTTTCCTCTGCATCCTTTGGTGCATTTACAGGCTATTTTTTCCAGCAAAACTTGTGGTGCGGGAGGTTTATTTGTCAAAATTGGTACTAGTCCATTTTCTGAACTTTTCCAACCCCAGATGAGAGGATTTACAATATTTCCTTTTCAATGTTGCATTTGCAAGTAAGTTCTTAAACCATGATGTTTAGCAGCATCAGTTGTTGGAGGCAATCGGGACAATGAGAATTTCGCATCTGTTGAGTACTTCTCAAATAACTTATAGCAACAGGTGCTTTGGCCATCAATTTTCATATCGTATAGTAATGTTACAATACATTCAGAAGCAGAACCGATGGCTGCTGGACTTGGATTCCCACACAAAAATTCATTTAAATACTTTTCCAAAAGCAAAATATTCCTATTAATGAAACTCAAGAATGTCTTTTTACCAATACCAAAAATGGAAGAGGTTGTATCACAGCCACTGAATGCATGGACGAAGCCAAGGTATTTTTGTAAATGATAAAATTTGAAACTATTATGGTTATATAATTTGGCAGTTACATTTCCTATACTAGGTTTAAAAAAATATATATTTTCATTTTCTTCTGGTAATAATGACAGGATAATAAGAAGATCGACATCTTGACCAACTATAACAACATTTTCTGATTGGGATGCCTTATCTTTTGCAGTATTTACAATTAGTACGTCTGGATCCTCTTGGAAGAAAGTTAATAAAAGTAACACTCTTCGAAACGCTGTATCTAGGTTTCTACTTGTCGTAGAGACTTTTACCAGCCACCATTTCAACGGGCGTAAAGTCAGCTTTCACTTTAATATAATAATGTCTACACCTAAATTCACTCAGAAAAAAGTTACAGGACGGAATTTGAAAAAAAAATAGTAAAAATTAGCAAAAAAAGTTAAAAGTTGCAAACTTTGAAACGCTATATCTCGGTCACTATTAATCGTAAAACTGTTTACAAAATCTCATTTTAACGGGTAAAACGCCAGCTTTTTTGTTATGCAGCAATGTCTATGCCTAAATGTACCCGAAAAATAGTTACAGGCTAAAATAAAAAAAAATTTAAAAATTGCATTTTTTCGTTTTTTTTTGTTTTGTTTTTTTGGACGTATTTTTGTAAAAAAAAAAAAATTTTGACTTCTGAAGGTGCCATTTCGATTGGAAATTTAATTCTCTACACACTTTTCTATTGACGTGTTTATAGAAAAAATTCATAGTTTTCGAGCAAAAAAAAATATGAAAAGTGGCCCTTTTTACTTCGATCTCAAAAACGCACTACTTTAAATGGTAGCACTCCGCGGTTTTTTCATATTTTGTGGTCAATTGAACATAATAAACAATAAAAACCCTTTAACGTTTTAGTTCCTTTCAACCCTCTTTTTTTGTACATAGACAATAGCCTATAGGTGTTTTCTAGAAATACAGGAAGATCATAAAAAAGTCCATCTGGCTTTAAAATAGATTTTGATGAAGGTTTTAAAAAGACCCAGACAAGGTTTTCAAGAGTGGCACTATGTCACTCTAAGACGTTTTATGAGAGAATTTAAAAAATGAAGACATACATCTATACCCTCCGACATTATCAGAGCCGGAGCTGAGACTCAAACCCATTACACGATAAGTGCGACTAGCATATTTGCCACTCAACTTCATTCTATTTCAAATCCAGCAAGATGACAACAGAAGCATACAGAATGCTTAAGTTAGCATTCGGTAATGAATGATGACACTTTGCGCCAAAGCAAAATATGTTCTAAGAACGGTCAGATCTTTATTGATGACTATGATCATCTCTGGGTAACTGTCAACAAGAACAACTCTGGAAAATGTTGCAAAAGTATGTGAAGCTATCGTGGCAAAGTGAAGATAAACAATCCATGATATTTATGACATCGTCAGACTGTTGTCTACCATCTGGCACATTCGCATCGCATTTATGGTGATCAATGACTTGGTACTCCACCATGATAATGTTAAAAAATTACTAATTTCTAGGCAATTCCTAGCTTTCAAAAACATGACGGTCATCTACCACAACATCCCCCCTCATTATCCGGATTTCTCCCACTGCAATTTTTTCTGGTTCATCAAAATTAAACTAAAAGAGCGATGTCACAACATGATGAAGATTGAGCAGAAGCAAGAGGTGTTTAACGTGTTCACACCCACTGACTTCCTAAGATGTTTCCTATCATGGAAAGAACACTGAGCTGAGAATGCTGCAAAAACTCAAAGAGGATGGTACAAATTGAGACTTAGCGTAGGTAGGTAGGTATATACCATCTGCCGTTAAAACTAAATACGTGTTTTTTTACTAATACTAAACAAAGGAATGATTATACTTACAAACTGCTATTCCAAAGAATATCGCCATCAAAATGTACGCAGCATATGTATGACAAAATGGAGTCATTGCTACTGCTATTGTTGATATAACTAGACAAATATTATTAACTAGTAATGCATTTACTTCAGGAAAATCTGCAAAATATCCACAGGCCACACGGCCAAATGTGTTTGTAATACCAATTATGGACAGCAAAAATGATGCTTTTCCAGCTTCAATGTCCTAAAAAAAAAAAAAATTATTAGGTAATTTATGCATTTACTCCATAGAAATATACAGAAATAAATTAATATCATTTTTTACAAATAAATACAGATTAACTAGTCATGTTGCTTACAAAAGTATATCTGTAGCAATTTGTGACTTTTTTGTATGGAATTTCGAAACTGAGAATTTAAAATAAATTCTCAGTTTTGCTAATGCTCTAGTATCTCTAAAATATGGTCCTATATTTTATAAGCAATGTCTTCCACTAATAAAATTCATTCTGTCACAATGAAAATATAATGTAAATATAAATTAAATAAAAAAATTCTTATTTGTACCTAGGTGAATTATGAATTATCATGTATTTGGGACCTACATTAGTCCAACAAATTGACCTATAGATGGCCCTTGGGATATAGCTAGGGATTGCAATTTACCGGAAGTTTTAATAACCGGTAAATCGGTAAATAAAAATGTAAATAACCGGTTAACCGGTATTTACCGGTAATTTTTAGAATGAATGATTAGGGTGACGAAAATGGCAATTGTCTTTTTTCATGTACAAAATTATCTAAATTTAACAAAAAACATTTTTATATACGTATAATTAATATAATTAGGCTTTGAGAAAAAGATCTTTTCCACATTCGCTTACAGTCGATTGAAAAAATTATACAGTTTTGCGAAATACATATCTAAAGAGTGTAAATCAAAATTTTGAGATTCACTAGTATTATTTTTAGTTGATTATGGTGATGTCGTATATGGAAAGTTATTATCGGCGACAGCAAAAAAGAAAATTCAAAAACTTCAAAATTCATGTAAGCATCATATTTACAGTATCCCATATAGACAACATATATCACCACATCTAAATAAACATAGCATATTAAACATGGAAAACCGCAGACGTTTACACATGCTCACACTTATTTGGCGAATAATTCATAATGACGACCCTCAGTACTTAAGAAATAAGTTAATTTCACGAGACCACTTGCATACAAGGTACATACATTTGGTGCCTCAGCATGAAACTGTGATTTTTCATCTTTTAAAATGGCGCTTGTTACGTTTCTTAATTATTATAAACAAAGGAGCTATGAATTTTTGAAAAAAAATTGCTAACTTTGCCCCAAATTGACCTAGGACCTTCTTTTTTTTTTCAAAATTCGTGTAAAAATATCAGCTTTTCAAATATCGAAAAATCGATGCTCTACAATCAATTGTTAAAAAATTATTCTATTTGTTTATAAGGTAAAAATCTGAGTTCTTTTGCAACGTCATTTTGCAGATCTGAAAATAAATTTTTTCGATATCTAACAAAGCATTTTGGTAAATCAAGTCTTTCTCTTTCAGGTGGAGGCCGTAGAATCATTGTATTTTGATTTCTCTGGACGTGGTGGGGTTGCAAAAAAAAGGTCTCTGGGATAAATTAATGCAATTTTGCAAAAACTATTTGACGAATCGATTTGAAATTTTTACCAGATATTAAGCACTATGAGAGTCAACTATTTACGCAAGAACAAAACAGTAGATTGTTTTTTACACAAGATATTGTTTATTGAATAAAATTCCGCATTTTGCAATTATCTTAGCAACAATTAACTATATCGACATTTAACAACCGCCATTTTAAAGCTTTTTTAATTTCCTACAAGGTGATTCATTTGATTTATCTGTAAGATAGTTTACTTTTTACTGGCAGGTGAAATAGTGTGAAAAAACACGTTTTTTCCATTTTTTTTTGCATTAAAATGGCTGTAAATAAACATATGCAGAAAATCGACCGCAGATTTTATATAGGTTTCATTTATTGACACCTATACTACCTAAAAATCGTGGTCTCTGCCTGGATGAGTCACAGTCCCGAACATGGTACTTTTTTTACTCATTTCTCTGGACTAATTTGAGGCAGTGAAATATTCAATTTCCTGTCGCAAGATGTTGTCAATGTCTCTCTTATTTGTATTTCTTAGGACTTGGTGTTTGGGTTTTACTTTTTATAATATTATTTATTTATTGCTAAAAGTGCTCAGTGTTGGGACAGTCAGTCTATATTTAGTGAATACTAGTCACTGACAAAAATAGAAACGTTGAATACGTGACATATCGTAAGTTCAGAATTTACCGAAATAACCGGTAATTATCGTCACGTGTTTTTTGTGCTGTTTACCGGTTAACCGGTAATGCAATCCCTAGATATAGCCTTTGGTTACCCCCAATATAGGTTTCATATCAACAACCCTAAAGGTTATTCAATTGATATTCGTATAAATTATCCAGTGGTTATCCCCATTCTGGCTGTTATTAAGACCAAAGGATAACCATTGAATTTTCTATCGGCATCCCCAATGAATAATCCATTTACTGGATACACGGGATCATTTTAGGGTGTCCCGGAGTCATCCTGTGCTGATATTTTCCACTAAAAGTATATCTCATTTCTTCTTTTGCAATAGCGTCAATTACCTAGCAAATATTATTCTTCTCCGTTAAATAGGTTGTATAGAAATAGCGCCAACAGACACAAAGAGGCAGACTGACTAAAACTCTGAAACGTGAAAATCCAGAGAAATCTCGAAGGGTGATTTTTTCAGAGATGGTTAACGGGAACTTTCCAATAAATGTTTCCAAGAAATTTTAGGGAGTTTCCGGAACGAAGTTTTGATAAAGATCAGAAATGGATAAAGGGAACTTTCCATATGAAAATTTCCAGAACGAAATTTTGATAAATATGAAAGTTTTCAATAAAATATTTAAACATTCCGAAAGTTCCCAAGGGAAACTCCCAAAATGTTGTAAATTTTCAAATATTCAAATATTTTATTGAAAACTTTCATTTTTATCAAAAATTTCGTTCCGGGAACTTTCAAATGGAAAGTTTAGTGTACCCATCTCTGGATTTTTTCACGATTACAATACTTCCCTTTGGTAAGTAAAGTATAATAACGTTAGAGTTTTGCAAAATGATATTTTAGGTGTCTTACTCTTCTTTAAAATTATTTGATTAAGGTATAGTTCATTTTGGTTTTATTTTTTTGGAACAAAACATTAGTTAAACTTTCCATTTCTATTTGAATTAAACTAATAGTCTAGGAGATAGCGCGATATATGGGGCCTGGGATATAACATGTTGGCATTGCTGTTATTTTTTTCTCAATGTAAGGCCCTCTTCGACTCTACACTTGTGGGAGGTATAATTGTTAAATTCTGATATACCATTTTTAAATTTTTTCCTAAAAAAAACCCATTTTCAAATAACGCCATTTCTTGTTTTACAATTTTGCAAAAAATGCAGCTACACGCAGTTTGTGTGATAAGATTTAGAGTCGAGGGGCATAATATGTCAAGATTATTTCCCAAATGAAAAAATTCCTTACATACTTTTATACTCAAGTTTTTATTTATAGATACGTACACTTTTTTTATATAAGTTAAGTAACAATCATTATTATTTTATTATATTAATTGACAGCGATGCGTCTATAAACTACTTTTGTCTCGTAGCCATGGAAACGGACGTGGTAGATGCTTATTTAACTTTGTTATACGATCGTGATTGTAAATCTGACAGTTTGTATCACTTTGATATTAAAAATACTTTTGTAAAATTGCATAAATACACTGTTAATATATAGTAATTATAAATAAAATAATAATTCTTATTTTATTTTTAGTCCAACTGAGAGTAAATTAAATCAATTATGTGCATTTAAAAGCTAGACGTAATTTATTTGTTGGTAAATTTAAAAAAAAGCTAGCTTGCGTTTATTCAATGTAAAACTGTTGTCATTGGTTGAAATTTAAAAATTCGCGAAATGTTGATCTACAATGTGTCCCAGGATAGATGTAACAAGAGGTGTAATGGACCAAAAATTTTGGAATTTTGGAATGGTATTTGGGGATTGAGTCCTGCTTGTTGTAAAACTAAAGTATACCAAAAATGACTTGATTTGGTGTTCTATAAGCAAAGTTGTAAAAATCACCACTGATAAAGTACCTTTATTTTTCAAAATATGAAAAAATTCCACTAAGAAAAGTTATTTAGAATGCAATTTTATACCTCTATACCAAATTTCAGGAATATAAAATAATTTTTTTGAAACTTCCCATTTTTTCAATAAATTAGTATTTTATTTTGAACCATTCAATTAAAACTGCATAGAAATTATTTTTTGTGAATTAATATATAAAGTTATGTAGAAGCTAAAAGTAGGCTATGAGAAAAGCAGTGGATGATTAACATTTGCTCCTACACAACTTTAAATATAAATTCAACTCTTAATTCGCAAAAAATGGGAAGTTTCAAAAAAATAATTTTATATTCCTGAAATTTGGTACAGAGGTATAAAATTGCCATTCTAAATAACTTTTCTTAGTGGAATTTCTTCATATTTTGAATAATAAAGGTACTTTATTAGTGGTGATTTTTACAACTTTGCTTATAAAACACTCTGTAGAACACAAAATCAAGTCATTTTTGGTATACTTTAGTTTTACAACAAGCAGGACTCAATCCCCAAATACCATTCCAAAATTTTTGGTCCATTACACCTCTTGTTACATCTATCCTGGGACACTGTATAACACAGGCCCACAAAAAAAAAGTTGTCTGCGCCGTGGTGCTGACCATACATATCCCTTGTATTTTGAGCCGCTGAACACGAATCTGACCTTAGTTTTTGCCCAGGATGTCATGTTTTTTTTTAACAGCAAATAAATATATAAATATTACGATTCAACAGACTTTTTTGCTGTTAAAAGAAAATCGGACGTGTTGGGGAAAAACTAAGGTCAGATTCGTATTCAGCGGCTCAAAATACAAGGTCAGTACCCCCGCGCAGACCACTTTTTTTGGTTGCCACTGTGCCACACTCAGTGAGGCACAATTCCACACAAAAAAAGTCATCTGCGCGGGGGTACTGACCACACCTATCCCTTGTATTTTGAGTCGCTGAACACGAATCTGATCTTTTTTTGCTTTAAAAAAAAACCTAACGTATAGGGGAAAAATTAAGGTCAGATTCGTGTTCAGCAGGTCAAAACACAAGGGATAGGTATGGTCAATACCCTGGCGCAGACAACTTTTCTTTTTTGTGGGCCTGTGTAATTTATGAGGGAAATAATCATCAACATAAAGATCACTATTTATACAACAGAATATTTCTCAGCCCAAAGTAAAACTTTGTTTCTTCTGACAAATGTAGTCGGTGTAGGTCAAAATAAGACACCCTGGTCTTCCTTTTATAAATTAACTTTGATACTTACATCAGCTTTTGCACATTCAACGAGGTACACGAAAGGTACATATAGACCCGCCATTCCAAATAGATTAGAAATTCCTATGAGCATGAACACTGGATCTTTTAGCAAACTCATGTCCATCATTTGAGCAAGGGCAGACTTGAAGCTTTCTGGTAATACTAGGCATGGACAGATGTCTCCAGCTGAAAAAAAAAAATGACATGATGAATATGGTTTGGTACTTACTATCAGCGGCGGCTGGTGAAATTTCAATATTTTTTTTCTCGTCTGTGGCGCATGGGACCCATACGAAATTTGGGAAATAACATCTAGAGAAGCACTTCTCTAATGACCCCTAAAAAATTTTGAAAAAGCAGTTTGCGAAAAAATTTTTGAAAATTTGCTAGCCTCCCCTGGGTCTAGGGACCCCTGTTTACTTTTATTTTTTTTTGTCATATGCATTTGACTTTTCATAAAAATGCATCGACAGATTTTAGAGTTTGTGAAAATATTTTCATTACTAACTGAAATACAATGAACTGAAATTTTTTAATTTACAATTTAACAAATTACAATATTTCAATTCGCTGTATCTCAGTTAGTAATGAAAATATTTTCACAAACTCCAAAATCTGTCGATGCATTTTTATGAAAAGTCAAATGCATATGACAAAAAAAAAAAAAGTAAACAGGGGTCCCTAGACCCAGGGGAGGCTAGCGAATTTTCAAAAATTTTTTCGCAAACTGCTTTTTCAAAATTTTTTAGGGGTCATTAGAGAAGTGCTTCTCTAGATGTTATTTCCCAAGTTTCGTATGGGTCCCATGCGCCACAGACGAGAAAAAAAATATTGAAATTTCACCAGCCGCCACTGCTTACTATACGAATGAAATAATTTTTCTAAATTAAGTTATATTACACAACCCCACAAAAAAAAAAGTTCAAAGCAGCGACCAGACCCACGTATTCCTATGTATTTTCGTTCGCTGAATCTGAATCCGGGGTCAAAAAAATCGTACACACCCAAAATCATTAGCTAGAGCCAAAAAACACCCCTGAAATGGGGTAAAAAGAATATTAAGCTACGAGAATAGTTGTTACATCTTAATCAATCGAATTATACAAATCAAGGTTAAACAGCAGCGTACATACAATAGATATGAAACACACCCCCAGGGAGGGGCGAAAACTAGCCGAATGTCTAAGTTTTGTTAAAGTGATGAGAAACTGCATCAGGTCCGACGTAATCTTCATAAACTGCCCCTATAGAGTTGAGAAAAACCACCCCCAAGTTTAAAGGACACGAGAAAAACAAGAAAAAGCGTAAAATGCAACAGGATTTCTATTTTCATGGATGCTATGATTCGCTGAAATTGCGTAGTACTCTAAAATAGAATTAGAAACTTATGTACCATCAACATTCTACAGTGTCAACCCTCAGAGGGTGTGAAAACTATCCCCTATGTAAGGTTTGACTATAAAAAGTTAACAGTGACTTCTATAAAAATTCGAAATACCTGCGTTGTGTGGAAGAGAGAAGAAACTAGACTATGTTCGACGCTGTGCTTGAAAACCACCCCCACGGGGTTGAGAGACGCCACCCCTATAAAAAAAAAGCTATGGAAATGAAACGAATAAGCAACAGTATAGCTTTTTCGTTACATCTTGAATTACGGTAGTTTACATCCTTTCTGGGGGTGTTACTTAATAACATTTATAGGACATGAGTTTCAAACTATAAGTGTGCAACGGTATTTTTGCCAATCATACCATCCGTAAAAATGTAAATCCGGTTAGTTTCTCTCTGTTTTTCCAGCATCCTACAGATATAGGGGTAGTATCTCGCAACCCCGTGTGGGTGGTTTTCAAGCACATCGTCGAACATAGTCTAGTTTCTTCTCTCTTCCACACAACGCAGGTATTTCGAATTTTTATAGAAGTCACTATAACTTTTTATAGTTAAATCTTACATAGGGGGTAGTTTTCACACCCTGTGAGAGTTGACAGAGTAGGATGTTGATGGTACGCAAGTTTCTGGTTCTATTTTAGAGTACTACGCAATTTCAACCAATCATAGCATTCGTGAAAATAGAAATCCTGTTGGATTTTACGTTTTTTCTTGTTTTTCTCGTGTCCTTTTAACTTAAAGGTGGTTGTTCTCAACCCTATACGGGCAGTTTATGAAGATTACGTCGGACCTGATGTAGTTTCTTAACACTTTAACAAAACTTAGACATTTCGAGCTTTTTCAGCAGTCATTGCTGTTTTGGATCGATTTTTTTATATATGGGGGCTAGTTTTCGCCCCTCCCTGGGGGTGTGTTTCATATCTATTATATGTACGCTGCTGTTTAACCTTAATTTGTATAATTCGATTGATTAAGAAGTAACAACTGTTCTGGTAGCTTAATCTTCTTTTTATCCCATTTCAAGGGTGTTTTTTGGCTCTAGCTAATGATTTATGGGGGTGTTCGATTTTTTTTGACCCCGGATTTGGATTCAGTGACCGAAAATACCCCTATGTATTTTTATACATGGGTCTGGTTCGCTGCTTTGAACTTTTATTTTTTCTTGTGGGGCTGTGTTATAAAACATTTTTTATGGCGAATCTCTTTGACAAGTTACAAAATTAGTTTAATTTTTGTTCAAAAATAATATTCCCAGACGAACGCTCTAGTGATAAATTTCTTTGTAAGTGCATTCAAAGGACCCTGCACAAAATACATTGATTTTTGCTTTCGGTCAAATTTTTTTGAAACTTCGTGTATTTGTCATAATGTGATATCAATATAATAAACTCTTCTGGACTTCTTAAAAAAAACACGAATGTATGTGTGTGGATTTAAACACATATACATACTGATTATCTGAAGTAAGTGTATTAAATTTGTTATAAACAAGTAAATTAATATGAAATGGCTGAAGAACATTCAAGAGATGAAAAAGTTGACATGTTGATTACTTATATGGAGAGACTCAACTTAATGCAACTAGAGCACAAACTCTGTATGGACAGAAATATCCAGAAAGAAGACAACCTCCGAGAAACTATCTCACTCGGTTGAAGCATCAATTTAGAACTAAACCGGATATAGAAATGGAAGCAAGATTTATTGTAGATGAAGAAACGGAAGTTAATGTATTGACTATTTCGATAAGACAAACTGAACATGAATTATCAGTTTTCAAAGAATCAGCCAAGAAAATTTTAAAGAAACACGGCTATCGTTCTTATAAATATCAATTGCAATTTTTTATGATAATGATTATCAACGAAACGAAGGATAACTTTTTGTAATTGGTTACAGTTCTGCCAACTAAGAAATGAGAATTTTATCAAAAACGTTTTCTTCTCTGATGAATCGAGATTTATAAACCTTGGGTTATTTAATTGGAACAACGTTCGATACTGGACAATTGAAAATCCACATATTATGAGACAGGAGCGGTTTGGCTTCAGTGGTTAGGCGAACTTGGCGACCATATCATAGTTCCAAATTATCGTTTTTTTTTTTTTTTCCTTATGGGTTGCGGTGCGAAGCCCGCCGTACTGAAGCTTAAGCTTATTGTACCCCATAGTCTCGTTATCCCATTAATCCCGTTCCTCTCCAAAAGGAGAGTATACGGTCAATGGGAGCTCTGGCTATTTCTTCCGGGGTCACGGTTAGTCCCCCGAAGTATGAAAACCTCCCAACTACCAAGGCTGGGCATTCACATAGTATGTGGTGAGGAGTTTCTTCATCCTCACCACACATCCTGCATTCTGGATTATCCTTCACACCTATGTTGATTAGGTGTCTGTTCAGTGTGCAGTGTCCTGTTAGAATTCCCACTGCACCCCTCAGCTGTTTTCTGCTCAGCTTTAGCAATTCGTTAGTCTTTGTCTTGGATGGCCCGCCGGTGATGAACATACGTGACTGTCTCATCCCCGGCGCGCCAGTCCAATACAAGATATGTTGCTGACTCAATAGTTCCTTTGCCATTCCTCTTGCGGTATTGTATGATATCCTGCAGGATGGCTCCGGTCCCATCAAGGCTGTTTTTGCGCCTTCTTTGGCCAGCTTATCTGCTTTTTCGTTGCCTTCATTGCCCTGGTGTCCTCGCGTCCACTCCAGTTGTATACTGTTGTGTTCCGCCAGTTTCGCCAGGGATTCAAGGCAGTCTTTTACCGTTTTGAAACGTATCTCTACTGCATTCAGAGCTTTGATAGCTGCTCGACTGTCAGTGATGATGCAGATTCTTTTGTCAGTATATGACCTCCGGATCATTTCTTGTGCACAGATTTCTATGGCTGTGACTTCTGCTTGGAACACCGTTGCGGTACTGCCCAGGTTCAGACTGATGTCTGTCCCTGGTTGGTCCCCCGTAACACCTGCTCCAGTACTTCTTGACGTTTTCGATCCGTCAGTATACCATATGGTATCATTTGGATGTCTTCGCAGTTGCCTTGTTCCTTCCTCTTCCCTATCGGGTATGTATACCCTGAAGGTCTTTGTGAAGTTGTGGCTTGTGCTGATTCTATCTGACTGCATATCTAGTAGTCGATTTTTTCTTATTTGTTGGAATATTTCGGTGTGGTATCCTATTCTTGGAATGGTCCCATGTCCGTTTATTTTCAGCCTGTATGCCGCCAACAGTGCCTCACTCTCCACTACTAATTGTAGTGGGGGCAGGCAAAGTAGCGCTTCCATGGCTGTGGTAGGCGTTGTTGACATTGCTCCCGTTATGCCTAGACATGCTAGTCTTTGTACTTTCCGTAGTTTTCTCATTGCCTCCCCTTTTCCGGCTTTATGCCACCAGATCAGGAGGCATAGGTTATTATTGGTACTACAACCCTTTGGTACAGCCAGTGCACCATTCTTGGTTGCAGTCCCCAATTTTTACCTACCATTCTTCTGCTGGCCCATAAGGCCCGCGTAGCTTTGGTAGTCACTCTATCTAGATGAGCATTGAAGTTTAATTTGGTGTCTAGAATCAGTCCCAAGTATTTGACTTCATTGCTCACCTGCAATTCGTTTCCCCGGAGATATAATCTACCCAGGTTGAGTTTCCTCTTTCTTGTGAAGGCGACCACAGTGGTCTTCCCTGGACTCACGGAAAGACCTTCCTGGGTACACCATTCGTCTACCATAACGAGGGCTCGCTGCATCTTTTCCGCTTATCGTTAGGGATTACCTAAATGAATTGTTTCAAGATCGTTGATTGTCCAGTCAGATGGCCACCAAGGTCTCCTGACTTAACCCCAGTCGATTTTTTTATTTGAGCGCATTTGAAAAATAGATTCTACGCGACTGCTCCAACTACAAGGCAAGACCTGGAAGAGAGATTTAGACACGATATTGCACAAATAACACCTCAACAACTGCAGAATGTTAAACGTGCAACAATAAGTCGCGCTACTCTGTGTATTAATCAAAACGGTGAACAGTTTGAACAATTTTTATGATGGTTTATTATTTAGGTTTTAAATAATTTTGTTATTTTATTTATTTATGGTTGATACGTTTTATTAAACTTATTTCTTGTTTAATTTGTGTTTACCTCTTAAAAATATTTTTATTATTACGAAGTATATCGTTAAAAAATGATTAATGGTCAAAAAATTAAGTTTATGAATCATTATTTCTGATTAATAAAAGAAAATAGCAAGGTCCGATTAAAAAAAATTCCATAGGACCTCTACAAAAATGAAAATGAAAATTAAATTCCGTCTTTTGAGAAAAATTTAAAAATAATCGAACCTATCAGTAATTCAAATTAGTCCAGTCAATAAAAGAGAACATTTAGGAGGGGAGAATTTTTTTCATCAGGAATGTGTTGGGGGTAGTTAGGAGGTAAACATACTAAAAATCCCCGCCCCTAGCCCCGCCGCTTCAGGGGGGAGGGGGGGTGGAAAGGTTCCTTTTTTTAGATTCTTCACTTATAACTTGGAAACAATGCGTCGTACGGAAAAAGGTAATCTAAGTTATTGAGAACTGTCTCCTGAATCTCCAACCATTTTTTTTTTTTTTTTTTTTTTTGAGACTCAGGAGACAGTTCTAAATCAACCCTGCAATAACCAGCTATTCAGTCTTTTGTTTGTATTATGTTTCCTGAACCATAGTAAATAAACATGGGGAATGTTTTCTTATATAATGGACGCTGGACCGTCAAAAATCAAAGTTACAAAAAAATTTTATTAGGCAAAGTTGTAGAGAATATTACTATGTACAAGCTGGAAAAAGAAAATTAAAAAAAAAAATAATAATAAGAAACCACCCCTATTGCAACACCCTACGAGGGGTGTGGACTGTGACTTTTTGGTCGGATACTCGGGAGACACTCTTCCATCGACCCTGAAAAAATCAGCTTGCCGGGAATTATTTGTGAGCACCCCCTATAGAGAAGGTCGACTTTTACTGTACTAAATGTTTTATTTCTTTTCAGCATATTTTGGTACCGCAGATGGCTTTGCCTTTGCAGCAGCCGAATCTTTTTCTAGTCATAAGTAGGTTCTAATTTGTTCTATACTTGAGTAAAATTTGATTCAAATCGGACACAAAATAAAAAAGTTATAAGAGTATCTTCATTTTAAGTGAGTCACACTGTATATTTAAGGAAATGTATAGATTTTGACAAAATATTACGTTAGTGATAGTACACTTGTCCTATGTGTGCTGCTGTAGGGGAACTCTAGTCAGTCCATTAGAATTTTTCGCTTACAAAAGCGTGCTTTAAGACTCATAAATAATGCTGGTTTTGATGCCTTTTTTATAAAATATAAAATTCTACCAATTCCGTCACTATATATTTTCTATTCAGTATTAGAAATACATAAAAATAAGCAGTCATATTCTCTCCAGTCTGAGTTGCATAACTATCCTACAAGGTCAGGTGACATCTTAAGGGCACCTAGATTTAGACTGTCAATCTCCGAACGTAACTCGCTAAATCTAAACCTATACACAGTGGCCCAGAATCTGAAAAAGCTGGCCAAAAGTCGAAAAATCGAGTTTCGAATTTAGAACTTTTTGTCCCAGAACGTTTAGTAGATGACCTCAGGTATACCTAATATAAACCGGTCCCTAGGAGCCGACATCCCCCGAGCTCTTTGTAACTTCATTCTGAATGTGACAGTCACACGAAGTGTACCGAGCTGTTTATTTCACGCATGTTGTAGTTACAGAAAGTGCTGTAAAAATTTAGAAAATAGTGGCATTAAAATACATTAAAATGGATTCTCCTCCACTAGATATGTATAATTAAATGTCGAATGTGAAATTTCGTAATTATTAATTTATAAAAAATTATTAACATTCAATAGGAGGTGGTTTTTTCATTGAATATAGAAAACATTTTTTTCTTCATCAAGAAAAAGTTTATGTTTCGTTCACACTCGTTCAATGGGTTTTTTTTTTTTAAGTTGTCCGTTGAACATTCTTATAAAAGATATGTAAATATTGGCTGCCTTTAGGAGCCACTATTGTTTTTGTTATCGTTTTTCTGACATGGTGCAAAATACAGCGACGCGTTAACTTTGGTTTATAGTGTTGTTTTAGCATTAAGATCCCATTTAAACGTAACAATTTATAATATTTATGTGTTATAAACAATTTTTGAAAAAACTAAAGCATTTTGTTATGTCAAAAATAATTATTGAAAAATTATTTATTTTTTGGTTGGAATTTATAAAATGCCTAAAAGTATGTAAAATTGAATTTAAATTAATTAATTAATTTAATTTTTTAAATTTGAATTGAAATTCGTAATCGGCCATTTTGTTTTTAGAGAAACTAATATCAAATTCGTAATCAGCGACCTCAAAAGCCCCCGAATACCAAATTCCAGTTGAAATGACTAACTTCTCTTAAACGTATGTCGCCATATTTTAGCCGCCATTTTGTTCTTGAAAAAACTATTACCAAATTTTTAATCAGCGACCTCAAAAACCCCCCAAGTGAAAATGTTCGAAACCATTACTCCATTTTTCGACTTTTGGCCAGCTTTTTCGGATTCTGGCCCACTGTGCTATACAATAAATTACCTGTTAATCTAAAATATTTGAACTACAATGCCTTTAAAATAAGAATAAAACAGTTTTTATTGACGTACTGTTTTTACTCCTCTCAAGAGTACATGGAGATATTGACCAACTCTTCGGTTGACATGTGATGTACCCACCAATTAATCAGCAGTTTATTATTATTATTTTTAATTTTATATATACCTATATGTTGTTTGTGCTATTAAGCGACACGTATCTTATATTCATATACTATATTGTATTGTATGTTTTACGTATTTACCTCTGTTGACCTGCTACAAATATGTTTACTTATGTATGTAGTTAAATAAAGATTATTATTATTAGTAAATACGTCGAGTGTTGTAAAATAAAGATGGTTTTGTGACTGTGATTTATTAGCAGACCACGGTAAACCGCTTTCATAGAAATATTCAAGGTACATAATTTTTTTTTTTTTATTAATCATCGATTTTTGCTGGCGAGTATCTCGTAAACTATAACACATAGGAAGAAAATTAATATAAACATTCTTGCGGAAAATTTAATTACGTTTAATTTTGCATAGATTACCTTTTTCCATGCGACGCATCGTTTCCGAGTTATAAGCGAAGAATCGAAAAAACGGACCTTTCCACCCCCCCTGGAGCGGCGGGGCTAGGCGGGGACTTTTAGTATTTTTACCTCCTAACTACCCCCAACACATCCCTGAAAAGAAAAATTCTCCCCTCCTAAATGTTCTCTACGATCCCTTTTTGGGCATTCATTGATTGGTCTAAATAACTATTTTGTTCTTTACAGACAAGTCTACAACCTTACTAATAATTTCCATAGCCTACTTAGTAATTTTCTTACTTCGCGTTCATCGAAGCGGCAATCTGATTGCTTATTAAGAAACCATCAAGAAAATATAGTCATTCTATTTTAGAAAAAAAAATTGATGTCACTTCCGATTGAACTCAAGGTGCTATTTTCGTTTCTGTTGGTCTAAAAGTAGCCCACTTTTGTCTAATTTATGTGTGCCGAAAACGAAATTTTTAAAAATTCATTAGTTTGGATATTCAGCAGATAACTTTAAAAGAAAACATTCGTTTCTTTCATATACCATTGGTGCAAGTCTGACCAAACTAGAAGATCAACAAGAGTTCTCCTACGAAACGACTTGTCGACTTCTTTCTTACTATATGTAACATTCAGGCATGAGAAACAATAAAACAACCACTCTTTCTATATATTGATGATCCAAGTCTGATCATGCCAATATAGTATAAGAAGCCTCCTTTACGAGGAATTCTTTCTAGTATCTCTAGCCTTACCTAGAAGATACTACATCACATTCAAACATTTGTTACATTTCAAAGCCAGAGAATATCAAAAAGCACAAAGAAAAAAGGTATAAAATTTCGCTCACCGCATGCATGTCCCAATAAATGAAGTATTTCATATTAGAGAATATTATTTAGGTATTATGCAAATCACAACTTACACACTTTTTATTCATTATGAAAATACCTACTTTCTGTATATTGTTGCCCTAATCTGGGCACGCTAATATACTAGTTAGGTAAATACTTTAAAACACTCATTATTGGAGAATCAATCAAAACAACTACTCTTCTAGCTAATACTGACGAAGTATTGAATTACATGATAGAATTCTTAGCATTTTAAAGAGAAAAAAAAAATATATATATATATATTGAAAATACTTAAATCATTTATTCAAATTTAGTCATTCACACTTTTTTATTTAATATGAAATTATCTACTTTATGTATATTGGTGCCTTAATCGGGTCACGCTAATATACTACTTAGGAAAACACTTTAAAACACTCATTATTGGAAAACCAATCAAAACAACTACTCTTCTAGCTAATACTGAATAAAAAGTGTGTAAGTTGTGATTTGCATAATACCTAAATAATATTCTCTAATCATGATAAAAGCAAATAAATAAAAGATAATTAATTGTAAAAGTATTTCATATATTTTCGATTGATTAAAACCTCTAAACATTGTGCTTTTTAATATTTTTTTGCTTTGAAATGTAACAAATGTTTGATTGTGATGTAGTATCTTCTAGGTAGGGTTAGAGATATTAGATAAATAACAATAAAAAAAATGAGGGCATACATTGACTTGTGGCCACCCGTTATAACATTTCCACTCTTAGTTAATAATTATTGTTTTAACGACGATAACAAAATAAAACACTAGCAAACATTCAAGGTGTCTAAATTACGAGAACTAACTAATGAACGTTAAAAGGTTGTTATTCATTTGTGATAATAATCAGACAACACAAATATTTATAAGTTAAATTAAATAGGAATGAATAAGATACGTTTACTACTTACTAATTATGACAAATAATGCACTTTTAAATTCATAATTTTTGGTTGCTGTCAGAGAAAAAATGCCGCTGCCCAAGGAATCACTACTTCCACATCCAGATTTGCTACCAAAGTCGAAAAAGTTTTGTATGTGGAATTAATTGTTTATGGAACTTTAATAATGTAATATTTGAAATCATCTACCCCAAAAACCCATAAAACGATATCCCACATCGGTAGTGGGGTAGGGTGGTGATAGGGCGGTGGTAGTGGGGGTAGATGAAGTAAAAAAATATTTTGAGGTTTTTGTACACACATTAAATCACAATTTTTTTTCATCTCCTTTAATAACGGAGTGCGGGTGATGGAGATGGCTAATACAAAAAAATTTTTTGAGACCTTATAGCTTCTCTTGTATTCTTATACTAAATACCAATTTTATGGACTCTTACTTGCTTCATTTATCTATATACCCCAATTTACCTCCCAACCCTCTAACGGAATAAGATGAAAATATAATCTAGTTCCAGATCTCATTAAAATACAAACGTGTGACTTGACTTGAAATTTGGTATATGGTACACGTAGGTATTTTAACCAGATCTGGAACTAGATTATATTTTCATCTTATTCCGTTGAAGGGTTGGGGGTAAATGGGGGTATATAGATAAATGAAGCAAGTAAGAGTCCATAAAATTGGTATTTAGTATACACAAGAGAAGCTAATATCTCAAAAAAAATTTTGGCATTAGCCACCGGCATTACTACCCTCACGTCCCTCACCCCATTATAAAAGTTTGTGATTTAGTGTGTTTACAAGAACCAAAGGCCTCAAAATATTTTTTTTACTTCATCCATCCCCACTACCACCCCCCTATCACTACCCCCACCCCACTACCGATGTGGGGCGTCGTTTTATGAGTTTTTGGGGGTAGACGATTTCAAATATATTATTAAAATTCCATAAACAATTATTTCCACATAAAAATTTTTTTCGTTATTAGACTTGTGTAGCCAATCTGGATGTGGAAGTAGTGATTCCTTGGGCAGCGGTTTTTCATTAGGCATCAGAAAATGAAAATGATAATTCCTAAGGTGGTGGATATTAAAAAACTGACAAGAAACAAAATTTTTTTGCAAGCGGTTATAATTGGATTATTACTATGTATTCGATATACATATATAATAATGATAAATGATAAATGATAAAATATTCTGTGCTATCTTTGAAACAAAAAATTGTTAACCGTCCCGACCTACAGCTGCGTAGTTTATTATGGCAAATTAAATCACACACTTCAATATATTATCTGTTAAAATATATGTGCATACATTTAGGTGATATACATTTCTAAATACCACCGACATAAAAAGTGAAATTAATTACGTCCCTGCGTAGAATTAGTAAAATAAATAACAGTGATTCATTGTCAAGTATGTTTGATTCTCATTTTAGCTATTCGCTTCACACTGAGCTTTAGGCACATTTTATTTCGTATTAAAAAAAAACAATAGTAATTTCATTCTCAGTGTTTTCTTGCAAGTCTTTATCTAACAGCCACACATACATCATATTTCTTCAAAATAAAATCGACTTTCTTGCAACAACAGTAATAAAAAAATCTAGTAAAAAGTAATTTCTAAAAAAAAAACTGCTGCCCAAGGAATCACTACTTCCACATCCAGATTTTCTATCCAAGTCTTTCACAACGAAAAAATTTTGTATGGGGAAATAATTGTTTATGGAACTGTAATAATATAATATTTGGAATCGTCTACCCAATAAAACGATATCCCACATCGGTAGTGGGGTAGGTGGGTGGTTGGAATTTTTTGACATTAGCCACCCCCATTTCTACCCCCACATTATTGACGGGGGTGAAAAAAATAAAATTGTGATTTAGTGTGTGTACAAGTACCAAAGGCCTCAATTTTTTTTTACTTCATCCATGATTTGGATTTATTAGTAGTTTGTCCATTACATGAACAAAATAATGATTGTAGTAGATATTTATTATTTTATTTAAATCTTTAATTTCAAAATTTTCCTCTTTCAGTATCACATTTTCTTTTTAGTATTTTCTTTTCTAAGAGTCCAAGCTGTTTTACTTATATTATTCGATTCTTTAATTCTTTTTGATTTTGTTCTTCTTTTAATCGATTTAATTTAGTTCTATATTGCTTTTTAATTTCTGTGTATTTTCATTGATTCGTCCTTTGATTATAGAGCTAGCCATGTCTGTAAGCCCGTGGCTTTGTATTTTATTATTACTTTTGTTTTTGATTTTTATAATTTTACTAGGAAATGCCACCTCATAATTATATAAAATAGTATTTTTGAAACTGTCAAACTTTTCGTTTAGATTTTAATTATTGTTAAATAGTACAGTAACTAGAGGTTTTAACTTTGCAATAATGTCATTTCTTTCATTTTTGGCAGTATAATAGTAAATGCTTCACTCAAAAGTTTCAATATTGTGCGGGGGCTTGCTAATTTATAGGGGGTGGATGCCACCCCCTCTCAGGGGGTGGCACTTAAAAAATATATATATTTATTGGAGCTGAAATAGAATCAATATGTCATCCCAACTTTCCCTATGTAGTAAATTTCTAAACACAGATTTATTTTCGTCAGAGTAATGTCCCTTTTTAATGTATTTTGGACTGTTTTCTTTTTTTTGTTCCCTTCTAAAGGCACCTCTATTACAATGCCCAAGTGATCGGAAAATTTATTTAACTTTAACTGTGCCAGGGATTCTTTATTTACATTTGTGAAAATGTTATCTAGTATTGTTGACTTATTTTCTCCTAGTCTGGTTGCTTGCGAAACTGCAGACTGTAGGTAGTAACTTTCAAGTATGTCGGTGAAAGTTTTTGTTTTTTGATTTTCTGTGAGCAAATCTATATTAAAATCACCCCCCAAAAATATGTATGTATATTTACTAGAGATTTTGCATTTGTCATTATCTAAATTAAGATGTATACTTCTATTGGTTGTATGTTCAATGCGATTGTTTTTACATTTATATTATTTGAGCAAAAAATGGCTACACACAACACAGAGTAAAAATATATGCATAAAACGTTTGCTAGGCTCTACTAAATGACAGAGTGGCTTTTTTCTCTGAAGCAAAAATATTTGCCAAAAAAATGCTCCGGATAAAACCCGATGGCTTACACGGAAGTGAGTAAGGGCTACATAATAAAAAAAAAAAAAACTTACGGGTGCCTTCATCCTCTAGCGTTCTCATTTGCGGTATACTTAATATGCTCTGCCTATAGTTCGTTAACGATTTTTGTGACTTATGATATTCTGGAAGATTTACGATGGAACCGGAGTAGAAGATATCTTTCCTTGACATTGGCCGTACCATATATCCTTTTTCTTTCTTGCTTGCAATTGACAATTTAGATGTATACGCTAAACTCTCGACGTCGACCTGGAATAAAAAAAAGATTTTCAAATGGAATTTAGTACAATAAACGTAAATACTTCAAATCATTTTAATTCTACAACGTAAATATGTAACTTTTCGAGTAATTTTTATCACAAAATATTTTATTGTGGGATTTTCAATTCAATTCAATTCTTTATTGGTGGTAAAATACACAGAGTGTTTACACACGTCAACATACAATAAGAAAGATAAAATACAATAAGGAAGATAAAATACAAAGTGATATTAAATGTATAAAATATAGATATAAGGTATAAGACTAACGGCACAGAATACAAATGACAAACTAAGAAAAAAAAAATTTATAAGCAATAAATAATATATAGTCGGTATGGTATGGTAATTTGTCATTGCTTATTTACAGAACACTGCACAATGATACACACATTAGATTTTAATCGAGGCAAAGTTACTGGCTAAAAATTCGTTAGTACTATAAAAAGCATTATTAAGTAAATATGTTTTTATCTTATTTTTGAACTGGGTTTCATTTAACGATTTTATTTCTGGTGGTAGAACATTATAAAACTGCAAACCCAAGTATCCAGTGCCATCCCTGGTTTTATTTAATCTATGGAAATTTATATTTAGCTTATCGTTATTTCTGGTTTTATGACAAAGTACTTGGCTTCTGGTTTTGAATGATTCCACATTTCTCTTTACATAAGTAAGACACTGGTAGATATAGGTACAAGGCACAGTCATAATTTTCAAAGTAATAAAGTGTTGTCTGCAATCATCTCTAAATTTTAATCCAGAAATGACTCGTATTGCTTTACGCTGAGCAGAAAATACAGTAGCACAAGATGGGGCATGTCCCCAGACTAAAATCGCATATGATAAAGTGGAGTGGATGAGACTATGGTAAGTCATGGTTAGAGTATTCAGTGAGACTTTATCAACAAGGTTTCGTAGCAGGTAAGTATATTTGGAGATTTTGCTGCAGATGCAGATGGTATGACTTTCCCAGGATAACTTGGAGTCTAAGTTGACTCCTAGGAATTTAACAGTCTCTGGATTATTAACCTCTTCCAAACTGCGCAAACTAAATATCATTGTTTCTGTCTTAGACACATTTAGATTTAGCTTGTTAGATAAAAACCAGTTCTGTGAATTTAACTCAGTATGCGGAACCTCGTTTAGCAACAGATCGAGGTTACCATTAGACATTGTCAAATTTGTATCATCGGCAAATAATATGGCACTAACATTATCTTTAATTGACTGAGGAAAGTCATTGATATAAAGTAAAAAAGTATGGGACCCAGTACGGACCCTTGTGGTACACCATGCCGTAGTTTCAAAGTACTCGATATGAGGCCATTATTGAGAACAAATTGCTGTCTGTCAGTCAGATATGACTGTAAAAGTGTTTTGCTTTCTTCAGTAAAGCCGTAGAAACTTAATTTATTGATAAGTATTTCGTGGGACACGCAATCAAATGCCTTAGTGAGATCTAGGAAGAGAGAGCATACATATTTGCCATCTTCAAAACCAGCGTTTATTAAATCAGTTAATTTATCTATGGCAAGAGTTGTTGATAATTTGTTTCGGAAACCGTACTGATAGGGACTGAGAAGCTTATTATGTTCTAAATATAATGTCAATTGATTTTTTAATATCACTTCATAAATTTTGGCGAGACATGGTATTACAGATATTGGTCTGTGATTAGAAGGGTCATCGAAATTATTTTTCTTATAGACTGGTACTACTTTTGAGATTTTCAAACATTCTGGAAATATATTATTATATATACATGCATTAATTAAATGGGTAAGAGGAATTAAAATGGATTGTGTGATACCCTTAATGATTCCAACAGATAGACCATAAGCATCTTTGCTTTTTTTATTTTTGAGATTGTTAATTATCTCGGATACTTCAAAAGAAGTTACCTGATTAAAGTAAAATTGATTGGACAGGGTAAAGTCATGTAAATAATCGGTATAGTGAGAATTACAAGGAGGTAGTTCGTTTATGATAGTATCAGTTACATTCGTAAAATAGTTGTTAAACTGATCACTAGAAATATTATTTGGCCGAGTACTAGATGTTTTCCTGTAGCTGTTAACAATTTTCCATATTGCTTGTTGTGGGTTATTGTGATTTTTTATAAACTTTTAACTATTCAATACAACATTGTCATCTTCCACAGCTGAGACTCGAACTCGGGAGAGATAACAGCAACTAACCATGTTGTCTCACTAACAGAGGACTAGCCCAAGAAGGATAAACAAGAAGGAGTGCTCATAAAGCGAGAGCCAATCCAACCAAAGCGAGCAAAAATAACGTCAAAATAGTCATGTTTAAATGTCAAATGTGAGGTGATATACACTTCTGTGCAAAAAAATCCCGTACACCTATTTCTCGCTATATTAAATCATTCTTTATTTATTTGTCAGTGTCAGTGTCATATTTTCGAAATGCCGAAATTAACTGAACATGAAAAAATTCCAATTCTCTCTAAAATTGAAGAGGGATAGTCTATCACTTAAATAAAAGTATCGTTATGAGTGTAAAGAAAAGGTGGGAGGAGGAAGGTATCATAAAGAGAAAAGACGGTTCAGGACGACCGAGAAGTTCAAATCTCGCTCAAGATGAAGCACTCCTTGGCTATTTGAGGGAAAATCCGTTTCAAACAGCAGTAAACGCTGTGTCCATGACAAATTTTCCAGCATCGAGGTCAACAGCTAGCCGAAGGATAGGAAAATCGGAATTAAAAAACTGTGTAAGTGCCAAGAAGACCGTATTAACAGAAGAACATAAGCAAGCCCGCATTAAGTTTTGTCTATCGCCCGTTGGAGTTTTGGAACAATGTTGCGTTTACCGATGAAAAAGTTTTTCATTCTTCAAAACAATAGGTAAAATGCAAAAGTTTATTAATCAAATAAAATTTGTCATTAGTCTCTTATGATTATTTTCAGCCACATTGTTAAATATTGTCTTCAATGACATCACAAAATGCTTGCCGTCTTTGTCTAACAATTGTGATAATTGAGCGCTCCTTCCTGTCACTAAACATCAATATCCTAGCCAGGATTCGAACCCGAGACTCCGTGGTCGCAAGCCTAACACAAAGTCAAACCAAAACAAATTAATTCACAATTAATATTACTACATATCTCCCTCATGAACACCATTAGACGAGTTGGTCAACATGTGCAGTGGCATTTTTTTAATTTTAGTGATGCCAATCTAGTTTTCGCCATGACACTTTTTATCAAACATTCTAACGTAAAATAGGTCATTAAAATACATGCATTTGAAACAGATATGGCATCAAAATGGCAGTTTGTTAAGAAATTAGTTATAAAACGACGAAAAAGTGGTGCTAATTTATGTACCTGAAGTTTCGAACGTTCACTTGAACGAATTTTATTTGAAAAGGAAAAATTAATAAAAACTAAAAGCCGACTTAATCGTTAGATTTTTCTAGACACGCTTGCTGGCAACAATATTTAAAATACTCTTTCTAAGCCTCCTTCGCATCCAAGGTCTCCAACTCACCCTTAACCATCCCCTGATTTAAAAAAATACCAAAAATTAAATCTGGCTCACACCTAAAATTTTCTTCGCCATATTGGCTAAGAATAATGTCCTGAACATACCCTCAAATCCTCGTTCTCATGTAAGGTCCGGAACTCACCCTTAGCCAACCCTCATTTAAAAAAAAAATACCAAAAATGAAATCTGGCTTACGCCCAAAATTTTCTTAGTTACATTTGCTAAGAATAATGTTCTAAACATACCCTCAAATCCTCGTCCTTATGTAGGGTCCGGAACACACCCTTATCCAACCCTTCATTTTAAAAATTTACCAAAAATGAAATGTAGTTTACGCCAAAAATTTTATTGGTCGCCTTTGCTAAAAATAATATTCTAAACATACCCTCAAATCCTCGTTCTCATGTATGCTCCGGAACTCACCCTTAGCCAACCCCTCATTTACAAAAAAATACCAAAAATGAAATCTGGCTTACGCCCAAAATTTTCTTAGTTACATTTGCTAAGAATAATGTCCTAAACATACCCTCAAATCCTCGTCCTTATGTAGGGTCCGGAACACACCCTTATCCAACCCTTCATTTTAAAAATTTACCAAAAATGAAATGTAGTTTACGCCAAAAAATTTCTTGGTCACCTTTGCTACAAATAATATTCTAAACATACCCTCAAATCCTCGTTCTCATGTATGCTCCGGAACTCACCCTTAGCCAACCCCTCATTTACAAAAAAATACCAAAAATGAAATCTGGCTTACGCCCAAAATTTTCTTAGTTACATTTGCTAAGAATAATGTCCTAAACATACCCTCAAATCCTCGACCTTATGTAGGGTCCGGAACACACCCTTATCCAACCCTTCATTTTAAAAATTTACCAAAAATGAAATGTAGTTTACGTCAAAAATTTTCTTGGTCACCTTTGCTACAAATAATATTCTAAACATACCCTCAAATCCTCGTTCTCATGTATGCTCCGGAACTCACCCTTAGCCAACCCTCATTTGCAAAAAAATACCAAAAATGAAATCTGGCTTACGCCCAAAATTTTCTTAGTTACATTTGCTAAGAATAATGTCCTAAACATACCCTCAAATCCTTGTCCTTATGTAGGGTCCGGAACACACCCTTATCCAACCCTTCATTTTAAAAATTTACCAAAAATGAAATCTGGCTTACGCCCAAAATTTTCTTAGTTGCATTTGCTAATAATAACGTCCTAAACATACCCTCAAATCCTCATCCTTATGTAGGGTCCGGAACACACCCTTATCCAACCCTTCATTTTAAAAATTTACCAAAAATGAAATGTAGCTTACGCCAAAAATTTTCTTGGTCACCTTTGCTACAAATAATATTCTAAACATACCCTCAAATCCTCGTTCTCATGTATGCTCCGGAACTCACCCTTAGCCAACCCCACTTTTAAAAAAAATTACCAAAAATGAAATCTGGTTTACGCCCAAAATTCTCTTAGTTACATTTGCTGAGAATAATGTCCTAAACATACCCTCAAATCCTCGTCATTATGTAGGGTCCGGAACACACCCTTATACAACCCTTCATTTTAAAAATTTACCAAAAATGAAATCCAGCTTACGCCAAAAATTTTCTTGGTCGCCTTTGCTACAAATAATATTCTAAACATACCCTCAAATACTCGTTCTCATGTATGCTCCGGAACTCACCCTTAGCCAACCCCTCATTTAAAAAAAATTACCAAAAATGAAATCTGGCTTACGCCCAAAATTTTCTTAGTTACATTTGCTAAGAATAATATCCTAAACATACCCTCAAATCCTCGTCCTTATGTAGGGTCCGGAACACACCCTTATCCAACCCTTCATTTTAAAAATTTACCAAAAATGAAATGTAGTTTACGTCAAAAATTTTCTTGGTCACCTTTGCTACAAATAATATTCTAAACATACCCTCAAATCCTCGCTCTCATATATGCTCCGGAACTCACCTTTAGCCAACCCCTCATTTACAAAAAAATACCAAAAATGAAATCTGGCTTACGCCCAAAATTTTCTTAGTTACATTTGCTAAGAATAATGTCTTAAACAGACCCTCAAATCCTCGACCTTATGTAGGGTCCGGAACACACCCTTATCCAACCCTTCATTTTAAAAATTTACCTAAAATGAAATCTGGCTTACGCCCAAAATTTTCTTAGTTACATTTGCTAAGAATAATGTCCTAAACATACCGTCAAATCCTCGTCCTCATGTGGGGTCCGGAACACACCCTTATCCAACCCTTCATTTTAAAAATTTACCAAAAATGAAATGTAGTTTACGTCAAAAATTTTCTTGGTCACCTTTGCTACAAATAATATTCTAAACATACCCTCAAATCCTTGCTCTCATATATGCTCCGGAACTCACCTTTAGCCAACCCCTCATTTACAAAAAAATACCAAAAATGAAATCTGGCTTACGCCCAAAATTTTCTTAGTTACATTTGCTAAGAATAATGTCTTAAACAGACCCTCAAATCCTCGACCTTATGTAGGGTCCGGAACACACCCTTATCCAACCCTTCATTTTAAAAATTTACCTAAAATGAAATCTGGCTTACGCCCAAAATTTTCTTAGTTACATTTGCTAAGAATAATGTCCTAAACATACCGTCAAATCCTCGTCCTCATGTGGGGTCCGGAACACACCCTTATCCAACCCTTCATTTTAAAAATTTACCAAAAATGAAATGTAGTTTACGTCAAAAATTTTCTTGGTCACCTTTGCTACAAATAATATTCTAAACATACCCTCAAATCCTTGCTCTCATATATGCTCCGGAACTCACCTTTAGCCAACCCCTCATTTACAAAAAAATACCAAAAATGAAATCTGGCTTACGCCCAAAATTTTCTTAGTTACATTTGCTAAGAATAATGTCTTAAACAGACCCTCAAATCCTCGACCTTATGTAGGGTCCGGAACACACCCTTATCCAACCCTTCATTTTAAAAATTTACCTAAAATGAAATCTGGCTTACGCCCAAAATTTTCTTAGTTACATTTGCTAAGAATAATGTCCTAAACATACCGTCAAATCCTCGTCCTCATGTAGGGTCCGGAACACACCCTTATCCAACCCTTCATTTTAAAAATTTACCAAAAATGAAATCTGTCTTACGCCCAAAATTTTCTTAGTTGCATTTGCTAAGAATAATGTCCTAAACATACCCTCAAATTCTCGTCCTTATGTAGGGTCCGGAACACACCCTTATACAACCCTTCATTTTAAAAATTTACCAAAAATGAAATCCAACTTACGCCCAAAATTTTCTTGGTCACCTTTGCTACAAATAATATTCTAAACATACCCTCAAATCCTCGTTCTCATGTATGCTCCGGAACTCACCCTTAGCCAACCCCTCATTGAAAAAAAATTACCAAAACTTAAATCTGGCTTACGCCCAAAATTTTCTTAGTAACATTTGCTAAAAATAATGTCCTAAACATACCCTCAAATCCTCGTCCTTATGTAGGGTCCGGAACACACCCTTATCCAACCCTTCATTTTAAAAATTTACCAAAAATGAAATGTAGTTTACGCCAAAAAATTTCTTGGTCACCTTTGCTACAAATAATATTCTAAACATACCCTCAAATCCTCGTTCTCATGTATGCTCCGGAACTCACCCTTAGCCAACCCCTCATTTACAAAAAAATACCAAAAATGAAATCTGGCTTACGCCCAAAATTTTCTTAGTTACATTTGCTAAGAATAATGTCCTAAACATACCCTCAAATCCTTGTCCTTATGTAGGGTCCGGAACACACCCTTATCCAACCCTTCATTTTAAAAATTTACCAAAAATGAAATCTGGCTTACGCCCAAAATTTTCTTAGTTGCATTTGCTAATAATAACGTCCTAAACATACCCTCAAATCCTCATCCTTATGTAGGGTCCGGAACACACCCTTATCCAACCCTTCATTTTAAAAATTTACCAAAAATGAAATGTAGCTTACGCCAAAAATTTTCTTGGTCACCTTTGCTACAAATAATATTCTAAACATACCCTCAAATCCTCGTTCTCATGTATGCTCCGGAACTCACCCTTAGCCAACTCCACTTTTAAAAAAAATTACCAAAAATGAAATCTGGCTTACGCCCAAAATTCTCTTAGTTACATTTGCTAAGAATAATGTCCTAAACATACCCTCAAATCCTTGTCCTTATGTAGGGTCCGGAACACACCCTTATACAACCCTTCATTTTAAAAATTTACCAAAAATGAAATCCAGCTTACGCCAAAAATTTTCTTGGTCGCCTTTGCTACAAATAATATTCTAAACATACCCTCAAATACTCGTTCTCATGTATGCTCCGGAACTCACCCTTAGCCAACCCCTCATTTAAAAAAAATTACCAAAAATGAAATCTGGCTTACGCCCAAAATTTTCTTAGTTACATTTGCTAAGAATAATATCCTAAACATACCCTCAAATCCTCGTCCTTATGTAGGGTCCGGAACACACCCTTATCCAACCCTTCATTTTAAAAATTTACCAAAAATGAAATGTAGTTTACGTCAAAAATTTTCTTGGTCACCTTTGCTACAAATAATATTCTAAACATACCCTCAAATACTCGTTCTCATGTATGCTCCGGAACTCACCCTTAGCCAACCCTCATTTACAAAAAAATACCAAAAATGAAATCTGGCTTACGCCCAAAATTTTCTTAGTTACATTTGCTAAACATACCCTCAAATACTTGTCCTTATGTAGGGTCCGGAACACACCCTTACATTTGCTAAGAACCAACCCTTCATTTTAAAAATTTACCAAAAATGAAATCTGGCTTACGCCCAAAATTTTCTTAGTTGCATTTGCTAATAATAACGTCCTAAACATACCCTCAAATCCTCATCCTTATGTAGGGTCCGGAACACACCCTTATCCAACCCTTCATTTTAAATATTTACCAAAAATGAAATGTAGCTTACGCCAAAAATTTTCTTGGTCACCTTTGCTACAAATAATATTCTAAACATACCCTCAAATCCTCGTTCTCATGTATGCTCCGGAACTCACCCTTAGCCAACCCTCATTTACAAAAAAATACCAAAAATGAAATCTGGCTTACGCCCAAAATTTTCTTAGTTACATTTGCTAAGAATAATGTCCTAAACATACCCTCAAATCCTTGTCCTTATGTAGGGTCCGGAACGCACCCTTATCCAACCCTTCATTTTAAAAATTTACCAAAAATGAAATCTGGCTTACGCCCAAAATTTTCTTAGTTGCATTTGCTAATAATAACGTCCTAAACATACCCTCAAATCCTCATCCTTATGTAGGGTCCGGAACACACCCTTATCCAACCCTTCATTTTAAATATTTACCAAAAATGAAATGTAGCTTACGCCAAAAATTTTCTTGGTCACCTTTGCGACAAATAATATTCTAAACATACCCTCAAATACTCGTTCTCATGTATGCTCCGGAACTCACCCTTAGCCAACCACTCTTTTAAAAACAATTACCAAAAATGAAATCTGGCTTACGCCCAAAATTTTCTTAGTTACATTTGCTAAGAATAATGTCCTAAACATACCCTCAAATCCTCGTCATTATGTAGGGTCCGGAACACACCCTTATACAACCCTTCATTTTAAAAATTTACCAAAAATGAAATGTAGTTTACGTCAAAAATTTTCTTGGTCACCTTTGCTACAAATAATATTCTAAACGTACCCTCAAATCCTCGCTCTCATATATGCTCCGGAACTCACCCTTAGCCAACCCCTCATTTACAAAAAAATTACCAAAAATGAAATCTGGCTTACGCCCAAAATTTTCTTAGTTACATTTGCTAAGAATAATGTCCTAAAGATACCCTTAAATCGCCGTTCTTATGTAGGGTCCGGAACACACCCTTATCCAACCCTTCATTTTAAAAATTTACCAACAATTAAATGTAGCTTACGCCAAAAATTTTCTTGGTCACCTTTGCTACAAATAATATTCTAAACATACCCTCAAATTCCCGTTCTCGTGTATGCTCCGGAACTCACCCTTAGCCAACCCCTCATTTAAAAAAAATTGCCAAAAATGAAATCTGGCTTACGCCCAAAATTTTCTTAGTTACATTTGCTAAAAATAATGTCCTAAACATACCCTCAAATCCTCGTCCTTATGTCCTCATTTTAACCCTTAGCCAACCCCTCATTTAAAAAAAATTACCAAAAATGAAATCTGGCTTACGCCAAAAATTTTCTTGGTCACCTTTGCTACAAATAATAGTCTAAAGATACCCTCAAATCCTCGTTCTCATGTATGCTCCGGAACTCACCCCTAGCCAACCTCCCTTTTAAAAACAATACCAAAAATGAAATCTGGCTTACGCCCAAAATTTTCTTGGTTACATTTGCTAAGAATAATGTCCTAAACATACCCTCAAAACCTCGTCCTTATGTAGAGTCCGGAACACACCCTTAGCCAACCCCTCACTTTAATTATTTACCAAAAATTAAATGTAACTTACACCTAAAATATTCTTGGCCACATTTGCTACAAACAATATCCTAAACATACCCTCAAATCATCGTTCTCATGTAAGCTCCGGAAATCACCCTTAGCCAACCTCTCATTTAAAAAAAATTACCAAAAATTAAATCTGGCTTACGCCCAAAATTTTCTTAGTTACATTTGCTAAGAATAATGTCCTAATCATACCCTCAAATCCTCGTCCTTATGTAGGGTCCGGAACACACCCTTATCCAACCCTTCATTTTAAAAATTTACCAAAAATGAAATGTAGCTTACGCCAAAAATTTTCTTGGTCACCATTGCTACAAATAATATTCTAAACATGCCCGCAAATCCTCGTTCTCATGTATGCTCCGGAACTCACTCTTAGCCAACCTCTCTTTTAAAAAAAATTACCAAAAATGAAATCTGGCTTACGCCAAAAATTTTCTTAGTTACATTTTCTAAGAATGATGTCCTAAACATACCCTCAAAACCTCGTCCTTATGTAGGGTCCGGAACACACCCTTAACCAACTCTTCATTTTAAATATTTACCAAAAATGAAATATAGCTTACGCCAAAAATTTTCTTAGCCACATTTGCTACAAATAATATCCTAAACAAACACTCAAATCCTCGTTCTCATGTAAGCTCCGGAACTCACCCTTAGCCAACCTCTCATTTTAAAAAATTCATCAAAAGTTAAATCTGGCTTACGCCTAAAATTTTCTTCGCTATCTTTGCTAAGAATAATGTCCTAAACATCCCTCAAAACCTCGTCCTCATGTAAGTTCCGGAACACAGACACAGACGCTAATTAATATTAAAGTTATCTTCAGATCTACTCTGCACTAAAAAAAATGTAGGCGTCTTTGATCTTTACCGCACCGCCAAACACGCCGACATTTTTTACACGCAAAAAAAAACGTTTTGATTTAAGAGTATATTGGTTTATAATATATAATAAGCAAATGAATTCTTCGTAGAAAACAATTACTTTTGTTTCAAGTATAATTTATTTACGACCAGCTTTTGATTTCTTGCAACAAAAGTATTCGGTTTATATGAAGAATATATTTATTTGTGTATATATAAACCAATATATTCTTGAATCAGAACATTTTTTTTTTCAGTGTAGTCAACTATAACAATTGTTATTTATTTATTAGAGTTTTTATTACGCCATAACCAGAGTGTAAAATAAATCATTTAAATCATTTTATAAAAGGTCACTATTTGGGCAGTCTTTTTATGAAATAACTGATTTTGATGACTGGGTGCGACATACTGGGTGGCTCAACCGTAACTTTTGATTAGATTTTTTCTCAAAAGTGATGTAGTGATATGGAATGAAATTTCCAATTATCTGATGTAAATTAAGGGGGACGGTAGCTCAGTGGTTTAGCGCGTCTAGCTTGCATACTGGCGTACCTAGCGAAGCAGGTTCAATCCCTGCTCATCGCGAAATAATCTTAATTATAAAATTATCCTCAAGAAGTGGTTCGGACTCCACTATAAGCTGTAGGGCCTCGTTCCTCTTTACCTAACACAATTTCATTCTGGATTTTCAAGGAGTTACTTCGGTGACTTGAGAAGCGGTTAAGAAAACATTTTAAGAAATAACCTAAATGACCGACTTTCGGTTTCGATGCAATGTACATAAAAATAAAATTTTCAAATGGGACGACATTTGAGGGTATGTTTAGGGCATTATTTTTAGCAAATGTAACTAAGAAAATTCAGTCAGATTTCATTTTTGGTAATTTTTTTTAAATGAGGGGTTGGCTAAAGGTGAGTTCCGGGGCATACATGAGAATGAGGATTTGTGGGTATGTTTAGAATATTATTTGTAGCAAAAGTGACCAAGAAAATTTTTGGCGTAAGCTACATTTAATTTTTGGTAAATTTTTAAAATGAATGGTTGGATAAGGGTGTGTTAAGGACGAGGATTTGAGGGTATGTTTAGGACATTATTCTTAGCAAATGTAACTAAGAAAATTTTGGGCGTAAGCCAGATTTCATTTTAGGTCAATTTTTAAAATGAAGGGTTGGATAAGGGTGTGTTCCGGACCCTACATAAGGTCGAGGATTTGAAGGTCTGTTTAAGACATTATTATTAGCAAATGTAACTAAGAAAATTTTGGGCGTAAGCCAGATTTCATTTTTGGTATTTTTTTGTAAATGAGGGGTTGGCTAAGGGAGAGTTCCGGAGCATATATGAGAGCGAGGATTTGAGGGCATGTTTAGAATATTATTTGTAGCAAAGGTGACCAAGAAAATTTCTGGCGTAAGCTACATTTCATTTTTGGTAAATTTTTAAAATGAAGGGTTGGATAAGGGTGTGTTCCGGACCCTACATAAGGATGAGGATTTGAGGGTATGTTTAGGACGTTATTATTAGCAAATGCAACTAAGAAAATTTTGGGCGTAAGCCAGATTTCATTTTTGGTAAGTTTTTAAAATGAAGGGTTGGATAAGGGTGTGTTCCGGACCCTACATAAGGACAAGGATTTGAGGGTATGTCTAGGACATTATTCTTAGCAAATGTAACTAAGAAAATTTTGGGCGTAAGCCAGATTTCATTTTTGGTATTTTTTTGTAAATGAGGCTAAGGGTGAGTTCCGGAGCATACATGAGAACGAGGTTGAGGGTATGTTTAGAATATTATTTGTAGCAAAGATGACCAAGAAAATTTTTGACGTAAACTACATTTCATTTTTGGTAAATTTTTAAAATGAAGGGTTGGATAAGGGTGTGTTCCGGACCCTACATAAGGACGAGAATTTGAGGGTATGTTTAGGACATTATTCTTAGCAAATGTAACTAAGAAAATTGTGGGCGTAAGCCAGATTTCATTTTAGGTAAATTTTTAAAATGAAGGGTTGGATAAGGGTGTGTTCCGGACCCTACATAAGGTCGAGGATTTGAGGGTCTGTTTAAGACATTATTCTTAGCAAATGTAACTAAGAAAATTTTGGGCGTAAGCCAGATTTCATTTTTGGTATTTTTTTGTAAATGAGGGGTTGGCTAAGGGAGAGTTCCGGAGCATATATGAGAGCGAGGATTTGAGGGTATGTTTAGAATATTATTTGTAGCAAAGGTGACCAAGAAAATTTTTGACGTAAACTACATTTCATTTTTGGTAAATTTTTAAAATGAAGGGTTGGATAAGGGTGTGTTCCGGACCCTACATAAGGACGAGGATTTGAGGGTATGTTTAGGACATTATTTTTAGCAAATGTAACTAAGAAAATTTTGGGCGTAAGCCAGATTTCATTTTTGGTAATTTTTTTTAAATGAGGGGTTGGCTAAGGGTGAGTTCCGGAGCATACATGAGAACGAGGATTTGAGGGTATGTTTAGAATATTATTTGTAGCAAAGGTGACCAAGAATATTTTTGGCGTAAACTACATTTCATTTTTGGTAAATTTTTAAAATGAAAGGTTGGATAAGGGTGTGTTCCGGACCCTACATAAGGACGAGGATTTGAGGGTATGTTTAGGACATTATTTTTAGCAAATGTAACTAAGAAAATTTTGGGCGTAAGCCAGTCTTAATTTTTGGTAATTTTTTTTAAATGAGGGGTTGGCTAAGGGTGAGTTCCGGAGCATACATGAGAACGAGGATTTGAGGGTATGTTTAGAATATTATTTGTAGCAAAGGTGACCAAGAAAATTTTTGGCGTAAGCTGGATTTCATTTTTGGTAAATTTTTAAAATGAAGGGTTGTATAAGGGTGTGTTCCGGACCCTACATAAGGACGAGGATTTGAGGGTATGTTTAGGACATTATTCTTAGCAAATGTAACTAAGAAAATTTTGGGCGTAAGGCGGATTTCATTTTTGGTAATTGTTTTTAAAAGAGGGGTTGGCTAAGGGTGAGTTCCGGAGCATACATGAGAACGAGTATTTGAGGGTATGTTTAGAATATTATTTGTAGCAAAGGTGACTAAGAAAATTTTTGACGTAAGCTACATTTCATTTTTGGTAAATATTTAAAATGAAGGGTTGGATAAGGGTGTGTTCCGGACCCTACATAAGGACGAGGATTTGAGGGTATGTTTAGGACATTATTCTTAGCAAATGCAACCAAGAAAATTTTGGGCGTAAGCCAGATTTCATTTTTGGTATTTTTTTGTAAATGAGGGGTTGGCTAAGGGTGAGTTCCGGAGCATACATGAGAACGAGGATTTGAGGGTATGTTTAGAATATTATTTGTAGCAAAGGTGACCAAGAAATTTTTTGGCGTAAACTACATTTCATTTTTGGTAAATTTTTAAAATGAAGGGTTGGATAAGGGTGTGTTCCGGACCCTACATAAGGACGAGGATTTGAGGGTATGTTTAGGACATTATTCTTAGCAAATGTAACTAAGAAAATTTTGGGCGTAAGCCAGATTTCATTTTTGGTATTTTTTTGTAAATGCGGGGTTGGCTAAGGGTGAGTTCCGGAGCATACATGAGAACGAGGATTTGAGGGTATGTTTAGAATATTATTTGTAGCAAAGGCGACCAAGAAAATTTTTGGCGTAAACTACAGTTCATTTTTGGTAAATTTTTAAAATGAAGGGTTGGATAAGGGTGTGTTCCGGACCCTACATAAAGACGAGGATTTGAGGGTATGTTTAGAACATTATTCTTAGCAAATGTAACTAAGAAAATTTTGGGCGTAAGCCAGATTTCATTTTTGGTATTTTTTTTTAAATGAGGGGTTGGCTAAGGGTGAGTTCCGGACCTTACATGAGAGCGAGGATTTGAGGGTATGTTCAGGACATTATTCTTAGCCAATATGGCGAAGAAAATTTTAGGCGTGAGCCAGATTTAATTTTTGGTATTTTTTTTAAATCAGGGGATGGTTAAGGGTGAGTTGGAGACCTTGGATGCGAAGGAGGCTTAGAAAGAGTATTTTAAATATTGTTGCCAGCAAGCGTGTCTAGAAAAATCTAACGATTAAGTCGGATTTTAGTTTTTATTAATTTTTCCTTTTCAAATAAAATTCGTTCAAGTGAACGTTCGAAACTTCAGGTACATGCTAATTTAGAAAAAAAATGTTTTAAGAGGAAAACAAAATTTGAATTAGGTACGCCTTCACAAGAAAAAACAACAAATTAAATGAATTGCAATTAAAAGGAATGATTTTACAGGGATGTTCCAAGCATTTTATTAGTGGTAAGTTGTTGCAGCTGCATATTGCACTCAAATCAATATAAAATATATGTAAAAACTGCTGCCCAAGGAATCACTACTTCCACATCCAGATTTTCTATCTGTCTTTCACAACGAAAAAATTTTGTATGTGGAAATAATTGTTTATGGAACTTTAATAATATAATATTTGAAATCGTCTACCCCAAACCCATAAAACGATATCCCACATCGATAGTGGGGTGGTGATAGGGGGTGGTAGTGGGGGTACATGAAGATGAAGTAAAAAAATATTTTGAGGTTTTTGGTTCTTATACACACACTAAATCATATTTTTTTTTCGCCCCCTTTAATAATAGGGTGGAGGTGGCTAATGCCAAAAATTTTTTAAGACCCTATAGCTTCTCTTGTATAGGGTGTAAACGAATAGTGGGCCACTCCTGTGACTTCCTTGTTTTTAAAGATATCGGGATGAAATGTTTGTACAAATTTTAAAAGCGAAATAATAAACTTTCACATATCTGATCATATGGCACAAAAACTTATCCTTAATATGTCACTTACAGATGAGTTAGAATATAATTGTGTAAGATGTTTCAATGAATTTAACATAAATATTTTTTTAAACTTGTTAAAAGCAGAAAGTTGGCAAACTATAATAAACATTGAAAAATCTTGTGTAAATCAACAGTGGGACTCTTTCATACAGATTTTTTTAAATAATTTTGATCAGGCCTTCCCATTAAGAAAGGTATGTAACAAACAAAATTGCGAGTATATTAACACAAATACTCCAGAAATACTCAAATGTAAGGAACAATTAAGTACACTTTCTGTAATGATGAAATATAATAATCAGTATAAAGATTTGTATAATGCTAAGAAAAAAGATTTGGAAACGCTCTTAGAAAAAGTTAAGAAAGATTATTATAATAACCAAATTATTAACTCAGATAACAAATCTAAGACAACATGGAAAATTGTTGGTAATGTATCTGGTAATTTAAAGAAATCAAACGAATTTGTAAATTTTGAAGTTAATCCACACAAAATATCAAATGAACTAAATGAGTATTTTATAAACGCAGCAGCTGATCTAATAAAACACCTTCCTAAAATTTCCTTTCAAAACACAGTCCCAAGAAATAATAAAACAATCACGCTTGACACAGTGACGGAAAACGAAATTTTAAATGTTGTAAAATCACTAAAAAATAAAAATAGTTCAGGTAATGATAACGTATCAACATCGTTATTAAAAAAATGTATTACCTTTATTTTAAAACCTTTGTGTTACATTTTAAACAACAGCTTAGAATTTTTCCTGAAGCTCGAAAAATAGCAGAAGTTGATACCTTTACATAAAAAAGGCGATATAAATGAAATTGAAAACTTTAGACCAATAAGCCTATTGTCATCTTTCTCGAAAATATTTGAAAAAATAATGTGCATTAGACTGATATCTTTTTTTAATGATAATGATCTCTTTAGTGATAATCAACACGGTTTCATGAAAGGTAGAGATATAAATACGGCAGTGTTTGAATGTGTAAATGGGATTTTAGCTGCTTTGGAAAAAAATGAAATACCCTTAGGAATTTTCTTAGACCTATCCAAAGCTTACGATAGTATAAATCACGAGTTACTTATAAGCAAACTTGAGAGATACGGAATTAAATCAACAGCTTTAATGTGGATAAAATCATATTTAGAAAATCGATACCAATATGTAAAAATAAATTCTTCTGGTAAAGAAGTAATATCCGAGAAGAAAAAAAATTAAATTAGGAATCCCTCAGGGTAGTATAATTGGGCCATTATTGTTTAATATATTTATAAACGACTTATGCAATATAATGAATAACAGTCAACATCAAATAATTAATTATGCGGATGACACTACGCTGCTAATAAAAGCGAAACAATTAAATTTATTAATAGACGAAGCAAGCATAATATTGACCGTAGTACAAAACTGGCTATTAGAGAATCAATTAATTCTAAATAAAGAAAAGTCAAACTTTATAATTTTTAGAACAAATCGTTCAAAATTAGATATCCCTTCAAATATAAATATTAACAATGATAATGTAATACTAACTTCAGAAACTAAGTTTTTGGGGATAACTACAGACTGTGCATTAACTTGGTCTCAACATATAGATAGTTTAAGAAAAAAATTAAATAGTGTCGTATACAGTCTAAGAGTTGTCAAAAGAGTTGTATCATTTTCAACACTGCGTACAATTTATTACGCTTGTTTCGTGTCAAAATTAAAATTTGGCATTTTGTTTTGGGGCGGAGCAGCTGCTGGAGATGTAAATAAAATACTCATAATACAAAAACAAGCCATTCGGATCATGCATGATATAGCCTTAAGAGACACATGTAGAGGCAGTTTTAAACATAATAGATATTTGACAGCTGTGGCAATATACATTTTTGATTGTTTAATTTTCATTTTTAAATATAAAAATAATTTTAATCAATACATAAGTAGTCATGATTACAATACAAGACACATTAACTACAGTTTCCCTATACATAGACTGAGCATGTTTGAAAACGGCCCATGTTATGCTAGCATAAAATTTTTTAATGTATTGCCAAATAAATTTAAAAGTATCATAAATTTTAAACAGTATAAAAGAGAGGTTTTTAATTATTTAATCGAGGTAGAGCCATATTCAATACAAGAATTTATTAATTATAAGAAATCACACTTGTAAATACTTATTATTACATATTATTGTTTTACATATCCTCTAAATACCTATTTAGTTAATTTTGTTTTGACGCATTTCAACCCACCGCTATTATTATATGTACTGTAGTGTAACATATATTGTACTGTGGCTGTTTGAAATAAAGTAATATTATTATTATTATTATTATGGTGAAATTAGGTAAGATTTCCAACTTTTTGAGACCTATCCGCCATATTTATCACTTCCGGTTTCACCGGAAATGGCCCCAGAAGTCTTTTATAAATGGACTACCCTGTATGCTTTTATATTTTTGAAATAAAGATCACATTTTGGATACATTTTTACTAGGGGTGGGGGCGGGGGGTGGATTAAGAAAAATTAAAGAAAAAAATATTTTGAGGCTTAGGTTCTTGTATACACGCTAAATTACAATTCTATTTTTTTCACCCCCTTTAATAATGAGGTGGGGGTAGTAATGGGGGTGGCTAATGCCAACAAATTTTTTGAGACCTTAGCTTCCCTTGTATAAACTAAATAAATGCCAATTTTATGCTTGATTTAACTATTTACCCCCCATTTACCACAATTTACCTATTTCCTATTTTTATAGCATCAACGGAATAAGATGAAAATATAATCTAGTTCCAGATCCCGTTAACTTAATGTTACCAAATTTCAAGTCAATATCTTAAACGGTTCCAGAGTAAACGTGCGCACAAAAAAAGTTACAGACAGACCGACAAACAGACAGAAATTTTTTTCGCTCAAACTTAAAATCTCGACGTTTCATGACATTTTAAGCCTATTTGAACAATAAAAATGTTTTAAAAATTTTTTGTCGTTACTATACTTCCACTGGATGTGGAAGTAATATTTAATGGTTCCTGTTTTTTTCTAATATTTAGAATTAAAACTTTAGCTGTAACGCACCGTAAATAAATCTACCGCACGTAGAATGTCAGAATTAGCTTTTACAAATCCTGCCTAATATTTTGGAAAAAATATTAACAATAACAACAAACAACTAGAGGAAGCATTATACTCTTCGCCGATTTACTGAGCTTTTTATATAATTGTTACACATTCTATAGGATACTGTTCGCATTTTTCTTGTAAATAATGTTAGTTTTTGGACATTCTAAATTTTGTGATACCAACTTTGTTGTGAAAAAAAAAATATATGAAAAAAAAATCACGATGCGAGGGATCGAACCCTTGGATTGCGAGACGAAACTCTTGCCGCTACACCACCATTTCTTATTACTAAAATTGTTAATGAGTGTAATATATACCATTAGATAATTTATTGTGATTATTAGGAAACACACATTAGTAAAATGTATTAAAAAAAAATAGTGATAGGAAATAACATTTCGCAAGGTTTCTATTTATTACAAACCATAAAAAAAATGTAAAAAATATTTTTTTAAATTTTTAATTACTAATAACTTTTTTATTTACCAATCTATTTTGTTAAAAAACAACTAACTTAGCTAACACTAAGGTACTCTCCAAATTTCAATACAATCTTATTTTTCTTTCTTGAGTTATCGTGATTACAAGAAACGTGACGGACGGACAGACGGACATTTTGAAAGTTGTTTAGAATTCGTTCACTAACATAACGATATAAAATTTTTTTCTTTACGAGCGATATTTACTGATTTAGAAATGTGCCGATCAAATACAATATACTCTTCGTTTTTGCGAAGAGTATAATAAACACTGTTAGCTAAACGTCAAATTTATTTTTGATATATGAGGTTATTTTCTTTGTTGTCAACAATGTCAACTTGTTCTTCTTCTGTTCTGCATATAAGTTCACGTCTAACCAGTGGCGGATCTAGGGGGGGCACGCCCCCCCCCCCCAAAGTGTGAAATATACCTAATATTAATTTTTAATAGATAATAAATGGCTAAAAAAGCGTATATAAGGATTTCCGGTGCCCCCTCTCCCCCTCCAGAAGTCAATCCTGTATCCGTCCCTGCGTCTAACTGCGGTTATAATGTCACCGTTGTTTTCGCGGCATATTCAAATAGTCGAAGTTTAATAATTTATTTTAATATGTTGCGTTTAGAATGTTTCTTTCAAATTAAACCTATAACTAAATTAACGCCTCCACTACCATATTCCACCATTTTTGAAAATTTTCAGTGTAGACACTTTTTTTTAAAATTGGGTTAACAGATGCCTCAAGCCAAATGTAATGTAGGCTGGTCAAGTTTATTAAGTTTTGAAATATAGATAAGGGGTTTCCAAATCGCACGGGGTTTCACAATTATTACCCCAGATGAATCATTCTGTGAAATTTTGGCAATTCTTCGAATTCTAAATTTTCATTAAAGTGAATCATTGATTCGTGTAAAATTATATTAAATTGAAAAGACTGCCAATTTAAAAATTTTCTCTAATGTCTGAATAACTAATTTTTATTAAAATCTCGTTTTTGAGTCTTTATGCAATATTAGTTTTCGTTTTAGCAGGTACGTGTCCCAAATGGCAAAGTATAAAGTGACAATTAAGAACTATAAATAAAATGCAATACACTAAATTCTACTGCAAGTTGTAATTCACTTGTTTTGAAAAGCGGCCACTGAATATGCATTCCAGTTGGACGGCGTCCAAATTGTAAAAGGTTTATTTATTTCAAAATCTTTCTTCTATCCTTCACCAGGTGCACCTTCATGCACACCCACTATATTGTTTAAATATTTTTAAAAATATGGAACCTTATCTTTACTTCTAATAATAAAAATAATATGCCAAACTGTATTGACAAAATCAACTGCAAGTACACTTCATATCATTTTAACACCAGAAATGATCGATAAAAGCATTCTAGTGGTTCGTGGTTTTAACAAATAGTGCAGGAAAACCTTAATTTAACTCGAAAAAAAAAATTGTGCAGACCTTAAACTTTGGTTATAGGTTCAAAATAGGCCAAAGTTCACGAAACAAAAAAGTTTAGGAGTTTTACGAATCCGCGGGAACCTATAGGGGGTGAAAAAAGGTATTTTTAATAAAAAAAAAAACGATTTTTCTCTATTTTCTCGGGAAATATGGCATTTACAAAAAAATTGTTCAAATAAAAGTTGTTTCTGACAAAATTATTTTCAATCTGGTGTTTTTAAATTTAATTTTATAGCAATAATTAACCGAAGTACTAGAGGTTAAATATTTTAAGAGATATGCCTTTAGTTCATTTTCAACATGATGGTTGCCCTGGCCACTCCACAGAAATGGTTAATCGGTGGTTGAATTTAAATTTTGGAGAAAATTAGATTGCCAGGAATGGACCGATCAAGTGGCCGGCGAGATCCCCAGACCTATCAATATTGGATTTCTTTTTATGGGGTCACCTCAAGCAGTTGGTTTACGCCGAACCACTTCCTAACGATGTAGCAGTATTGAAGCAGAGAATTACAAATGCCGTAAACTCCATACCGTTAGATCATATTCCAAACAGTTTTAAGGACTTCAGGCGAAGGATCGAAATGTGTATGGATGTGGGTGGTAGCTACGTCTAATAATAAAAAAATTGTAAACATTGTTTTGTATTGGTCAATAATTAATTTGTTTGTGAATCTGTTATGTTTTTGACATTTATTACTTGTTATAATGTTTAAACCTCATTAATCTTCTGTTAGTAATTGTTTCTTGTTTTACAATTAGTTCGATTAACATTATACCTTCTTACATCTCGTATATTCAATTTTTTATTTACCAATAGCCTACTTTTTGAAATGATTAACATTTGCTCCTACACAACTTTAAATATGAATTCAACTCTTAATTCGCAAAAAATGGGAAGTTTCAAAAAAATAAATTTATATTCCTGAAATTTAGTATAGAGGTATAAAATTGCATTCTAAATAACTTTTCTTAGTGGAATTTTTTCACATTTTGAAAAATAAAGGTACTTTATTAGTGGTGATTTTTACAACTTTGCTTACAAAACACCCTGTAGAACACCAAATCAAGTCATTTTTGGTATACTTTAGTTTTACAAGTAGGACTCAATCCCCAAATACCATTCCAAAATTCCAAAATTTTTGGTCCATTACGCCACTTGTTACATCTATCCTGGGACACACTGTATATTTGTGTAGGGTTGATTGTTCTGGAGATATTTAATTTTGTAAATGGCATCCGACCGTTTTTAGGATGACGTATTTAGTATAAAATGTTGAATATCTTAGAAACTGCAACACTTGCATCAAAAGTTCTAAGAAACAAAATTAAGGGCAATTAATCAATCAATCTTTAAAACGATTTTTTGTTTGTTTCTACATCACAAGAAATATGGCCAATTCAATGTGCGTTTTCACATTTTTGTTAACAAAATGTCGGCATTTTGTTATTGTAATTGCTCAGCAATTAATTTTTCTTTCAAAAATGCTGTTTTTCATTAATATATAGCATCACCTAAGTGCTCAATTTATTTTATCTCTTTAAAACACTTGTCTTAGAGAAAAATTCCATATAAAATTAATTTAAAAACACCAAATTAAAGATAATTTTGCCAGAAACAACTTTTATTTGAACTACTTTTTGGCAAATGCCATATTTCCAGAGAAAATAGAGAAAAATCGATTTTTTTAATTAAAAATAACCCTTTTTACCCCCTATAGGTTCCCGCGGATCCGTAAAACTCCTAAATGTTTTTGTTTCGTGAACTTTGGCCTATTTTAAACTTATAACCAAAGTTTAAAGTCTGCACAAATTTTTTCGAGTTATGGTCATTTTGTTCAATCTTTTCCTGTACTAAAAGGAATACCTTGATAATCGCTAAGAATAATCTATTCCCTTTAATAGTTTTCGGTCTGCTCTGATATAATACGTCAGTAAAAGAGGCCGATGTGTTCATTAAAAATTATTTTTTAATTAGTCGCCATTTTGCGGAGTTTTATTAGTTCCTTAAAACTATCTAAGTTTCTTTTGTTAGCATGAAATAAAACGCCGCATAAGGAATCACTACATCTAACTAAATGACTGACTGACAGACAAATTTTTTTTCTCAAACTTAAAGCCTCAACGTTTGCTGATATTTTAAGCTTAAATTAATAGTTTAAAAACCTTAAAAAACGCGCTTTTATAAATACTGCACTAAAAAGCAAAAAATAATCATCGAAACTGCTCTCTCTGTCTACCCCGCAAGGGCCTTAGTGTAAGTCGTGTTTGTAATTAAGTATAATATTTGAGTATAATAACGTGGGGCGTGTGTTAAAAATTGATATTTTTTTGTTCAAATACGCTTAGAATGTCATGAGGGTTGGTCAAAAGGGTTGGTAGGGGGTAAATGGGAGTAAGTAGGTAAAGCAAACAAGAGTCCATAAAATTGGGTTTTAGTGTATGTGCGAGAAGCCAAGGTCTGAAAATTTTTTGACATCATTATCACTCCCACCCCACCCCATTATTAAAGAGGGTAAAAAATAAAATCTTGATATAGTGCGTGCACCAGAATCAAAGGCCTCCAAAGTTGGCATCAGCTATCCCCTCTATCACCCCTACTACCAATGTGGCATATCGTTTTATGGGTTTCTGGGGAAGACGATTTCAATTATTATATTATTAAAGTTCTATGAGCAATTATTTCTACATGGTGCAGTGCAAATATAGCATGTTGTTAAGAGACTTGGATAGAAAATCTGAATGTGGAAGTTAGTTAGGGCCGGATTATCCATAAGGCTACCTAGGCTATAGCCTAGAGCGTAAGGGCATGAGGGGCGTCGCAGCTCTTTGCGCTCTCTGTTTATTAAAAAAAATATATTTTGTCTCCACCCGCTAATCAATTTTGAAACTTGGATGAATTTTTTTTTTATTGTTCAAAAACAATAGGGGTCTTCCCCTAGTCAACGCTAACTTAGTGTCCAAATTTCAGTACAATCGGATTTCTCTTTCTTAAGTGACGGACGGACGGACAGATGGACATTTTGAAAGTTGTTCAGAATTCGTTCACTAACACAATGATATGAAAATTTTCTCTCTGCGAGCGATATTTACGATTTTAGAAATGTGCCGATCAAATACAATATACTCTTCGCTTCTGCGAAGAGTATAATAACAGTCATAAACCTAAAAGTTTTAAACCTAACATTATCCAATTTCCGAACTAATTTTTCGCGCTGAATCCGAATCTGGCCTCAGAATTGGCCCATCATGTCAAGATTTTAAAATATTTTAGGTTAAGTAGGTACTTAAAAAATGACTTTTTTGGCAACTTTTGAGGTTATGTATAGGATTCAAAAATTTTTTCAACTTATTTCTAATAAATACATTATTTAATCTTCCTCTTTAAAATAAGCTTTCGACTGATCATCTACGATGAAATAATTTTTTTTTCACCCCCCTTTTATAATGGGGTGATAGACAGACATTTTTTTTTTGTTCAAACTTAAAATCTCGACGTTTCATAACATTCTAAGCCTATTCGAATAATCAAGTTTTTTAAAAAAAATTTGTCGCTTCTATACTTTCACTGGATGTGGAAGTAATATCAGCGATTTTTAGGTTAGGTTAACCCAAAAGCCACTTTGCCGCAGCACTACTCTAAAGTACAATGTCTTAAGGGTATTTGCTATTTTTTTCATTTAATTTGATTGAAATCTCTACTGTCGGCAGATTTTTGTCCAAAAAAGGGCATATTTTTCCCACTGTGCGCCATCTTGGAAAAATGGCGCCCCGTTTCAGTTTTTTGTTTATATCTTTCTAACCAATAGCGATATCGAAATTATTATTGTCCAAATTTCAATAGAACCGGACTTTTCTCTTTTAAGTTATTTAGATTAAAAGATATGAATCTTAAAACTTATTTCTACTAGGTAGGTAGTTATTTTTTTGTTATGTAGTGTTTTAGACTTAATATTTCTTACATTAAATTTACTTAGATTTGAATATTGCTTGAACAAAAAGTATCGTTTGATTAAACATATTGGCACAAGAAGAGGCCGCACTGAGCATTATTTTGCACGAAATTTTACTGAAAGCGACTTACCTCGATATTTCTAGATCCACCTAGTTTCCCTGGAATCACAATAATAAGCTTTTATGTTAATTGAATCGAGCTTTACTTGCGTTGATGAAAAGCCACAACTGAACACAAATACACATACTTTAATTTTATTGTTGATAAAAAGTATTTCTTTATTTTTGTTTTAATTTCGTTAAAAAAAAAATTAAGTAAAGTTCTCATAAAATTGTTTTTTTTTCTGTTGTGAAAATATTGGTATGTATTTTTCTTGACATCAGGGCCAGATTAGACAGGTGCTATACAAGGGAAATTTCCCGTGATTCTCCGGCCGGAGGAGTTTATTTTCTCTTTATTTTGTAAAATGTGGGCCAAAACGTTGATTTTTGTCGCTTCAACAACGATAAAAAAATCCGGATTGTTGAAATAAATAGTTTATCTTATATTCTAGGAGCTAGTGTCAAATAGTTAAAAATTTATCAAACACTAACCGAAGTGGTTTGATGATAGTATTCGTCCAAACAAGCAAACTTGTCTCTTGTGAATATGGGCCTTAAGGGCCGGCAATTTATATTGCGGGCCTGTGAAAAATTGAACGTATTTCATCGTAATCAAACCACTAGGTTCTTCGGTTTGATTGTAGTTGTAGGTGAAAGGATTGCATTGATACAGTCGGCGAGAGTTTTCTCATTGAGCGTTGCAATGCGGGCACTCAGAAAAAAAACCCGAATCGCATTGTAATCAAACCGAACAAAGTTTGTGGCAAATGTTTTCAATTGTCCAAAAAATGAAAGAAATACAATTGGAGAGAATTTTGAAAAAGGGGAAGAAGAGTTATTGGAGCATAAAATCCAGGTTTACACTGTAGATGTCGTCAAACAAGGAATTCAAGCTAAAAACTATCGCCTAAATTTGTACATACTCCAAACACCCTATGAAACATATATTGTCATCGGTGAGAATTTTTATTAAAATCAACCCCCCAAATCTACCCCATTGGGGGTGAATCGTAGTAACGTTAACTATGTTGCCGTCTATTGCAATTTCGAGCATTTTTTTTGAGCAGAAATCTCTAGTGTCATTTTATTCTTGATTATTCAACGGTACTTACCCTCAAAAAATGCTGAAACCACCCCTACAAGGGGTGAAAACGAGAATCTTCACTGCAAACTGATTGATCGGTCCTGTAGATTAGTTTATGATTACATGTTTTTGAAGACATGATGATGCAACGGTTATTCATTAGGGTGCATCGATTTTCTTTTTTTTTACCTAATCCAAAATGGCGGGCGCCCAAAAGTTGGTTGATAGGGTTGTAAATAATACGTTAAAATTTCAAATTAAAATGTTAACCCTTGGTAGCGGGTTGGGGTCAAAGGTAAACATTTTTGATATTCTATATATTCAAAACAGTGGGTGTGCAAAAGTTGTGTTTTAGGGTTATAAGCGACAGGTAGAAATTTTAGTGAAAAATATTTAGGTTTAGCGGGTGAGGGTTAAAAGTCCAATTTTTTTATTTTGTGCATATCTAAAATGGCGGTCGCGGAAAAGTTTGGTCTTGGAGTTGAAATTGGCTGGTAAAAATTTTAAATCAAAATATTAAGACCCAAGGGTAGCGGGTTAGCATCAAAGACCAAAAAGATACTACGTGCCCTTACAAATATTATCGATACTTATCAACTAGTAATATTTTTAAACTATGTTTAATTACGATATTACATTTAAATTACTTATTACTACCTACGTATTTGTTATCTAATGTACGCTTGCCCATAATACAGCATGCGCTGTGTTCTGCATACATGAAAGCTCGGTGAACAATGAACACTGTCAGTTTTAGCCGAAACTTTAGATAGATGCGGTATTTCCGATAGAGCTGGAGCACTGATTGCTTCTTCAGTACTCCAAGATTTTGGTTTAATTAATGAATCTAATACAACGCATGTAATTGATAAAAACAAAATTAGAAGAGCTACAAGCAAGATGAGAGGTGAATTATCATCATGTGGTACGTCAATATCATTACGTGGACTTTATTTCGATGGGCGTAAAGACAAGGCCATGAAATTAATAGAGAACCGTCGAAAGATAACAACCGAAGAACATATAGTTTTAATTGGAGAGCCCGGATCATCATATTTGGGGCATGTCACACCTTCTACAGGTTCAGCTGTAAACATTATTAACGCCATTATCAGTTATTTTGAAAACTCTCGAATCCCAACTAACACCTTAAAAGTCGTCGGATGATATGGAACGGCTACAAATACTGGTCCTAAAGGTGGTGTTATAGCTCTACTTGAAAAACATTTTAAGAGACCACTTCATTTACCAACTGCATGCAAATGAACTTCCACTAAAAGGCACTTGATCGAACATATTGACGGAACTGTATTTCAGGATTTTCAGGTATAATAGGAAAGTCGTTAGTCAAATGCGAGCAGACGCCAGTAGCTGCATTTAAGATTATTAAATCCGAAATTCCTATAGTTAAGGTGAAAGATCTTAACACATATCAGTTATATTTTTATGAAATATGCCAAGCAGTAATAACGGGATACTTTTCTATTAATCTTTCAAAACGAGAACCTGGCAAAATAGTCCACTCGCGATGGCTGACGACAGAAAATAGAATACTTCGCTTATATGTTGCTCTGCAGATTTGGTTATATCAGCAACGTATGTTATCAAAGTGTATGCGCCAATGTGGTTCAAAATAGAAGCACATCTATCATGTCTGCAAGGTGCTTCAAATGTATGGAGACCATACAATTATCCAGATATTTATCAGAAGAGTTGAAAGGAGTAGGTAGTTGATTCCGTCGTAATACGAAATGGATATTTTGCACACCCTGAGAACATACTACTGGGAATGCTGGGCGATGAAAACCGGTGTATTAGGGAGTTGGCCGTTCGCAGAATATTAAAAGCTAGAAAAGGCAACAATACCGACTTAAGAAAGTTTACACTTGCTCCGTTGAAACTAAATGCTACAAATTAGTATGAGATGATTGATTGGCAAGAATGTGAATATAATGAGCCACTATCAGTGGCGCAGCCAGAAAATTCATCTAGGGGGGGGGGGGGGGGCAATAGAACCGGCCTCCCCAGAGGATGAGGAAAATTTTTCATAAAATGGTTGAAAACGGATGTGCATGTAGATTCCTCTATTAGATAATATTGGCATTAATTACAAAATATTTATTTCCAAGGATAATTTAGATACTGCTTTGTACTGCTTCTTTATTTTTTGGCTCATGGAAGACGGCTGGGGGGGGGGCATGGCTCCCCCCCTGGCTGCGCCCATGGCCACCATTAACAGTTGATTTATCCGAAGAGGACCTTAATCAAATTATAAATAATCCTGAATTGTCTGATAATTGAAATAAAGAAATTTCCTAATCACACACAAGCTGTGAAAAGGGCAGTAAAGCTTGTAACTGAAACTTCAGCGGGATTCAGATGGATTAATTAGAACAACGATTAGATCCTGTGACAAAATTACCAAATTCAACACAAAGAAAGATTACTACAAGCAAGTTTTACCATAATGTTTATAGTACCTATTTTTATTTTTACTTTTTATTCTTTAATAAAATCAAGTTTATTTCCACATAAGTAACTTTTTTATCAAACTTCCAATAAAGAAATTAAAGTAAAAATAAAGTTTATTGTTTCACACTATGATGATAAAACAAATAATTTCCCTTAAAAAAAAATGGGACCTTGTAGGGAATAGAAATGGATCCGATGCAGAACAAAGAAAATATCAAGTTGACTTAACCAGCTACTCTTAAATCTTAATATTTTTGTCTTAAGTTTTTACCTCTTATATATAACTGTAAAGCACAACTTTTTCACACCCGCCATTTTGAATATATAGAATATCAAAAATGTTTACCTTTGACCCCAACCCGCTACCCCTAGAGGGTTAATATTTTAATTTGAAATTTTAACGTATTATTTACAACCCTATCACACAACTTTTGGGCGCCCTCCATTTTGGATTAGGTAAAAAAAAAGAAAATCGATGCACCCTAGTATTCATCCCTTTCTTCTACACAGGGGCTGGGGGTGAGGGGTAAATTCGTCCCTTAAATTTTAATAAACGTTAATTTCGGATAAAACCGAAAAATGTTTTCTACAGCGATGGGAACTAATATGTACAAAGAAGGATTTTGACTCCCTCGAAACTACTCTTTTCATCCTCATTTTTTGGGGGGGGAGAGAGTACTATCCAAAAAATTTTATATATTCCGATTTTTTTTTCATAAAATCGCCAATATCTCATAAAATATGCGTTTTGAAGTAAAACATCAAATAGATAAAAAGAAAAATCGAGAAAGTTCCTATCGAAATTTTCTAGTCCTATAATACTCATATCTTCCATTCAATTTTTTTCTTTAAGGTGATGTGATAGCTTTTTATTGATTGCGTTTTTTATCATTTTTGTAAAACATTTTTGTAATTTACAAACATATTAACACGGAAAAACTTTCCTTTTATATGGATAAGACTGTCCTATTGCTCATAAGAAAACCAACTTCGAGTACATAAGAAAATTGGTAGTTCGAATATTTAGATACAAACCGTGTCATTACAATTTTTTAACATAAATCTTTTACGTGGAAAAATTGGTTAAATATTTTCCTCAGCGTACCGTTGAAAAATATGAGTATAGGACTAGAAAATTTCGATAGGACTTTTCTCGAATTTTTCTTTTTACCTATTTGATGTTTTACTTCGCGATTTTATGAAAAAGAAATCAGAATATATAAAATTTTTTGGAAAGTACTCCCTCTTCCCCCCTCCCCCCAATAAAATGGGGATGAAAAGAGTAGCTTGGAGGGAGTCAAAATCCTTCTTTATACGTATTCGTTCCCATGGCTGTAGAAAAAATTTTTCGGTTTTATCCGAAATTAACTTTTTTTTAAATTTAAGCGACGAATTTACCCCTCACTCCCACCCCCTGTATAGAAGAAAGGGATGAATAACCGTTGCATCATCATGTCTTCAAAAACATGTAATCATAAACTAATCTACAGGACGAATGTTATTTTGATTAAAATCAATCAGTTTGCAGTGAAGATTCTCGTTTTCACCCCTTGTAGGGATGGTTTCAGCATTTTTTGCGTTGAATAATCAAGAATAAAATGACACTAGACATTTCTGCCCAAAAAAAATGCTCGAAATTGCAATAGACGGCAATATAGTTAACGTTACCACGATTCACCCTCAATGAGGTAGTTTTGGGGGGGTTGATTTTAAGAAAAATTCTCGCCGATGATAATATAATGTTTTCTAGGGTGTTTGGAGTATGTAAAAATTTAGGCGATAGTTTTTAAGTTGAAATATATTAAAACATTACATAATATATGAACTTCTGGCTTTTAATTATAGAAATATAAGGCTTTTCTTTATTAGAAACAGTTCTTACATAAAATTCACAAAAAATGGACACCCGCCCTTTTCATTCCAAAGTACAGAATTGCCCCAATAACTCCTCCTCCCCTCTTTCAAAATTCCATCCAATTGTATTTCTTTCATTTTTTAGACAATTGAAAACATTTGCCACAAACTTTAGCCGGTTTGATTACAATGCGATTCGGGTTTTTTTTTTCTGAGTGCGCGCACCGCAACGCTCAGTGAGAAAACTCTCGCCGACTATATCAATGCAATCCTTTCACCTGCAAACAGTCAAACAGAAGAACCTAGTCGTTTGATTACGATGAAATACGTTCAATTTTTCACAGGCCCGCAATACAAATTGCCGGCCCTTAAGACCCATATTCACAAGAGACAAGTTTGCTTGTTTGGACGAATACTATCATCAAACCACTTCGGTTAGTGGTTTGATAAATTTTTCACTTTTCGACACTAGCTCCTAGAATATAACATTTGGCAGTAAAACCAAAATCTACAAGAAAAAACAATTGTTTAAAAAGAAAAATAAAACACCATGATATGATGGAATTGATAGTGGAAGACCAGTTTACCTACAATGATTATTTTCTTTTTAGATTAACTTCGCGAGTTAGATTCCGTTTTAACTGAAATTTGGTAAAAATCCATTTTACTTCAAGCAGGCCGAGACTGCAGAAAATGAAAGCCTTACTAATTTTTTTTTTTTTAGCATATTACAACTATCGTAGTCAATCCAGGGACACACTGTATAAATATAAAAATTATGTTGTTTTTTTGTAGGTATTCATTACAGTTGCAAAAAAATGGGCTGGGGCCGGTCAAAGAAGTTGCCCAGTAGCAGTTTAGTTTCCAGTCCGGGCCTGAAGCCAAAGGCCCTCCGCACACGGAGCTACTCATTAGAAACGGTAACTGGTTTGTGACGGAAATATAAGGTAAATTCGGGTTCTGAAAATAACCGTCCCGGAACTATCAGAGAACTGTCAGGAGTTTGCGCAGTTCCAAATCCGACCGTATCAAAAGCAACTGCGCAAACTCCTGACAGTTCTCGGACGGTAATTTTCAGAACCCGAATTTACCTATAAACTGATCGCTAACTAGTTAGTAACCGGGCTCCGCACACGAAGCTACTGTCTCTGCCACAGAATTCACATTCAATTGCTCGCTCATCTTGAAATCATCCAAAAGACAATTGTGAACAGACAAAAAACTCTGTAATTACTTCCAGAAACTCGGAAACTAGACACAGAAGTGACTGCACGCAGGGTTTCTTAAAACTGATCACAAACCGATCACCAACTAGTTACTAAGTAGTAGCGCCGTGTGCTGCACTCGATAGAAAGTCATAAGAAGAGACTATCGAGTGATTGGTTACTAACTACAGTCACCAATCAGTTTCTTTCGAGTAGCCCCGTGTGCGGACGGCCTAAATAAACATGATCAGGACATTTGTTTTTATACAGCCATGTCTAATCATTATTATCTACTAATTGCTAATCATTCGCAGTCAGTTGTATGTGGTTTTATGAGCGTTGCGAGATCACGATAACGTTAAGTGATAGTCTGATACGATATTTTTTGCAGGATGTGAATTAAAAAATATACAGCGCATGCTATTTAATACCGCAACACGTTGCCCGATTTATTATTTTTTTTTTGAGATATAGTGCTCGATGAGTTCGATTTTACTGTTTTGAAAAAATTGCAATTTTCATATTTTCAAGGCCTACTAAGTTCTTCTAAATGGGTCGAAATTTCGAGATCGACTATTAGGCAATTTTTTATCGACAAATTGGATAGCGTATTCAATTCACAGTTGTCTCAAATACGTCTATATAATATTTTAGCTCGATACTTCATATAGATTGTTTGTTATTCAATGGCCAAATTTAATATTTCTCATATTTCGACTGACCCTTACTAAAAAGGTAAAGTAATCATTCGGCTTAAGGAACATCAGATACTAAATGAGAAAGATAGTTATTCTCTAAATAAATAGTGCTTCTCTACAGCGTCGGATTGTACCACCGGGAAACCGGCAAATTTCCCGGTGAGCCCTCGACTTACCAGTTTTGGGCCCCCTAAGGCCTCTGACGTCGAGAGACCGTAATATTGTTATTATTCTTAATAAAAATAACATTGAAGTTGAAACTGGAAAATATATGAAACTTGCTCCCGTTTTCCCATATAGAACGTATTTTTGAAGACACTCGGCAAAGCGGCAATAAGCTCTATATTTTCAGACAATCTAAAATGCCATAAAACATATAAACAAATTATATGAAAAGTTTCCAGAAATTGTAGGTATATAAAGTTAATATAAGTTTTGTAAATGAAAACCAACAATTTCAAGATACTGACATATACATAGAAACAGAATTTCCTGCAACTCGAAATAGAAAAAAAAACGTATGTTGAACAGTGTCATGACAGAGAATTAATTATTAATCAAGTTACGTAAAGTTTAAAAGCAGGTTTTTAAATCACCAAAACACCTGTGAACAATTTTAATATTTTGATCCAAGAAATTTTAAAGAAATTCAAACTGCACTTGAACAATTTGAATCAGAATCTTTCACGACAATATCTCAATTGACAGGACTTGATGCATCTTTAATCAAGAATAAGCTTATCAGGCTTATCAGTTTTGCACAAAATTTTAATAATTTTAAACTTTTAAAAGATCAGCATCACCAGCCCAAAATCAAGATGACAATGTACATAGTGATGATGAAGATGCTTCAAGTCCTGCAAAAGAGTTTTTAGCAAGTTTAAAATTATATTAAACGGATAATATCGTTATTGGGTGAGGAGAGGTTAGAAGCATTTCTAATTATTATGAATGTTGAATGGGATTTATTAGAAAATTTGGATTATGAATTCTGCCTTGCTAAGACAAGATGTCGTAACTGCAAAAAATTTATTTTTGAGATTTTAATTGCATTTGCACCGTATTAGTGATCCTCACCACTACACAAAATGTAAAGTCGTATCTAAAGCAAAACTAGTGAATATACATAACGAATATGTGTCATATCTACAAAATAGACCTATTCACTGAGCTCAAAAGTCATATCCGATCATTACCAGATTTATTTGTCGTAACTTAACATATAATACAATGTTTTATCTAACCCCGTTATGAAAACTCAAATTTTAAATGCATTTTTGACGTTACGAAACGTCACATTTTTCATAACTGCCATTTTCATTACATAACTAGTTATGTAAAGAAATTTTTACGTAACTGATTATTGAACCTATTTGTTGACACCAATTTTCTAATTTCTTATATACTTCTTCATACCTGCTTTTTGATTTATTTACCAGGTGTTACTGAATTTACTGTTAAAGCCGATTGTTTTAAGTATATCAAATGGAATATCCACATCTGAATCAATCAATTTCAACTTAATTTGCTTCAAAAAATTCAGCAGATTGACAAGTAAAATTTTTCATAACTGGTTACGTAAATAACTATTGTGATATGGTTACACTGGTAAAATATATTTATTGGCCAAAACTAAAAATCATGAATGATGAAATGTAGATGGCATAACACAATTCAGAAAATAGTTGATTTCTCTAAAATTACATTTTCTCAAATACGACTTCTTGTCATAGCAGGGCAGAATTAATAAATTAATACCCTGGCTAAGAATCTAAAGAAACTTTCTGCACTACTTTCAGTTTAAAAATAACGAAACGATAAGTTTATTTTAGTGAAATGTCTAACATTTTTAAAAATATATTTATGTTACCTTTTATGCACATAATATAATGATTTGTTTGTTTATATTTCCTGTTTAATATTAATTTTTTGAAATTGTACCTGAGGTGGGGGCAGACTTTTCACATCTCTGGTCTAGGGCCTCCTACATATTTTTCCCGGTGGGCCCTTATGCCCACAATCAGACACTGCTTCTATACATTACTCAGTTGCTGTACGTAGGTGCCTTAATGAAAATTTTTCAAATAAATGGATTGGACAGAATAACTTTTCTTTTTTCTTCTTCATTTAGTAACATCAACATCAGATACTAAACAAGGAAGAATAAAGAAAAGCTATTCCGTCCAATCCATTTGTTTGAAAAATTTGCATTAAGGCACCTACACTTCTGTGCAATAAAATCCCGTACACCTATTTTTCGCTATATTAAATCATTCTTTATTTATTTGTCAGTGTTAGTGTCATATTTTCGAAATGCCGAAATTAACTGAACATGAAAAAATTCTAATTCTCTCTAAAATTGAAGAGGGATGGTCTATTAGAGTAGTTGCTAACCATTATCACTTAAATAAAAGTACCGTTATGAGTGTGAGGAAAAGGTGGGAGGAGGAAGGAACCATAAAGAGAAAAGACGGTTCAGGCCAACCGAGAAGTTCAAATCTCGCTCAAGATGAAGCGCTCCTTGGCTATTTGAGGGAAAATCCGTTTCAAACAGCAGTGTGTCCATGACAAATTTTCCAGCATCGAGGTCAACAGCTAGCCGAAGGATAGGAAAATCGGAATTAAAAAACTGTGAAAGTGCCAAGAAGACCATATTAATTAATATATTTCCACTGGATGTGGAAGTAAAATTACCACAGGCAGACACGTGCAGAATAGCCATGCAGAATACCGCTTTTTAATGTTTTGAGCTTTCAGAATCTAGCCGTTTCAAAACAAAGTTGTAAATCGCGTATTTCTCTGAAAGGGTGCATTTTATCGCGTTTAAACAAGTACACCTTTTCTTTAGAAAACCAAATTGCGTTTCGATTATAACAGAAGACGATGTCCAAAACCTAAGCTCAAAAAAGTTATGGCTTAAAGTGTCACGTAAAAGTCCGGTAACTAGCGCCATCTATAAAATATGGCATCGGCAATATCACCATTGTAATTAGCGACCTGAAAACTATGTCGTTAGATACGTATAATAGTCTCCAAAATAGAGACAAATTACGAATACAATTTTTTTAATTTTCCACCCTGTAACTTGAAAACGAAAAGAGTTAGACCACTACTTTTTGAGTTAAATCGACTTGTTTTGATGTCAAGTATCTACGGCTAAGCGTTGTCCCAATCTTTTCGAAACACCCTGTATATTATATATATTTCGTCGGAATTACATTAAAATTGGTAGTTAGTAGGTGTTATAGAAGTAGCTGATATGAATCTGATCTCAAAAATTAAGAACTCAAAACGAGTCTGAAGTTAAAGCTTATAAATTCAAAACGACGCGGATATGTTAGTTTATGTGTGTCCGGATTGCGGCTATGGTCATAAACGCCTTTTTTACAAAACTGACTGAAACCGTTAGTCTAAGAGGGACTGAAACATTGCCAGATTTCGCCAACGAATAGACATAGCCATATACAGTGTGTCCCACTTTTCAAGGTAACACTTCATAGCTCAGTCATCCAATTTCAACCAAATTTGAATAGGTATCAAGACCCTTACTATACCTTTTTTGAGTGAAACCAAACCTATTTCAGTCATTAGCGTGCATTTTTGTTAAGAAAAAGGATCCATTTTTCAAGAAGTCATTAGGCATTTTTTTAAATGAAAAACTGATGCAATATTATTACATACTTTAGCGACATTTTGATTTATGGTTTTCGAATTACGGCCCCCTTAAAATTACACTTTTCAAATATTAAATATTTAATAACTTGGAAACGAATTGTTTTTCGAAAAAAAGTTATTCCTCATTTTCTATTTAAATTCTTTTTCTACCATCCAGTGTCATCGATACTTTTAAATTTCGTAGGCCAAAAATTTTCATAGAAAAATTGCTACTTTAAGTGGTCTGAATCGAGGTATATAAGTTGTTTAAAAAATGGCTAGAGAATGCAAATTTCAACCAAAGTCAAAGGTTTTTTTAAATAAATGTCGAGAAATTTCGAACAAATCGTCGGTGCCCATTTGCCGAAAAATAATTTCAATGTTTATGTATCTCATTTTAAATTGTTGGAAATGGTATTTCTGAATAAATTTTGTTTCATGATTATAACATAACCGTAGACAAAATCTTATGTGTAAAAAATATGCTTTTTTGCACATTGGCGTGTTGTTGATAACAAGCCTTGTGTGTAAATATAGTACTTTTCGCACACAAATACTGCATTGCACATTTTCCGCCAGACAAGATAAAATGTTTTATGAGTTCTTTCAATAAGTTTTAAAATGTTGATGCGAGAGAGGATGGATTAATCTTTATTTACAGAGCAAAAAACATGTAAAGTAAACCGCAGATTTAACAGGCACTCAAAAAATGTCTTTGGCCTCTTTGGCTTTGCGAAGGCGCCGATATTTTTTGAGTACCTGTTAAATCCGCGGCCAACTATACGCAACCGTTTTTCTATTCGACTTTTTTTCTTCTTGAAAATAAGAAATATCTACGAAACTATTTAATGGAAACAGCTCAAGGTCAAATGCTTGAATGTTTACGAATAATATTTTTAATAGTTCACTCACCTCGCTATTGTTGTTTCGGCTCAGGAAAGATCCAGTGGAATCATTCCTCTTCCTTCTCATGTCACCATTGGAGTTGGCAACGGTTCCCCGCGAAGAAGATCTAATCGGGCCAAGAGTTGGTTTAAACCTTTCCCCAAAGGAAGTTTTCCTTAACCTATCAAACGTTGGTACAGAACCATTTTTGGGCAAACCCTGCACATGAGTCGTGAAGGCCGGCTGACTAGCATTCCTTGGTATAATTATTTTTGAGTTTTGGCTGTTGTTGAGCTCAACGGTATCAGAATCTCTACGCACTCGCTCTTCTTGCTGTATGGTCTCAAGACGTGGATTCTTCACTATCTTAATTTCGGTTATGCTTTCTCTCGGACTGGGAGTTCCGGAACTGCCGCTTTGTTCGGTGATCTTAACTTCGGTGATAGTCGGTAAGGTAGGTACCGTTGGAATTGGAGTGATCGGCGTACCTGGGGCAAGTTGGTCCAAATTTAAGCTAGAATGCACACCGGGATCGATATTTAATGGCTGTTTTTGCCTCCTCTCCATAGTACCATCTGGTAATTGCACCATGAAATAGGAGCCACCTATGCTACCCCTTTCCATCTGTATTCGACGTTCCTGCGCCATTCTTTGAAGCAACGGCGTCTCGCCTGTTTCTTTGGGATATTCAAGCGGCCGCATCAGCGCGCCAAATAACACGCAGTTGAGAATGAGACCGGCAAGGATCAAATTGGCTCCTCTCCAGCCGTACGTTTCTAGCAACATAGTGGCTAGTGGAGCAAAGGCAAATGTACCTACCCCCGAGCCACATACAGCTATTCCGGTAGCCAGAGATCTCTTCGTTTCGAAGTAGTAACCAACGCACACGACTGCGGGCAGATAGATTAAACCGAAACCTATACCACCAATGAAACCATAGGTTAACATCAACCAGTTTACCGTCGGGCTGAAGATCGAAAGCACAAATGCCGCTGTTGATATTAAACTACCCGACACACACACAGCACGACACCCAAATTTATTGGTAAGAGCACTCACTATAGGACCCGCACTGAGATACATTCCTGAGAGCAAGGAACCAACCCACGCCGTTTTTCCTTTCGTCTCCCCGTAATATTCGACCATTTCAGATAGAAATATTCCGAAAGTATAAGCTATACCGTCCACTATCATGTTACACATAAACGAGGCGAAAACCACGACCCACCCGTAACCACCGTCTGGTGGAGGCGGTAGGTCGTGGTAATCGCAATAATCATCCTCGTCTTCATCTTCTTGCTGTTCCGCCGTAAGTCGAGCCGCTTCCTCACATGCCACTTCGCTGTCAGTCTGGAAATAATAAGAAAAGCGTCAATAATGCAATAACTACAAAATATTTTAACAAGCACATTTAAATACATAATAATTGTAACATTTCTAATTCGCAAACCTTGTCATTCAAAGTTACGTAACCAGATTATTTTATCTTATCGATATTTTTATGAACGTCGTTTTTAAAAATATTCCATTCAATAACTTGTAGACTTTATGATTTAACTCAGCCCCACAAAAAAAAAGTTCAAAGCAGAGAACCAGACCCATGTATTCCTATGTATTTTCGGTCGCTGAATCCGAATCCGGGGTCAAAAAAAATCGTACACCTCCAAAATCATTAGCTTGAGCCAAAAAACACCCCTGAAATGGGGTAAAAAGAATATTAAGCTACGAGAATAGTTTTTACATCTTAATCAATCGAATTATACAAATTAAGGTTAAACAGCAGCGTACATACAATAGATATGAAACACACCCCCAAGGAGGGGCGAAAACTAGCCCCCCATATATAAAAAAATCGATCCAAAACAGCAATGACTGCTGAAAAAGTTCAAAATGTCTAAGTTTTGTTAAATAATATAATAAGAAACTGCATCAGGTCCGACGTAATCTTCATAAACTGCCCCTATAGAGTTGAGAACAACCACCAAGTTTAAAAGACACGAGAAAAACAAGAAAAAACGTAAAATGCAACAGGATTTCTATTTTCATGGATGCTATGATTGGCTGAAATTGCGTAGTACTCTAAAATAGAACTAGAAACTTAACGTATCAACATTCTACAGTGTCAACCCTCAGAGGGTGTGAAAACTACCCCCTATGTAAGGTTTGACTATAAAAAGTGACAGTGACTTCTATAAAAATTCGAAACACTTGCGTTGTGTGGAAGGGAGAAGAAACTAGACTATGTTCGACGATGTGCTTAAAAACCACCCCCACGGGGTTGAGAGACGCCACCGCTATTAAAAAAAAAACTATGGAAATGAAACGAATAAGCAACAGTATAGCTTTTTCGTTATATCTTGAATTACGGCAGTTTACATCTTTTCTGGGGGTGTTACTTATAATAACATTTATAGGACATGAGTTTCAAACTCTAAGTGTGCAACACGATTTTTGCCAATCATAGCATCCATAAATATGTAAATCCGGTTAGTTTGTCTCTGTTTTTCCAGCATCCTACAGATATAGGGGCAGTATCTCGCAACTCCGTGGGGGTGGTTTTAGTCTAGTTTCTTCTCTCTTCCACACAACGCAGATGTTTCGAATTTTTATAGAAGTCACTGTAACTTTTTATAGTTAAATCTTACATAGGGGATAGTTTTCACACCCTCTGAGGGTTGACAGTGTAGGATGTTTCTGGTTCTATTTTAGAGTACTACGCAATTTCAGCCAATCATAGCATCCATGAAAATTGAAATCCTGTTGGATTTTGCGTTTTTTTTTTGTTTTTCTCGTGTCCTTTGAACTTAAAGGTGGTTGTTCTCAACCCTATAGGGGCAGTTTATGAAGATTACGTCGGAACTGATGTAGTTTCTTAACACTTTAACAAAACTTAAACATTTCGAGCTTTTTCAGCAGTCATTGCTGTTTTGGATCGATTTTTTTATATGGGGGCTAGTTGTCGCCGCCCCTCCCTGGGGGTGTGTTTCACATCTATTGTATGTACGCTGCTGTTTAACCTTAATTTATATAATTCGATTGATTAAGAAGTAACAATTATTCTCGTAGATTAATCTTCTTTTTATCCCATTTCCGGGGTGTTTTTTGGCTCTAGCTAATGATTTTGGGTGTGTACGATTTTTTTTGACCCCGGATTCGGATTCAGCGACCGAAAATACATAGGGATACATGGGTCTGGTTCGTCGCTTTGAACTTTTTTTTTGTGGGACTGTGTAAATTGCACTAAACTAAAATACAACATGATAACATTGATAACAATATATCATATTCGATTTTGCTTCTACATCCTGGAAGTATAGTAATCGTAAAAAAACCACTGCCTAAGGAATCACTACTTCCACATCCAAACCAAGCCTCTTACGACGAAAAAAAATATTCATATTATATTTACACTCCACTACGTAGAAATAATTGTTCATAGAACTTTGATAATATATAGTTGAAGCAGTGTTAATAGTGTGCGTTATGGGGGGCGAGAGGAATGAATAGGTCGGCAAATAGATCTCCCGTCTTTACTCCACTTTTACATTAAGTGAGAGAGAAGATACCGGTGATTCAATGTCAATTATCTGACATGGCGTGTGGGGGTAAACTTGTGAGTGTATTGTTTAACCCAGGACCACAATTAGAGACACCGCTGTCGTCGGGGTGAAGATATAACTCGATAGTTACTTTATAATGCTTTATTTGGTAATGTGTTTTTGAAAATAATTTTAGTAAGTTTTGTCACCAATTCATAGCAGTGCTTTGGAGGATATTGTAAGTGTAATATTATAAAAAGTAAACGAGCAACAATATAGTTAAATCCGGCTCTGTGTTCTGCACCACCTTGCCTCTCAACAACACCGCCTAGATAGGCGGTACGTCGATCACTATTGCAATTGCGACAACTATATTTTAAATCGTCTACCCCAAAAACCTATAAAACGATATTTATTGCCACATCGATAGTGGGGGGGGGGGTGGTGGTGGTGATGATGGCAGTGGGGTGGCTAATGAAAAAAAATATTTTTTTTAGTCCAACCGAAAATCTGGAAGTAGTGATTCTAGCGGTTTTAATCAAATGTTTGAAAACTTATGTGAAAGCCTAAAAATTCATATTTAACATAAAAAAACACTCACTTGGTAATATTAACGAAAAATGGGTTAATTCCAGTTGTGAATCAACGGTATCATTATATTTACAAAAAACTTAAAAATTAGTGTTTAATGTTGGGTAATATTATGAATTTTGGAGTATAAATTTCACAAATTCCTTAAACAACATTGAAAATATTCTTTTAATGTAAAACAAAAATCAATTTGGGTACATTTCATCGCTTTCTCTTAGAATTACGAGTGCAAGTTTGGTGAATATATAGTCAATATACAGGGTGTCCCCGGATGGAGTTAACCTATAAAACAATTGGACATAAATTTTAATTTTTTGACAAAAAGCCACTCTTATTAAAAAAATCTGCTTGTTAAAAAATACAATTTGTATTAAGAATTTTTATTCATACAGGGCAATAAAAAATGTCAAAAGATATAGCTTTTACGACAATGACGTTGACACTTCAAAAACCTCACAGGTATTTTGATTGGATTATTCCTTACATGCAGGAAGATAAAGAAACAGGCATTGAAAAAAAAATCAATTTAAACAAGAATTAATTTAAATTTTGGATGAAGACTAAGAAAGTAATTATAAGCAACCTTTTCAAAAGAATTTTCATTAAAAATAAAAAATAAAGGTAGTTTAATCTTAAGTAATTTTTGAGATTTTTAGCGCCCTGTATATAAAAAATTATATTTTTTAACAAGCTAAATTTTGTATTCGTCAAAAATTAAAATATAGGCCCATTTGGGGACACCTTGTATGTACTGTAAGCTTGATCACAGACATTCTAAATTATTTTCAGATTTTAGGCAGAAGCATGGAACCAATACAGCTTTACTGCGTGTTAAAAATAACCCAGCCTATGCAAGAGATAAATTTCAATCGTCTTCGTGTATTATTGAACCAAAGCAAAGCATTTAATCTGCTTGAAGCCAAATTAAATTATATAGATTTTTAAGAATCTGCTTTAAATTCGATAGCAAATTATTTAACTAGCAAGAGTCAAAAATTGACAACAGATAATGGCTTACAATGTTTCTCGTTAAGGGTAACTTCTTCAGGGGTTCCACAGGGCAGTATACTGTGGCCAATATTTTTTTAGTTTTTTATCTATCTCCCCAAGATACTTTCTCATGTCGTGTTCACATTTAAGATGATATTCAGATGTACTTTTCATTCTCAATAAAGTTATTGGAAAAACCCCATGGAATATATAAATACTGATTTACAAAATATTGTAAACTATGCTGAGCTCCACGGTCTAAGGTTGCACCTAAATTAAATTCAACTCTCTCACTAGTATTCGTTGCAAATAATTTTCAGGGTCTGATTTTGCAGTTGAATACGAAGAAATTTGTTGATTTTACTTATAGTACAGTACCTAGAGGTAAAAAATATGCAAAACTTCGGAATAATGTTATATTGAATGGATTTCGTTCATTTTTGGCAGTATAATAGTAAATGCTTCACAGAAAAGTTTATATATTGTGCGGGGTCTTGCTAATTTATAGGGGGTGGATGCCACCCCCTCTCAGGGGGTGGTGCTTAAAAAATATATATATTTATTGGAGCTGAAGTAGAATCAAATTTTAAGAAGAAAAGGTTCTATGCAATTTTTCACATAAATTGATAGTTTTTAAGTTATAACGACTTCAAAATTGCGATTTTAGCTTAAAAAAAAAAGGTATTTCCAAGTGTTCATAAGATAATTATTTAGAGTGAGAGTTAAATATCTCAGAAACTGTGACACCTACGTCAAGGATGCTAATAGGTAGAATAATAGGTTATTAATTAAGCTTTCAACTGTTTTTTTTATTTGTTTCTGTAGCATAAAAAACAAAGAAGTTATGAAGCAATGTGCGTCTACACATTTTTTTTTAATACCAACGTCGCCATTTTGTTACTGTAGCCAGTAATTAAAAAAAAAGGAATTTCAAACACTATTTCTCAATAATATATAGCATGACGTAGATGCTCAAATTTTTTGGTTTGTATACAGCACTTGCTTTAGAAAAAAATACAGTTTAAACTCTAAAGGTATTTTCGATGAAACGTAATTTTTTTTTTTTATTTTCCAAATATCTCAATAAATATTAGTTTTATTGACAAATGGGTAGAGACGAAAAATAAAGCTCATAAACTGATAATGAATTTCGCTTGTGTACTTATTTACATAGATTTAACAGTTTCGGAGATATGAAAGTTTACAAATGGCGTCCGAACGTTTATAAGACGAAAAATGCAGTTTAAATGTTGAATATCTCAGAAATTGTGACACCTACGCCACGCATGCTAAGAAATGAAATTAAGGACAATTAATTGCGCTTTCAAATTATTTTTTACTCGTTTCTGTAGCATAAGAAATAAAGAAGTTATGACGAAAAAATGTGCGTATTTATATTTTTTTTATATAAAAAAGTCGCCATTTTGTTACTCTAATTAGTCAGTAATTCAAAAAAATTATCTCAAATACAGTTTTTCGTTAAGATGTAGCATTACTTAGATGCTAAATTTTTTTTGGTCATTTAAAGCACTTGCTTTAGAAAAAAATGCATTTTAAACTTTAAAGGTAATTTCGAAACACTTGGATACCAAATATAAACTTAAATATCTCCGAAATTATCAATCCTACATCAATAAACAAAAAATATAATTAATTCCTAGTTTTTACTTTCTGTAATTGGTCTGTAACGTTTTTTTTCGTTAAAGTAATACTTTTTGAGATACTTGACGAAAACCGTTTGGAAATACCTCTTTTTTTAAGCTAAAATAGCAATTTTGAAGTCGTTATAACTTAAAAACTATCAATTTATGTGAAAAATTGCATAGAACCTTTTCTTCTTAAAATTTGATTCTGTTTCAGCTCCAATAAATATATATATTTTTAAGTTCCACCCTCTGAGAGGGGGTGGCATCCACCCCCTATAAATTAACAAGCCCCCGCATAATATAGAAACTTCTCTGTGAAGCATTTACTATTATACTGCCAAAAATGAACGAAATCCGTTCAATATGACATTATTCTGAAGTTAAAACCTATAGTTACTGTACTATTTTATACGAGATCACGAAATATTCCCCAAAGAGATATTGCCATTTCTCAAATCGACAACGTCCGAATGCAACTATCAAAACTAGTTTTAATACCATCACTCTGCCACAGTATTTCTTAAATAAAAGAAACCTTTAACGGACTTATCTAATTGTGTTAACAGAAAAATTAAATTAGCACAAACCTGATATTAATTTGTTTGCGAAATTTTAGAATGGAAATTTTAAATTTTTCTAATGTATTCTGTGTACATTTCCATTTATAACAAGTGGTATAATTTAAGATACTATTAATAAGGAAATATTTAGTTATTTTTTAATTTAGTTTATTATTTATATTACACCGTGTGCCAAAATTATTTGGACAATTAGAAGTGGTAAATTTTATGGTAATCTACAAACTGACTTATTTCTGTATTAAACAGGGTATAACATAATGAAGGAGCATATTCCTCCTGCAAATAAAAAATATTTTTTTAAATATTTTTTGAACAAATGAAGATATTGATACAGAAAATACTCCGTACTGTGTAATTTGTAAAGAATTGGCTGTAAAACAATATCATTTAATTAAATAATTTAGGAAATTTCATATTTACAATATTGAATGAATTAAAACAAAATTTGAGGTCTTTGGTTCCTGTACATACACTAAATCACAATTTTATTTATTTCACCCCCTTTAATAATGGTGAAGGTGGTAATGGGGGTGGCTAATGCCAACAAATTTTTTGAGACCTTAGCTTCTCTTATTACAGGGTGATTCGCGAGAAATGTGCCATAGCCTAATGGCAGATAGAGCACTTCAAAGCGAGTCTAGATCACCAACGAATAAAAATGTTTCGGTTAAGAAGATACAGAGTGTTTTATGCATTTGGTCTAAAAATTCAAAGAGCTATATCTCTGCAACGGTTAGATTTAATCGAATGAAATTTACCAGTAACAGATGGGACTTGTCAGAATGGCCTACTTGGTTTTGAAAAATCCAGGGCTGGACTCGGAAAAAATCGGCCCTCTTCGTTTTTGACAAAAAAGTACATTTTTCTATTGTACTTCTGAAAAACTATTGGCGGATTCGGAAAGTACAGAAAAAATGCTATCAGAATAGCGATTCACTTTTGACGACACACCTAAACCGTTTCGGCAAAAAAATCACAAAACAATTTAGCGCATCACGACTAACACTTTTACCAGTCATTATCTATGGAATGGTTTCATAAAGTCTATTCAAATGCTTCAGATCTTCTAAGATGTCACATAATACATAGTAAAAAACCTTCCTACCTAGTTGATAAGAAAAAGAAAAAAACAATAATAATAAATTATGAGCTACTAAATGATTGTTTTGATTAAGAAAGACACCTACACAGTTTGATTTTGAAATTGAAACAATAGTAACATATGGATTTTTATTGTCCGTTTTATTGCTAGCAGAGGTTTTGTTTATAGTAGAATTTTGGTACGGGTAGTACTATTTAAAGTACATTTACAATTGTTATTTTAGTCAATTTATAACTTTTGATATTAAATCTAATTGACAATTTCGAGGGCATTTTAGTGTTTTCCTTACATTTTTTTGTAGTAAATTCTAGATAAATGGTATAGTTTTTGTCTTAGAGTCACATAAGTCAAAGAGTTAGTAAATATTGGCATCTTTGCCTAGTCATTTACTTGAACAAAATTTAACTATTCCTCCTTCATTTTTTTTATTATCAACTAGTCCCTCAAAAGTGCCTATTTTTTATGTGAATACCTGGACCATTCACCATCCGGATAAAGCACAAGAAAGGAACTAGTTATTGTCAACGTCAATCAAAGTCACGTAAGCCAACCTATCTCTGTAGTTAACATCTGCAGCATTTTGGTCAGAAGAAATTAATGTAAACCAGTTGATATGTTCACTTAGTATTAACCTTTAAACATTTTCAGTAATGTTTTATAATTCGTTTTTTTCCATTTAACAGAACTTCATTTAAACGTTGTAAAGAGATTGTATGTTTACCCTAATTTATTAATTATATTGTTTTTTAAATACCCGAGTTTGATTGTGTCCACCTGTAAAAATTTACAGAATATCACAACTTATTTGTTTTGTTTTTGCTTAGAAATATTGTTGAATATGCTGGTGCCCAAAACTAGTTTTTTAAACGACTCGAACCTCGACCCAACCACTAAGCTTAGCTGGTTGCTACGTTTCGTTCACCTTTGGTATTCAGCTGCCAACTAGGGGAAAATGTGACATTGCAAAGTGTTATCACTTTTATGTGTGCATGCTCTTTCTAGATTATGCCCATAATCCATTCAGATTTTATCATTTTAGATAAATAGATTAGATACCATAGTTTGGAACAAATAAAAAATTTCACAAGTACGACCTTGTATTTTTCTTGCTGGGTAGGAAGGTTTTTTGCTATAACCTGCTGCCTTATTAACAACAATTGAATCAAGGGCAGTTTTCCTGTCTAATGGGATAATAGATACCTTATGCACATCATCGACAGTAATATCTGGAGTGAAATTATATTCAACCTCATGCAATGGACTGTAAATTGAAGAAAAATTGCTTGCAAACGAATTCGATATATCCTCACTACCCTCAGCCTTGAGAAGATTAAGAGGAGTAAACAATCAGATTCTCGATTTGATTTAATAAAATTCCAGAAACATTTAACATTATCCGGAAGATCTTTTAATAGCACCCACATATTCAGCATAACATTGTTTGGTCAATAAACTACATCTTTTACGAAGACTACTAAAAACCAAATGCACATCCCAAGCAGCAATTTTAGTAGTTTCTACGTAATAGTTGCCATTAGGGCAACTTTAAAGGTTTCCGCAACTAAGGACTGTTACGTAATGGGAACCATCCTTCTACCAAGTATTCACCAAAATGGGGAATAATAATTACGTAGCAAATTACTATTCCGGTACTTCTACCATTACCGTGTTGAAGACTAGGTTATTACGTAAACGGGATGTAACCAAGTATTAGAAATGATTAACTTTTGGAACAGCTCAGCTGACCTAAATGAGAGCGCAAACTATATATTTGGCTCTCTGTTATGCGAATAGCAAATTAATGACTTACTGAGTTTAAGCACATGATATGTCCAAGTTAAGGTGATTATATACAACATGCATAAGCATATATTATAAGTCATGATGTTTTGCATTTACCCTGGGTGTGGATATTAAAACCACCACTTGTTTTCTGTAAAATGTTATCATGATGCTTCGATAAAAAAGACGCCCCTTCGAGAAAATGGTTTTTTCTGAAAAAAAATTGTTTGCAAAAATTATGTGTACAAGCAAAACTGCAAAATTTTTTATGGAAAACGTTTTTTTTTTTAATTTTATATATTATAAAGTAATAATCTATTTAGAAAACATATTTGTAAATGACTATAATAAAAAGAAATTTGTTATTGAATTATATTTTTATCTGTGTCAATATGGCGTCTTCATTCAACAACAGAAAAATGACGATTTTAATTGCAGTAACTTAGAGGTTGCAAAAACCAAAATTATTTCCCTACAAGTTACATTTACTATAAAGTAGCAGATGCCACCAACGTTATAGTTGCTGTTACTTTAAAAGTGGTGACGGGAACTACAACAATTTCACTGTGTAGTTATATTTACCTAGATGTAGCAGATGGGACCAATGACGCTATAAGATCTTAGTAACTGTTGCTACCAACTTATTTTCATGTTGGTAGAATTGGCAGAATCGATATAGGTAATTTTTTTTTTTTAATTGGCAACGCGGTAATAACTGTTAAAGTGTCACTGTCACTGTGTGCGATGGGAATATGTGGATTAAAAATAACAATTATACTTTTACAAGTACTTTTTATTATCTGATATTATTTGGAAAGAGCACATATCGAACAATATTTGATGGATGCCCTTGACGGTGAGCATCTTATGTCAGAGGTAGGTGTTTATTATGATCTTGCTTTTATGTACCTATTTAAATGTTTGGGTTTTTTAGGTTGCATTGGTATTGGGAGTTTGCGGTGCCTGCCGTTGCGGTGAACTGACCTTCTTAAGCGTCGAAGATATGAGATAAAGAATAATATCTATATATATCCATACCAGATACCAAGACGAATAAATCAAGAAGTTTCACAGTTTTAAATGAAGGATTTTCGGTGAACCCACTTGATTCGATTAGGAAATATGTCTTTAAGACGGCAAAATGTGTCTCACAAAAGATTTTTCGTAAATTTTCAAAAGGGAAAGTGCACTGTCCAATGCGTTGGATTAAATAAGCTCTCAAAAATTCCAAGAATTGTAGCTGATTATTTGCAATTGCCAGATGCAGATTTGTATACTGGCCATAGCATGCGCCGTTCCTCATCAACTCTTGGCCAATGTTGGGGGTGATATTACCACCCTTAAACGTCACGGTGTGTGGAAATCATCCACCGTGGCGGAGGGTTATTTGGAAGATTCAGTCTCAACAAGATTGTTATTGCTAAAAAAATTCAGGGAGAGCAGCACAACGAGTCAGGGGATACAGACGTCGTTACTAGTATAGAGAAAAATTGTGTACAGAAGAGCAGTTTTCTTTGTGAAAAATCGAATATGATGACAATAAATGTTAACATAAATATAAATAAATAAGTGTTAGTGCATGGGTTCTTTGTTTTGTTAATTTTCCATATAATGGAGACAAATAAATTCCTTGGACTTTATTTTATATTAAAATTATTCTTTAGTGACTAAATCACTTTACCTCACTTTAGCTTACTACTTTATCTCACTAGTGACTTATGAGTCACTTTATTCCTTCAAAATCTTATCAATAAAGATCACTTTATATGAAAGTGTTGGATAAATATATTTATTAACGTAAGGTGTGTAATAATGGAAAAAATACATAAGAGTTTTCATATTTTAGTGATCAGTTTACATTTAATTTCATTCAATTCAATTTATTGTACATAAACAATGTCTTATGCCGTTATACCGACATTGTCCGTTCCCCATCGACAGAATATTTATTAAAGTTTTTAATCGGCAAATTCATTTAATATGCTCAGTGGATCACTAACTGAATTATGAGTCAATCTGTGTGTTAAAGACAAGTTGTAATTTTCGAGCAGTACATAGTATCATTAATCACTACAACTGTTATAGTTTTCGATTACTCTTCTCCTTGTGTTGATGGGAACACTTTTGCACTTGTTACCAAAGATGATGGTTTTGCTGTGGCGAAATAATCTTTCATGTTTGCATCATATTCTGAAGAATCACTATTTCTCCTACTGTTTAACTGTTTCTTCAGTTTTCTATAAAACAATGATGAGTGCCGATAAACTTTATTCAATGCCAATAATGATATAAATTGTCTTAAAAGTTGATATCACTTTATAGTAGGTTTTTAAGGTATATATAACTTTGTAGTCATTTTCAATTAGTGGGGAGTAGTAAAAATAACTTCAAAGCCCCAATGTTCGTAAAAATAACCTCTTTTTTACTCAAGATGTCACTAATAAGTTAGACAACAATGAGGTTCCAGAAAATTTCCCAACAACGTATCAGAGACTTAAAATTGAACACTTGAAGTTATCGTTACTTTGAAGTGGTCCCTTGGTAACGCTGTGCGGTCGGCATTACTACCAATTTTCACTTTGCAGTTGAGGATGGTTCAAAGTAATGCAGAGTAGTATCTGCGACGTTGCAGATTCTGCGGCAGTTACTTGAAAGTGTTATAACTATACAATGCCTGAATTCGGTAGAATCTACATAATTGTTACTACAAATGCATACCACAAAGTGAATATTACCTTAAAGCCGCAAATTTAGTAACAGTTATGTCATTCCTACTGTATTAAAGTTCCGATGCCTCAGATGCCAGTTCCCATCACTTTGAATGCTGCTTGGGATATGGCTGATTACCTTGAATTGTTTATGAGTTTCCTTTTTTTCACAGATATGATATTTCTCATCACATTTAGTTTGTATAGGAAAGAACTGTTCGATAAAATTATTACACAGTGTTATAATAGTATATTATACAACGATGCTATAATGAAGGCTATTAAAAATATTAACCACAACATTAACACCAGCTTACTTTAAATATCTTATCTCTCATGCAGCTAATACAATTTACTAATGCCACCGAAAATAAGACTATCTCATTTCGAAAAATTTGATTCACAGTACTGTCCAAGCAACAACTCTTTTTCTGGTTTCTGTCCAATCAGATGCTGTGAGATTTATGTAAATGGCCATCACGTACATTCGAAGTGCAAAAATAACTAAAAATATTTACACATTTTTGTGGCTGATATAAATACACATTAAATAATTATGATAATTCGTTAATGTTCATATAAAAACACTCCCAAAAATCAAAACTTTATAAACACGGTATGCTTTTTATTGCGATGTAGTATAAACATCTATAAATCATGTATGTATAAATACATACATATATAAAGGGGGTTGAAAAAAAATATTTAGAAGAAACCTGGTCTTCGATGCCTAAATATTTATCACTTTAAGCATATTTCTTTTATAATTATTATTGAAATACCCATGGCGTGATTCAGTTTAGTTTGATTATACCAACAGTAACTATTTATTTATCTTTATTAGTTATAATAGTATTAGTGCAGTCAATCCTGCAAAAAAAAAAAAAGGTCATCTGTGCATTTGGGTAAGCAGCGATTTTTTTGGTTCTGAAGGGGGGGGGGGGGTCGGTGGTGAGTCTAAAATTCAGAATCCGGGATAAAGCTCTCCTATTGAATAAAAAAACACTTTCAATATAATTTTATCGATTTTCATGAAAATTTGTGAGTAGTTAAAGGATAAAACAAACGTGACATAGTGCCAACTTGCGCTTTTACCCTGGGGGTGGATGCCACCCCTTCTCGGGGGTGGAAATTATTTTATGAAAAATAACCCCAGGAATCGATAGAGGGACCAATTCTAAGCAAAATTTGGTATATAAAGTTATTAAAATAAATCAATACTTTTTGAGTTATTAAAGATCAAAGATTTTGATTTTTCGTGAAAAAAATGCATGTTTTAAAGCGGTTTTTCATAAATAACTCAAAAACTATAAGTTTTTACAAAAAAAGTTGTCATTACCAAAATTGAAGCTAATAAAAAAACGAATAAATTCCTTCCTTAAAAAACCTTTTAATATTAATTCAAAGTGAGCTATAGGTAATTGAATGTATATTTTTTTTCGGCGAGTACTCAAATCTAAGTATACAAGCTTAAATAACGGAAAAACGATGCATTTTATAAAATATACTTACTGAACACTTTTCAAAGTACTCAGAAATACCTATCAAATGAGCTGAAGAAGAAGTTGATAGCACCAAAATTAAGCAAGTTATGATGAAAATAAGAGGACAATTTCGAATTTTTTAGGAAAAAGTGAAAAATAAAACCTACGCCATTTCCACAAAAATTAAAATGTATAGTAATCCCCATAAGACTTTCTTTTAAAAATTTTAACCGGTTTAGAATGCATATTTTTGAAAAAAAAAATATGATTTAAGAAAATCAGAATTTTTTCAAATTTTCGTAAATTTCATTTTCTTTTGATAATAACTCCAAAAATACTCGATATATGTAAAAAATAATAGAGAACGAAATTTGAGTTTTTTTTTTAACAAAGATTTTATTTTTTTTTTTATTTTTGTAGGATAAAAATTAACCGAGATAGAAACGTTTAAAGCCTAAATTTTACTGCGAGAACCATGTAACCGGGGCCCTTTAACCTTTTATCTTTTAAAAAATAAGGGTTTTAAAAGATTATTTAATACGATCTTATAGCCCTTGAAATTACCTTTCAAATGGTTTTTGGATGAACCTGATATCATAAAAATTAACGGAGTTATTGTAAAAAAACCAATAACATTTTTTTGGAAAAATTTTTTGAGCAGATTTTGTATGCATATATAGGAAGAAAGATAGATAGTAAGAAGTAGACATGTCGATAGGTACAGGCTCACAAAATATACATGTGTGAGTGTGTGTATGTTTCTTTTGAAGATAGAAAAAGTGAAAGAAATTCTGAACATCTGCTCGAAAACATAGTGGGGCTTTCTAGTATGCTGTGTGTCTATTGAATATTTCAGTATATTTCCAAAAGCGGAGTAAAATACACGTGGTACTCTTTATTAGTGGTTAGCACTTAAAAATTATTTAATTTATGTTATTAATTTTGTGAAAAATGAAAATGTAATTAAAGTTGATAAAAAAAAATTTCCAATATTTTTATGACAAGTGGTAGTTTTTAAGGGTGGAAAATTTCGCAATAAATAAATAATTACTTTAATACTCAGTAAATGAGATTTCAATTCAGTAATGTATTATTCAAATGATTAAAGTTACTTGAAACCAATTTTTTCAATGATTCTGCATTAAGGGGGTGGTTTTTAAGGGTTGAAATTTCACAGTCAACCAAAAATTATATCATAAACATTAAACAAACCGTTTGTGTAATGTTAATATGAGATTTCATATTTCAGAAATACAAAAAATGATTTTTTCATGATTTTCGATTTAAGCTAAAAGGGTTGAAAAATTAATTAAAATCATAAATCACGCATATAAGTGTTGAAAAATATTTATTTTATCTAATTAAATGAGATTTCTTACGCCAGAATGCTTAAATCTGCATTTTTTCCCATTTTTAACACGAGGGGTGGATTTCACCCCTAAAATGCAAAAAGCGCAAGTCGAGCATATGTCACTTTTGAAGTTGAGGGTAAAATATACTCAATCCCAAATTTTCATGCAAATCGATGGAGGTTCACCGAAATCGGAGGTAATAGTTGATTTTTACCTTCATTCACTGTACTAATAGCATAGATTTGAAATGGATATCAATAAATTCAGAAAAAATCTATAATTTATTGAACACTAGGAGCCACCACCTTCCCATTTGAAAAAAAAAGTTTTTGATAAAAAAGCGATTTGTTCAATTTTGGCGGCTTGGTAAATAGTTATTAATGAAATTAAACGAAAAATTATATTTTTCCCTTGGACTTTACCTGCCGTAGAACAAATTTTGGTATTCCAAAGCACTGTAGACGAATGTCTTAAAATGCTTAAAAAACTGAACATCGACTCAAAAATTCTCGAAAATCGCATGGTATACTCAGAATGTTGTCTTGAATCCAAATATGTAAAATGTACAGGGTGTTCCGTTTAAAAATCGAAAGTTGCGGTCATTTCTGGATAAACCGGAAATGATCTCATACCGTTTTTATGTCCAAAAATCCATTTTTACAGGTAGTTTATGCACCCCAAATTTCAAACGGATAAGTTAAAAAATAAAGGAAATATAGGGGGGAGCCGCTAGTCTGTGGCACCCGATATATGCTATTTTCATATTTAATTGAAAGTATTTTTTAACTGATCTAGATAAGACATAAAAGCGATTTTAATATGATGAATATTTTTCTATTTCTATGCAATTCCTTCAAGGGGTGCCCCAGTTGTGGAACGCGAACAACAGCATTGTTGATGTTAAAGCATCATTAGTCATTCATTACTAAATGGATCACGTGATGTCCGCATGTAAATAATAATTGTTAGTTTAATTTCAAGTACAGCATTACTTAATGTACTAATAAATTAACATATCTAGAATTTATTTGCATGTGGTATTAACTTGATACCGAATACACAACCGGCTGTTAACGATCAGATTATAGCGGTAACAGAAATACATTGTAATATTTATAGTGTTTACGTAAATGCAGTATGGTGATAAGGTAAGGAATAAATATCAATAAAGCATTTAGTAAAAAATTCCCAGATAGATCGATTTTGCTGGTACTAACGTAATTCTTATTAGTAATTTAGATTTTTCTGTTTCATGGGCTGATGATGGACAAAATCTGAAATCTCTTAATTTCATGGTAGGTCCAAAAAGCTAATAAAGATGGTGGACTGACTGATAACGACCTATGGAATAGACACCTAGACTTCCCGACCTGATCCTGTTTAACCTTTCTTACGCGATTATCTAGAAACTGCCTAAAATGTATATAAATGTTATTAAGTAACATCCTCAGAAAGGATGTAAACTACCGTAATTCAAGATGTAACGAAAAACCTATACTATTGCTTATTCATTTCATTTCCCTAGTTTTTGTTTATAGGGGTGGCGTCACCCCGTGGGGGTGGTTTTCAAGCACAGCCTCGAACATAGTCTAGTTTCTTCTCTCTTCCACACAACGCAGGTGTTTCGAATTTTATAGAAGTCACTGTAACTTTTTATAGTCATTCCTTTCATAGGGGGTAGTTTTCACACCTCTGAAATTCAGTTCCTTAGACCTTATTACATAGACAGATAGGTGGACCTAATAAAAGCATGTTAAAAATGGGTCTGTTTCTTTTCACTAGTGAATTATTATTCACTGCAGGGAATAACGGATAGGATATTTGGAAGAAACAAGAGCATATTACAGAAGCCACTTCCTTTTTCACACAAGTAAGTTTATATATTTTTTCTTTTGTTGGGTGATTTACAGTATTAGAAGTAACTATTATTTTCTTTTGGTCTAACCTTCGCTCTGTCTAATATTATTTCTTCAGTAAAGGCATTTATGATTCTGTCTCCCACAGAAAATTTTTCATAGAAGCATTTTGCATCGCGCTTTTATTAAACCCGTCAGTTTAATTTATGTTAATTTATTGGCGCCTGCAAAAGTGTTGTTTACATAATCTGTTAAACTTAATTTGTTTGCTGTTTACAACAATATAACGCTGCCATAAATACTGACACACAGCCCACCATCAACTTATTTTTTACAGCAATATCATATTCTCCTAGTATATGGTTTCGCAACATATGGACTTCTGCTGAAATAAGTTTACTCGATGTAATTAGCTCTGTTTTGTAATTATTTTAACCTTACTCATGCGCTGACTGCTTATACAAACATCTGGAACTGATTTTTGCAGTGTTTAGATGCAGTACTGGTTTTATATGGTCATAAATCTGAGATAAACAAAATATAAACACACTTTGTCCATTCAAGATATTTTTGGATAATTGAGGTTATTGAATGTATTTCACAATTGAAAGTACTGACAGAAATTTACAGAATTATATTTTGACAAAATAATTTTTTTTAAAAAGCTGAAATTAAATAAATATAGAGGGTAATAATAAAGATATTTGAAATTTCTAAATGGCGAATCGATTATACCAAAAATAAAGCGTGGGGCGCTTTTCGAACAGGTTTTTTTTTTTTTTTTTTCGATAATTAAAACGCTGAAGACATCATTAGATTAAATGAAAGGCGCCCCACGCTTTTATACTCAAATATTATACTTAATTAAAAACACGGCTTACACTAAGGCCTTTACGGGGTAGACAGAGAGAACAGGTTTGATGATTATTTTTTGCTTTTTAGTGCAGTATTTATAAAACCGTGTTTTTTTTAGTTTTTTAAACTATTAATTTATTTTTTTTACTTTTTAGTCTTATATTTAAGGAGAGAATTTTGGCACTTTCGAAAAAAACGATCTGTTAAATTTGGACCAGATAATTGCAGATAATTGATAACCCACAGATACCGATTTTCAGTCGAATCCGGACGATAATTGACAAAATCTATCCGCCATGCTGACGCCGCCATTTTTGATTTTTAAGTTTTGATCTCATATTTGTTTTCTACTTATCCAGTCCTTTCTTTTGATACCCATATTAAGGGGGTTGTAAAGAAAATGATAATCCGCCATCTTGGGGCGGCGGCCATTTTGAACATATAATAATATTGAGTATACTATATTGTATTGTCATCAGAGCTACTCACAACTGCCAAATTTCATGATGATACAACAATCGGAAGTGGGTGGAATTCAGTTCCTTATGCCGGGTTTATACATGCATGGATTTACTGGCGCCAGTTGCCACGCCAATCCAACTTGCGCACCAATAGAGGTTTACACACAATTTTAAATTCTATCTAGCCAGTCTTATTCTTTGACTTCTGAGTGCAGGTGGTTATTGAGACAAAATGTCAAGTAATAAATTAAAGAAAATAATAATTCGTACCGGGTGTTGTATGGTTCTACGAGGCATTGTTCAACAGGCGATTAGCGACGTGGAAAAGAAATTAAATGACAAGCGAAGAGGCCGTATCCGGTTAAGAAAATGGATTGCAAGTAGAGAAAACTGAGGAGCATCAGAAAGCAGCGGCGGCTGGTGAAATTTCAATATTTTTTTTCTCGTCTATGGCGCATGGGACCCATACGAAATTTGGGAAATAACATCTAGAGAAGCACTTCTCTAATGACCCCTAAAAAATTTTGAAAAAGCAGTTTGCGAAAAAATTTTTGAAAATTCGTTAGCCTCCCCTGGGTCTAGGAGCTCCTGTTTATTATTTTTTTTTGTCATATGCATTTGACTTTTCATAAAAATACAACAACAGATTTTGAAGTTTATGAAAATATTTTCATTACTAACTGAGATAAAACGAATTGAAATATTGTAATTTGTTAAATTGTAAATTACATAGATAGATAGTTAGTTACAGGCAGGGTGTATTAAATATTTAATACACCGTGGTTACGGCTGGAATCTTGAAACATGATTCATATGATTAAATAAAATCTTGTAATAAAAAGGAACGGAGATATTATCGAAAAACCACTTTTTTTACCCTTTTTTCCATAAAAAATTGTGCATACAGCGGATAACCAGGGACGTTGTTTAGAACGACGAAATTAAAATGTAATAAAAAACAATGCAGATTTCTTAGACTTCTCTATAAACGACATATTTGTTGTCGAAGTGTACTGGACTAATGATACTATGAAAGATGAAGCAGTATCTTAGAAGGTTGGAAAATTCAGTTTTCACCACGATAATTGCCACTTTATGCTGCCTATATAATAGAACTTAGAAGCATTATATATTTCAGTTTTATTTGGCCAAAAAAATGACCAAAACTCTCTCCGATTTACCATGTAGGTACTTGTTTTATTAGAGATAAATTCCCTACATTCAGAGGTGACCCCCCCCATATCGTGGTTGAGTTGGGAAATTCAAACTTCAAGTCTGGATAATTCGGGAAAAAATCACCCCCCCCCCCCCCGCTCATCAATTTTCATTTTGGACAAATATTTTGAGAAATAGAGGGGTTGGGAATTATTAACCTCCCCCCCAAAAAAAAACCTAGCGACACCCCTGCCTACATTTGGGTCATCTTTCTAGACCAGGAATTATATGTATATTATTAAGTGTGCTTTCAGGTACACAACAAAATGCATATGAATATCCTGTTATTTTTTAATTTTCCTCTTTCTGGAAGCGAAACTGCCAAAATCTATTTTCGCGACCAGCACGCCAAGCCAGTCCGGAAAGCTAGATTTACCTCGCACACAATCCAAAAAATATAATATATTAAATAAAGTATAATAATGCATTAAAATACTGACCACTTCAGTGTAAAATCCCTTGAATATTATTTAAATGTACGTTAATAATATAAATTACCTCAGACAAAGTCTAAGCACACTACACGTGTCGTCATTTTAAATATGCACAGCAATAATATAAAATGCATTTTTATTATCGTGATCTCCCATGACTTCATAAACAAATACATGTTTTGTTATAGTGTTAGTACTATTAGGTATCATAATATGTAGAAATTTGTTTGCGTCTGTATAATGCATAGATAATTTTATGGAATTTGCTTATGTGATTTCGTTGTATAGTGTTTCAAGCGTTTTTTATTGTAATCGGTGATGATAACATTCTGCTGTACAACAACACAACTAGTAATAGCCATAATATATATAATCAAATAAAAAACAGTTGCCTAAAGAATCACTACTTCCACGTACATCTAGATTTTCTATCCAAGTCCCTTACAACGAAAGAAATTTTGATACTATATTTGCACTCCACTATTTGAAAATAAATGTTCATAGAACTTTATTAATATAATATTTGAAACCGTCTACCCCTAAAACCCATAAAACGATGTGCCACGTAGTAGTGAGGGGGGCTGATGCCAAAAAAATGTTGAGACTTTGGCCAGTGACGGATTTACGGGAGGGGGGGGGGGGTAATGGGGGTAATTAGGTAATTACCATATTATTATTAAATTATTAAAAAATTATATTTTGTTAATAACAGAACAAGAGTAACGGATTTTGTTATTTAATTAATGTATTTTATTAAGTATAAATTAAAATTTTTACTGTTTTAATTAGTTGTTTTCCAAATATAATTTTAATGATGCATTTATTCAAAAATCGTATTCATCTGGGAGTTGACGCCCTTGACTTTGACTTCTGCTAAATACACTAAAGATGAAGTAAAAAAATATTTTGAGGTTTCTGGTTCTTGTACACAAAATAAATCACAATTTTCTTTCATTCCCTTTAATAATGGAGTGGGGGTGGTAATGAGGGTGGCTAGCTTCTCTTGTATATACCAATTTTATGGACTCTTACCTGTTTGATGTACTTATTTACCCCAAATTTACCCTAATTTACCCCACCAACCCTTCGACGGAACAACATGAAAATATAATCTAATCCCAGATCTCGTTAAAGTACATATATGTATCAAATTTCAAGTTAATATCTTAAACGGTTTCAGAGTAAACGTGCGCACAAAAAAAGTTACAGACAGACCGACAGAATTTTTTTTCACTTAAACTTAAAATCTTGACGTTTCATGACATTCTAAGCCTATTTGAACAACAATTTTTTTTTTATTTTTTTGTCGTTACTATACTTCCACTGGATGTGGAAGTAATTTGATTCAAATCGGAAAAAAAAATAAAAAAGTTATTGGGGTGTTACCATTTCAAGTGAAACACACTGTATACTACTCAAAAAATGTTTCTCATAAAAAAGAATATTACTAAACATTTTTTTAAATATATTTTAAAAGATCTATCCAAGTCACTCACAACTAAAAAATTTTGTGTGTGGAAATAATTGTTTATGGAACTTTAATAATATAATATTTGAAATCCTCTACCCCAAAAACCCATAAAACGATACCCCACATCGGTAGGGTGGTGATAGAGGGTGGTAGTGGGGGTGGATGAAGTAAAATATTTTGAGGTTTCTGGTTCCTGTACACACACTAAATCACAATTTTTTTTTCATCCCCTTTAATAATGGGGAGGGGGTGGTAATGAGGGTGGCTAATGCCAAAATTTTTTTCGAGACCTTAGCTTCTCTTGTATATACTAAATACCAATTTTATGGACTCTTACCTGCTTGATTTACCTATTTACCCCAATTTACCCCCCAACCCTTCGACGGAGAAAGATGAAAATATAACCTAGTTCTAGATCTCGTTAAAGTACATACGTGTACCAAATTTCAAGTCAATATCTCATACGGTTCCAGAGTAAACGTGCGCACAAAAAAAGTTACAGACAGACCGACAGACACACAGAAAAATTTGTTTCGCTCAAACTGAAAATCTCGACGTTTCATGTCATTCTAAGCCTATCTGAACAATGAAAATTTTTAAAATTTTTTTGTCGTTACTATACTTCCACTGGTTGTGGAAGTAAAAGAACACTACACATTAGAGATGAGTGGTCTATAAAACGACTTTCTGTAGATGTGTTCAGAAGAAGAAAATTTTGCCGCTCTGAGCACCCGCCGGTGATAATACTTAAGTGTACCAAATTTCAAGTCAATATCATAAACGGTTGGAGGAATAATCACGAACACAAAAAAAAGTTACAGACAGACCAACCGACAGACAGACAGTGGAATATATTTTCACTCCACTGTCTGTCGGTTGATCTGTCTGTAACTTTTTTTGTGTTCGTGAAAATTCTGCGCTAAAAAAAAAATTGAAGTTGATTTTTTGTTCAAATAGACTTTAGAATGTTATGATTACATATTTTATTTAATTAATTTAATAATTCGCACTGCAAAATTACGTGGTTATAATAATAAAATCTCCGAATAATATTTGCATCAAACTATTTTGCCATCTCATAAATAAACGTGATATTTCTACATATTTCACTTTCCAGTATACTGATTTGAATTTCAACCTTGGCCTACATGTTAGCGTGTCGTCCTCCTATTCTATATTACAACGTTGGAAAGAGCCCACTAATAACAACAACGTACACTCTGTTTTTAAAAAGATGATTAACTCCAAGTTGTTAAGTTCAAAATGCTTGTATTCTATCTTCACAAAATAGTTATTTGTTTTACTAAGCATCAAAATAGTTGACTGACTGGTGCAATAGGCCCGTTGCACGTGCCGTATATTTTGAATTAATTTATGTATATTAATATAGTGTTACAGCAATTGGAAAGTATTTAAATCACCGACTAATATCCGGCAGAAGGGGCGAATCTGAGAACACACTCATATTGGACGTCACGTCATCTAACAGTATATCTCTGCTAGTGCAATGATTCGGACATATAATTCGTGCAGTTTGCGGTTATTTCCTAAAATTATTTAGTTGCACTCGGTCTGTGATACTAAATCATAGTGTGTATTTAAGTGCACCTTATTTAAAAGGGTTTAAATTGTTTTAAACATGACTGAAAAAGGTTATTTACACCATACGCTTGCCGGGTGTATGCCATATGCCACTGCGTCAGTAGATAAGCTAGGACAGTTCTAGGACAAAATCCCATGTATTTTCTTATGGAGGTTCATTTTGCAGAATTTTATTCGATGCAATGGGAAACGATTCGAGACAATGGGAACGATATGAGTATGAATAGGAACTTTTAGGAAATCATATACGAAGCTAGATTGATACAAGGGGACAACATATTATAGACTAGAAGAACTAATATATTAGCATATAATTAAGTCAGTAAGTCACATTAAGTTTGAGATAATGGGAACCATACAGATATGAATTTCAACTTTTGGAAAAACGCATGAAAAGCTTGATTGATACTAGGGGGAACAACGTAGTACGATAGACTAGAGGAACTAATATGTATTAGAATATGATTTAAATAAATAGGATTTAGAATATTGTAAACAGCATATGTTTACAATATTCTAAATCCTATTTATTTAAATCATAGTCATTTAGTAAATCGCGAAATTAACCTAAATTATGAATTTCTTTTAGGTTATTTTCGCGATTTACAAAAAAATGGTGGCCAATGGAACTAAACGGACACCTGATTCGTGTTCAGCACGTTGAAATATATATGGGTACTAGAAAAAGACCACTTTTTATACTCTTCGCAAAAACGAAGAGTATATTGTAGTTGATCGGCACATTTCTAAAATCGTAAATATCGCTCGTAGAGAAAAAATTTTCATATCATTGTGTTGGTGAACGAATTCTGAACAACTTTGAAAATGTCCGTCTGTCCGTCCGTCCGTCACGTTTCTTGTAAGCACGATAACTTAAGAAAGAAAAGTCCGATTGTATTGAAATTAAGTTAGTGTTAGCTAGAGGAAGAACCCTATTGTTTTTGAAGAAAATCGATCGGTAAATAAAAAAGTTATTAATTATTTAATTACAAATATTTTGTTTGTTTATGGATTTTACTAATATATTTCATAGAAACAGGAATTGAAATATGTATGATTGTTGAAAGATATATATATCAATCAATTTTCGTAGCAATAAGTGGTGGCGCAGCGGCTAAAGTTTTGCGTTGCATTACGACAGGTGGAAAATTCGGATCAATGCCGAGAAGTCGGAATCAATTCTATTCACGCGCCGTTTCACCGAAAATCGGATTCTAACACCACTTTCGATCGGGGGTCGCCAAATTCCAATTAAACGGTGCGTGAAGTATCTAGGGGTGAACTTGGACAAGAGACTGACGTTCAACATTCACATAAACGAGACAATACGTAAGGTCTACTCCATGTCCAGGAGTCTGTATCCGCTCCTGGCAAGGAGTAGCGGACTCAACAGGACAAATAAAAAATTGTTGTATACGATGGTGATCAGGCCGGCCATCACATACGCGGCGCCGGTGTGGTGCAGCATACCGACCACGACAATGAGGAAACTCCGAGTTCTCGAACACAAATTTATGCGCCTCATCTCTGATTCGGGCAGATACACCTCCCTCAGAGATCTATATAATCGTTGCCACGACATAACGCCACTAGCGGACTACTACGTCCAAGAAATCTCCCAAAAATTCTATCAATTCAAACTGGGCGATAGTCCGCTAACCCGCAACATAACACGAATCAGACAGCATAATGCGATCCTTTTCGATATCCGACACCCCTTACCATACCAGGCGTTGCCTATCTTTCGGCAACCTCTCTAACCACACTTCCCTCTACGACAACTTCTCCTTTCCCCACCTTTAATCTTCACCAAAACCTACAACCAACCCTCCTCTATTCCCTTTATTTGTTTTTACCTTTTTTATTCCTTGTCTATTTTTTTGTCTCTAAATTCAGTCTCGACTAATAAATTCTTAACAAACTAAAATTTCACATAACATTACACACTTTTAACTATCCACGACACTTTCCTGGCGTCAGTAAGACTACCAGGGTGAAATTGTCTCAAACGGGTTTTTTCGTTGAGTTTTGTTTTCCCGTGCCAGCAATCAAAATTTTTAAGTGTTCGCGTGTGCGCGAAATCGATAGTTTTTTTCAGTTTTTAATTTTAATTATTTTTAAGTACCCTTGTGTACTACGTTATACAATACCGTTAAATTTAAGCCTTTTTCCATTAGGCAGGAGTTTTAACTCAGCAAATAATTTTCGTCACCGCCAAACCGGACCCTACCCGCCCAGTCTCACACCCACCTCGGCGATGTTCGCCGTGGTTGTCTGGCTGGCTCCGGGCTGGACTCCGGAATGGCGCATTATTGTACCTTGTGAAATATTAATAAATGCTTGTTCTCTTGCGTTGCAATCCAAAGGTCCCGTGTTCGAATCCCGCACAGGTTGAGTATTTTTTTTCATTTTCTTTTTTTTTTTTCATAACAAAAATGCTATCACAACATTTAGGATGTCTAAAAACTAACATTCTTTACAAGAAAACTGCGAAGAGTATCCTATAGAATGTGTAACAATTGTATAAAAAGTTCTGTGAACAGGCGAAGAGTACGTTTTTAGCTTGTTTTATTTTGTGTCTGTGTAATTGATAACTATTTAAACAAGCTGTTTTCGAGGCCACTTACATATACTTAATTATTTAGTTTTATAATCAGCCACGTGTAATAATCAGTGGACAAAAAGCGGATATTAATCGTAAATATTTTTGGGAAGGTACATTCAACATTTCATTATCACTTGTACATACAAATACAAATAAATAAAATGTATATTTGGTTATTAGTGGAATTTAAGCTTTCACGGCCATTGTCCAACGAAGTGGCAACAACATGAAGTGGCAACACTCGGAAGGAACCACCAGTGGCGGAGCAATGAGTCGTAGGGCCCTTGTGCAGAAAATTGGACCCAAAGGCCACATTTAAAATATGTGTTCAGTGAAAAAATGGAGTACACGAAAACAAAGAAAATGTAGGCCACAATTTCAGAGAGATCCCCTGCAGGTTTGTGCACTGCACAACCGTGCTATGCCATATCTCCGCCACCGGGAACCACTTCAATGTTTGGTTATTGCTAAGAGAACAAATAAAATTTAATATTTACCTAAAAAACAAAATCTTTAATATATAGTGTAGTGTGCTTCCGAATGACCTCGGCATCCTATTGTGCAGTTTGCAAGTGTGGTGAAATAGAGCTTCCTGTAACAAACTACCTCAAAGAATCAGTTGAATGGCCCTGTGGTTCTTCAATAGTGACCGACATTTATTCAAAGCTCTGTAGTATATTCAGCGTGTTTGATCTGTCTATGCAATACGAGTGGAGAGTAGAGCAAAAGATGAGCGGTATTTTAATCAAAGGAAATAGCAGATAAATGTATCTAAAGCGGCACCGTCGTTGACTACGTTCTATCACAGATCTATATTTAAGATTATTACGATTTTGCCGCTTATAAGAGATTAATTCTTATTATCTCGAACCCTACAATCATCCAAATGTGTCAGCTCATCAGCCTTTTCATTTTCCCTGTGTCTTTTGTGTCCAGGTATCCACGCTACCGTCACGTTGTTCCGACTTCCTAGGTTCATAAGGGCATTTATACAATCCCATACTAGTATTGAATCGACTTGCGTGGAATCGATTGCCTTTAGCGCTGCTTGGCTATCGAAAAAAATAGCAATTTACTGGTTAATAGTTCCTTGCCTCATTATTTCCTTTGCACACCACTGTTTAAAGGTCCCCTTTTCACGTTTCACAGTGGTTCAGGGAACGGATTTAGCTTATCAAAAATATTCGTTATGAATAAAAATACCTTAATTCTATTACTTCCACATCCAGTGGAAGTATAGTAACGACAAAAAAATTTTTAAAATTTTTATTGTTCAAATAGGCTTAGAATGTCACGAAACGTCGAGATTTTAAGTTTGAGCGAAAAAAAAATTTCTGTCTGTCTGTCAGTCTAACTTTTTTTGTGCGCACGTTTACTCTGGAACCGTTTGAGATATTGACTTGAAATTTGGTACACATATGTACTTTAACGAGATCTAGAACTAGATTATATTTTCATCTTGTTCCGTCGAAGGGTTGGGGGGTAAATTGGGGAAAATAGGCAAATCAAGCAGGTAAGAGTCCATAAAATTGGTATTTAGTATATACAAGAGAAGATGAGGTCCCAAAAAAAATTTTGGCATTAGCCACCCCCATTATTAAAGGGGATGAAAAAAAATTGTGATTTAGTGTGCGTACAAGAACCAGAAACCTCAAAATGTTTTTTTACTTCATCCACCACCACTACCACCCCCCATCACCACCCCCACCCCGCTACCGATGTGGGGTATCGTTTTATGGGTTTTTGGGGTAGAGGATTTCAAATATTATATTATTAAAGTTCCATAAACAATTATTTTCACATACAAAATTTGTTCGTTGTGAGTGACTTGGATAGAAAATCTGGATGTGGAAGTAGTGATTCCTTGGGCAGCGGTTTTTTAGTATACTTTATTGAACAGTTATGTATTCCTGGGATTCCAAACCCTGATTGAAACGAAAAAATAAACGGCCACTGTTATTAAAAGTAATTAAAATTAATGAACAAAATTTTTCTGTTAATAAACAAACATGGATTCACAATAATTGTAATTAATATCTAATATACAATAAAAGGAAAAGTATCCAATAACATTAATTAGAAAATATTATTTAGGTATTATGAAATTAGCTACTTTCTGTATACAAAAAGTAGCTAATTTGATAATAAATAAAAAAGTGTGTAAGTTGTGATTTGCTTAATACCTAAATAATATTTTCTAATCACGATGAAAGCAAATGAATAAAAAATAATTAATTGTAAAAACATTAATTAGTAATAAAATTAATTTACCTACAAAAAGTAATGTTTGTTATATAATAAGGTTTTTTTTGCGAATAATAAGCTAAAATTATGATCGTATGTACATATTGTCTTTTTTGTCTCATGTGTAGGATTATGCCTTAATCAAAGTACATAATTTGAAACTTATCAATTTCCCGCAAATTAGTAACTTCCTGGAAAAGTGATCCTTTAGGTTTTTCGGCAATGTTCTGAAAAAATTGATCAATGGATCGCTTGTTACCAATAACATATGTATTCAATCTTTCATGTTGTTAATTCGAGATGTCTTCCGAGTACTATGGAATCTTTTCGCATCTTTATGGCGGGATTCTTGAGCCTCCTTAAACATTCTTCTTATAGGCACTATAGAAGATTTAATGATTTCCGATCCATGGATCGGTACTTTATGTAAAGTAATTGGCATATAATACCAGTTATACTTTTCTATGTACAATTTTGCAGTATCAATATTTTAAAATAGTTAATGTTGGCGTGACATTGCTTTCATCTTCTTACAAATAGTTTGCAGATATTACCCGATTTCTCAAGTAATTTTTCTCCAACTTTTCTTTTAGTATTCACTAAGTGTAATTTAGTAATTATATATCGATATACAGCAAACATTTTTTCACTGAGTTGCGATTTCAATAAATAATATATAGTATACTAATACATACCGTGACTAGTAGGGTCCATAATAAAAAGTTTTCACTTTTCTTTTTAAACACATATAACAACAGCAGTTAAAAACAAGTGACTGATACGAGTTGAAAATGGGTAAGTTTGACTAGTTATGTTTTTATTCGGCCACTACTTATGTATCGAATACAAGCAAATACTTCTACCTGTGTACGACAGTCTATCGTCTTCGAAAGGCTTATGGTGCACTTTTGATAAGCTAAATCCGCTTTCTGAACCACTGTGCATCTTTCCTGAATAACTCGAAAACTACGACCTCTAGCGAAAAAGTATCGTTATACAAAATTAAACTAGATAAAGTTTTCTACAAATGAGTCCCTATTCATTTTTTATGTAGGATCAATACTTTACGAGATATAGAGTGTGGAAAAATCGCGAATTTTTAAAAATCATGTTTTAATGGTATAAAATGAAAGTTTGATGTTAAATGAAGTCGGTTCAGACCGAATATTAATCTGTACAACATCTAAGTGCAGTAGTGCTGGACAAAGTATGTTTGCCTAGAAGACCATACATAAACACCTGGAATAAATAATATGAACATTTTCTTGCAAACGAAAACAACAAAACCAGGCTTACCCATAAAATGACGGTAAAAGAGTAGAAACAAGAGTTGCTACAGGGAATGCTGATGGCACTATGGTAAGATGTGGGTTAGAGAAAGCAGTTGTACATCCTACTGTCACAATAATAGGAGAAGACGTGGACTTGATTGTTCTTCGTGTTGCTTTTTCACCGCCAGGCAGTAACGTATATTTCATGAAGCCTGGAAAGGGGAAGGTGGAATCAAAATTGTTTTCAACCAGCAAACTCCAACAATTTCCTTTTGCCGAAACTATACTCCTTCTCCATGGCTTTAGTGGATGCGACACTACCTCGGCCATTTACAACAGAAGCAAAGGAGGACTGGTTAAGCTGTTCAGCAAGATCCCAGGCAAATGACATCTTCACTAACCTCTCTACACCACCAGAGGCTGAGGCTGGAGAGAAAATGTTTTTATCGATATACCAAGCGACTGCAGATGAGTGAGACTTAAATAAAAACCGATATGCTGCGTTCCTAAAATCATCCACCAAGCCAAAACCTGATCTAGCCACACTGCCACCAACCAAAGGAGCTGCGCAACAACATTCTTTCGGAGTTTATTTGCAGGTATATTAACTGTTTTTTACAAATATTTCTTGTTACTTACTTACAGATACAGCAATGGCTCAATAACCCCCTACCCCCCGAACCAGTGGGGATGGAACCAAGGGGAAAATGGATCACTAACCCCGGTTACCACCAAAGTACCAGTAGCTTCTGAAGCGATCTTGAACTCCATTTTTGCCGATGTTCTACTGGGTGTGGAGGACGCTGTGGTTGCCGAAAAGCAGGCATTCTATATGCTCAATGGTGTACTGCACTTGCCACGGTACGTGTACGAATGGTGCACCATTATTAGACGACGACGATGATTCTGCTGACTTTTAAAATGTTTAGATTTAAGATAGTGTTCGTTTATTACTAATAATATAGTTTTTCTGTTAGTTTTAAATTCATTTCGTATTAAAATTTCAATTTATATCATTAAAACTCGATTTTTTTTTTAATTCGCGATTTTTCCACCCTCTGTATCTCGTAGTATTGATCCTACATAAAAAATGAATAGGAACTTATTTGTAAAAAAATTTATATAGTTTAATTTTGTGTAAGGATACTTTTTCGCTAGAGGTCGTAGTTTTCGAGTTGTTCAAGAAAAAACGTGAAAATGGGACCTTTAAACTACCCCCTTGCAGCTTAACAAAACCAAAAAGGTTCTAACAAATCTACTTTTCTTCGTAATTTTATTATGAACTATGTTTTCTTCTTCTTGCGATACGACCTACACAACCAGAAAAACTGTGAAATAACACAATTTTGTACATTCTTTTGTTTAAACAAGAGCCTTACTAGAGCCGGATTTAAGGAAAAATTGAACTTTTCCTAACTCAAATTAGTACCTACATATAGAACTTTTCCAAATGCTAATAGAAAAATAGCTATCATAATCGTAAAAGAGAAAAAAACGACCTTGATAAATAGCATTTATTATCGAAAGCCTATGAAAAAACAAACGATAATTTTGTGACGGACACAAATGGTATGCAAGACAAGATGTAAATATTTCTTGTGTATTTACCGTAAAAATTGATTTATTACATGTTTTTACGTGATACATCCTCAAATCATCGTAGACGAAAGCATGCTGGAAAATCTATAATTATAATTGAATTGTGTGTACGTACATGCCAGTTTTCAGAGTGAGAAAAACTTATACATAATATTTTTTATTTATAATGGTAGTTTTAGGAGTAAACTAATACATTCTGGTTTTCATAAAAGTAACGTCAAGGGCATGTGCAATAAATAAGTTAAAAGTTGCTTTATAAATTTTTCTCTCTATCAAATTAGGCATAAAATTAACTTCCACATCCAGTGAAGTATTTAATAGTAACGCAAAAAAATTGAAAATTTTTATTTTTCAAATAGGCTTAGAATGTCACGAAACGTCGAGATTTTAAGTTTGAACAAAAAAAATTCTGTCTGTAACTTTTCTTTGTGCGCACGATTACTCTGGAACCGTTTAAGATATTGACTTGAAATTTACTACACGTATGTATTTTAACGAGATCTGGAACCAGATTATTTTGACCTTATTCCGTTGAAGGGTTGGAGGTAAAAGTCCATAAAATTGGTATTTAGTATATATAAAAGAAGCTAAGGTCTCAAAAATTTTGTTGGCATTAGCCATCCCCATTACCGCCTCCACCCGTTATTGAAGGGAGTGAAAAAAATGTGATTTAGTGTGTGTACAAGAACTAAAGACCCCAAAATTTTTTTTTACTTCGTCCACCCCACCACCACCGATGTGGCATATCGGTTTATGGGTTTTTGAGGTAGACAATTTCATATATTATATTATTAAAGTTCCATAAACAAGTTTTTCTCATTGTGAGACTTGGATGGACAATCTGGACGTAGAAGTAGTGATTCCTTGGGCAGAGGTTTTACTACTATAAATAGAAGTCGACATTATAGCCTCTGCATCAGGGGCGGCTTAAGGGCCGGGCAACCCGGGCGGCTGCCCGGGGCGCCGGGTGAGAGGGGCGCCAAACTGAGGGCAAAAATTGTTAATTTTTTTTAATATACCTTTTTTAATTTAATAATAGTTTTCGTTGGAAAATAATATCAAATAAAATTAGAATCTATATCACTTATAATTGTAATAATGCAGGAACAGTCGAATAACATTAAAGCCGTCTAAATAATTCAAAAATGTAACGCAAATATGTTTGTTTAGCTATGAGACAGCTTACTACTCATACCGCAATCTTCCTGTCCTATTATTAACTGACACAGAGTCGATTTTGCATAAATGAAGGCAGGCAACATGCCGTGCCCTTTTCAATCAGAAAAATTCAGAATATTCAGAAAATTGTTATACCAACAATAGCTATATGTATTTCATATCTTACATTTAATTTACTGTTAATAAATAAATAAATGGCAATTTGTTTTGTATGAAATATTAAAACAATAAAGAAGAACCTTCCTCTAAACTTGTGTCGGGTATCCCCTCTCATTATAATAGCGTTCAGATGGTATAGACAAACAAATTTATATTTATGTTACAAATTAATTATTATTAATAATATGTTGTACATGCGCATTGATGTGTAAACATAAATAACTGGAGCAGGGCTGTGGAGAGAAAATACGGGCCCGCTGGGAAATTTTTTTTTATGAGCGGGGGGGAAATCCGTTGTGTAAGTTTATTAAAATAATTTTTTTAATGAGCAGAGTGGAAAAATCCGAAAAAAAATTTCAACATTTCAAAACCGGGCCCTCCAAACAAACCCAGGCACGGGGGAATCACCCTCCCCCCTCTCGAAAGGCCTGTACTTGAGAATGGTTTGAAATGCAACAAGAACATCTTTTTATTTCTATGAAAATATTTTTTTATAAGAATTTTTATAAATACGTAAAAATAAAAAATTTAAAGGTAAAATAAAACTACCCCTTAATCAGAACAGAGGGTTTGACTGGTACTATGTAAATTGATGCCCATATCTAAATTTAAAATATGAATTATATATTTTAAAGCGGTCGGAAGATGGCAGAAAAATTGATATCCCCCTTTAAAGGGGTATAATTTCTTTATTATCTATTTAGAGTACCTTTATTATTGGATGTACTATCATCCACATAAATATATCCAAAGACAATCTTGGACCACCATGTGTACACGACTATGTTACTCCATGTGTTAAGTTAAAAAGTAGGGTGATCGCGGAACACGGTCAGTAAACTACCTGCTCGACAAAAAGCCCAAGTCAAAGTTGCAGAATTTAATCTATTTCTGCAGCGACATTCAGATAAGCCATTGCACGGAGTCTTCTATAAAAATATAGAAAACCGCGGCTTATCCGAAAGGCTAACCTTTGCCTTCTTAAGTTCAGCCGGGCTGAAGAATGAGACCGAGAGATTCATAATGGCGTGCCAGGATGGTGTATTCAACACACTCGTCTATCGAAGTCGTGTCATGGGTATAGAGGTCCCTGATGTCAGCTGCAGGGCCTGCCGTAGGGCGCCGGATACATTAATGCATTTGGTGTCGGCTTGCCCAGCATATGCAGTCTCGGCCTATATCCAGAGACACGACGCAGCATTACGAGTGCTTTATCATCACTTAAGGCACTCGCATGGGATAAATGAGACACCAGTGCTGCCTTACGCTCCGGGGGATATTTAGTCCGTTGTGGGAAACGAGAAGTGCTTAATTTACTGGAAACTGGAACTACTCGTTTCCCACCGTCAGGCAAATACACGCAAATAAGCCTGACGTAGTCATCCTTGACCACCAACTCAAGACAATGTTTGTCGTGAAGTTCTCGGCTCCCGCGGAGAATAACATTGTCTTGTAGGAGGAGGAAAATGGACGAAATATTGAGATTTGCTCTTCGAACTCGGCAGGCTATACCCTGACCATACTGTTAAGCTAGTGGTCCTGATTATAGCAGCCCTCGGTGGAACAAGACACTCACTGCTTTCAGAACTCAAGATCATACCGACATGCCGAAACTCGACAGAGATCTTAGCCGGTAGGATGCAGAAGACCATCATACTCGGCTCATTACGTCTGCTCAGGGCACACGATTCTCGGACCCAGTAGTCACTAACCCCTACGGGCGTAGGGAGTGGTTGCTGGTATTACTAGCTCCCTTCTGTGAGTGTCGGAGCCATAGAGAAGAGTGACTGGCAACGACCAAAAATAATAATAATAATAGGTATTTATTTATTTCATAAAACAGTACAAAAATATATAAGTTTAAGAAATTTCCTCATTACTATTTTAAATATAAATATAAATGATTTAGAAAACATTTATTTAAAAAGTTACAAATCAGTGCCACTATAAACAAAAACAGTTGAGTATAGTTAAATGTATAATAAATAACAAACAGTTAAAATAAATACAGTATAATTACAAATAAAATACGAACTAACATCTTGACATAAATTCAATTGTAGCAATTTCTTTCCAAAAGATATAATTTTGCTGCATTTTTGAATTTTCTTATTGTTGGGAGACATTTTATGGCAAAATGTTATACAATTTACAACCATTAAAGAGACTTTTTAATATAAAACAGTATGGTGCTTTAGTTTTAAGAGATTTTCTGTTTTCCTAGTAACTATTGAGGTAATGCTGTGTGTAGTGTTCGTACATTTTTTCCTAAATACGTGCATGATAATATTTTATGATACTCACAATTTGCAATTTTAAATTGTTCTTTAAACTGAGGATGCGGTCCAGTTAAGACCAGTGAAGAACTATTTTATAAATAATGACAAAAGATATTTAATTAAGTACGCCAGTAGACGAACGGTAATTTTTTCACCAAGGAAAATCTCTGTGGACGGAAAAGTTGAATCCTTAAAATAACTAGCGACGAACTATGAACCGTACCGAAAATACATTCCGTCTCGTATAGATATCCACAGAGAAATTCTTTAAATAGATCACTTTGTTTTTGTTATTACTATGGTACATCGTAGAAAATAATTATTTCGAACAATATAAAGGAAAGAAAATATTTTCGCTGTTTTAACACGACAAGCATCTTTGAATAATTACGGGTTTTTTAACATCATTTCCGCTTTAGTATTGTTTGCCATGACCTAGAAAAAATTGTAATGTAGACAATACTCTTTAACATACAGGGTGTTCCTTAATGACGTGCTAATATTTAAATCACATTATGAACAGGGTCGGAATAAGGACAATTATATGACAATTTTTTTTGTTCGGTTTCAAAATTGATAAACGAAGAGGAGAAATCTGAAAAAAACATTTTTTCGTCCAAATTCAAAATTGACGAGCGGGAGGAGAAATATGGAAAAAAAAATTCAAATTGATGAGCAGGGGGTGAAATCTAAAAAAAATTTTTCTCGAATATATACCGGGTGATTCAGTTTGGTATTCGCCTCCCCGTATCTTTTTTATTTTAACATAAAACTACAATAAACCATATATATTTGTAAATCGTTTGCCAAGCTATATCGAATGACGTCCTTAAATCATCTCTTTGATCACATATGCCAAAATAACGATAGTCAACTTTTTTTTTTCAAATGGTATGCTATACATTTTTTTGCCGATTGTTGTAGAACTTCTCTTTCTGCATTCAACTTTGTGAAAAAAGTATACACTTCCATAAGGAAAATTTCGAGAAAATTAATAAAATACGAAAAAACTTCATTTAAAGGTTTTGTTTCTGATTCAACATAGTTAGCCATGGAAACAATTGAATTTTGTCATTGTTAGTAATGTCAAATTGAAAATACTGTTATTTGTGACTGTGTTATTCGTTTCTGTTTTATGTTATACTTCTAAATAGATTTACACGATGGTATCTTACACTAATGAAGAAAAATTGGAGATGATATTAATTTATGGAGAGTGCGGAAAAAACAGTAAAGCAGCCAAGATCGCTTTCGAAATAGGCCGGTACCATCAGACAAAATGTTTACATACATACATTAAATATGAGCGAAAGTGGAAGTTTTGAGAAAAAAAGTTACGTTTTTAAGCCCAAAACCGCACGAGATGAGGAACATACAGTTGCAGTTTTAGCCCGTGTTTTCGTAGACCCGCATATTTCTATTCGTCAGTTAGCGACAGAAACTGATATTTCATATTCTTCAATTCAAAGAATTCTGAGAGACAATAAACTGCGACCATATAAAATACATTTACATCAGGGCTTGCTTCCAGGAGATTACGAGAGACGTCTAAATTTTGTAGCGTGGTTGGCAGTTGCTCAAGAAATGACTATATTAGATCGCTCATGTGGTCAAATGAATCCCGCTTCCATAATAATGGAATTGTCAATAGACATAACTGCCATTATTGGTCGCAACATAATCCTCACTGGCTTCGGGAAACTAATTTCCAAAATATCTGGGGAATTAACGTATGGTATGGAATTCTCAACGGACAAATTATAGGACCAAAGTTTTACGAAGGCACGCTTACTGGAGAAAGATATCTACAGTTTTTAAGAGAAGAGTTGTTAAATTTCATAGAAGACGTTCCGTTACATATTAAGCATAACATGATATTACAACAAGATGGGGCACCGCCACATAATGCTATAATTGTAACGAATTACTTAAATGCAGCTTACCCAGGTAGATGGATCGGAAATCGTAGTGAGGGAGTCAAGTGGCCTGCCAGATCACCGGATCTCACACCGTTAGATTTTTTCCGTTGGCCTTATCTAAAAGAAAGAGTGTACTTTACACCTCTAAATGATGTCGAAGATCTTAAAAATAGAATACAAACTGAATGCCGCAGATTAAATGTTGAAATTCTTCAACATGTATGTACCCAAGGCATGATAAACAGAGGACGATTATGTTTAGAAGCGAACGGAGGACTCTTCGAACATATGAAGCAATAAATAATGTTTTTATTTTCTTAATTGTTAGTTAGTTTTCAAGTATTGGTAGTTTTTTTATTGGTAATTGTTATTTATTATTAGTTGTTATTTTAATATTATTGTTGAGTGTTATTACCATTAATTAACTAAAGATACGACATTAAATGTTTGTTTATATAAAAATGAATTACATAATTATTTAAAAACAGAACTTTGTTTGGTCAAAATGTTAAACTTTGTTTCGAAATGTTTACGCCTCATCAGTATCGTACACAATCCTCGTACAAATCCCTCTCTTTCGAATCTGATTTGCCTAGTTGGTACTAGTTACATTACTTACAATGTCAAAATTCAATTGCTTCCTTGGCTAACTATGCTGATTCAGAAAGAACCTTTGAATGACGTTTTATCATATTTTATTAATTTTTTCGAAATTTTCCTTATGTTGAAGAATGAATTTTAACATTTAATCTGCAGCATTCAATTCGTATTCTAGTTTTAAGATCTTCGACGTCATTTAGAGGTATAAAGTAAACTTTTTCTTTTAGATAGAACCAAAGGAAGAAATCTAACGGTGTTTAAAAACGTGTCTTTTTTTCTCAAAACTTCCACTTTCGCTCATATTTCTTGCCAATTTTACAAACATTTTGACTGATGGTACCGGCCTATTTTGAAAACGATCTTGATATAAACGTTTGGTTTATGTTTTTTCCGCACTCTCCATAAATTAATATCATCTCCATTTTTTTTTCATTATTGTAAGATACCATTGTGTAAATCTATTTAGAAGTATAACATAAAACAAAAACGAATAACACAGTCACAAATAACAATATTTTCAATTTGACATTACTAACAATGACAAAATTCAATTGTTTCCATGGCTAACTATGTTAAATCAGAAACAAAACCTTTAAATGAAGTTTTTTCGTATTTTATTAATTTTCTCGAAATTTTCCTTATGGAAGTGTACACTTTTTTCACATGGTTGAATGCAGAAAGAGAAGCTCTACAACAATCGGCAAAAAAATGTATAGCATACCATTTGAAAAAAAAAGTTGACTATCGTTATTTTAGCATATGTGATCAAAAAGATGATTTAAGGACGTCATTCGATAGAGCTTGACAAACGATTTGCAAATATATATGTTTTATTGTAGTTTTCTGTTAAAATAAAAAAGATACAGGGGGGCGAATACCAAACTGAACCATCCGGTATATATATGAGTAGTAAAATAGTTTTAAAGCCAAATTGGTACATTATTTTCAATTTTTCAGTATACTCTATTCGCTTCATTATATTTAATTCATATATGCTCAACAAAACTTAACACTCAGAACCAAAGCATTTACCCAAATCTTTAATCTTTAACATATCATGCTCTACTACCGTTTCATTTATAGAATAATTGTAATGAAACCAGCTCTTCTTTCTTGTCATAACATCACATTTTCCGACATTCAGATCTGCCTTATTAAGAGAACACCATCACCATCAAGTTTCTCTAGAATCACATTACAGACAGTAAATGATATGCGAATATCAGTTTGTCACATTCTAAAGTATCGCATAAATCACTGATAAGTTGTAAAAACCGCAAGGGTCCAAGATTACCACCTTGTGGTATTCCAGATCTAGATGGATATATGGATGGTTTGAAACCATTGTAGAACACAAACTGATGTCTATTTTCCAGATATGATGCAATTGCGTGCCAAATTAAAAATTCTCTAATTTATTCTGTAATATTTGATGATGAAATGAGGTTCTCGTAAAGGGTTTAAGAGAAAAAAATCCTATCCTCATTTTGCATAAAAATACGTGTTCACTGACGTAAATAACAATTTGTTTTAAATTCAGTTGCAGTATTCTTTATTAAAGACTGCGATTGTTGCTGTGTATAAATGAATATTTCCCTATTTTGTGAAAAATCTGTTTTTTAAGATGTCATGCTGTCATTCTGAACATTTTCTATAGTTTTATTCAATTCAAATTCAGTGTTGTTCTTTTCTCGTTTATTAGCATATAGGTTTAAGGAGCAATGAAAAGATACATTAACTTAAAAGTATGATTGAAAAGTGTAACAATAAAAGTCCAAATTTACAATACATTTTATGATTTAGTGTCTAACATGTGTAATTAGGCGTAACATGTTTTGTACTGCTATGAATGATGTAATAAACGTTCCAAACAAAGGTAAAGATAGACACAATATAAGTATGTTGATTCTGTCCGCGTGACTGAACACGTGCAATAAATATTCATTCCGCTAAGTTATTGATAAATGTTATTTTGGATAGTCCCAATTAGTTTTCTTTGCAAATTTTGTAGTTGTTCCTAAGATAAACAAATTTTGTGAGGCTACAACGATCGTACACTCAAAGAAATAGTATGGGTAAATTCAACAAAAAAAAATGGTTAACTAACAATATCGTTAATTTTGTTAAACTAAACTATATTGATGGTATTTTTAAACAAGTGGTGATTGTTATTTTAATTAATAAAAAGTTGTCGTACAACAAAACAAACATTAACTTAAGAATAGATGAATAAGACTATTATTTTTTTCGTCTGACTATTATTTTGTTGAATTCTGTCAGATTAAACTAGATAATAGTATATTTTATTTTTAACTATTATCGAATTGTAATTCTAACCCAGTATTAGTTCGTTATATTATTGTACTTGGTAGACAAACCAATATTATTGTAGTCTTCTAGAAGTTCTAAAAGAATTACAATAAAATTTGCTTGCTTACCACGTAGTCTATTACAGAAATTATTCCCAGATGACGCCACATACAAATCACTGACAATAATCAATCATGCATTATCTTATACTCTTATGAATTTATAAAAAATTAATAACATGATTGCAATGTTCAAATTCTCTCAGGGATCATCGATATATTTGGATGGATCTTATAAACGGTCTCTAATCTTTGGTTTGGGTGGTCTGATGTCTCAATACTGAGATTTTGGCTAACCAAAAAAAACTTCATCATACAATAAAGTGTAGATCAACCTAAAAATTAGTAGTGATGGGAATAATCGAGATATTCAATATTCGATTATTTTTAATCGAGATATTTTAATAATCGACTAATATTAGTAGTACTAATTACTTCCACATCCGGTGGAAGTATAGTAACGACAAAAAAAGTTTTAAAAATTTTTATTGTTCAAATAGGCTTAGAATGTCATGAAACGTCGAGATTTTAAGTTTGAGCGAAAAAAAAAAATTCTGTCTGTCTGTCGGTCTGTAACTTTATTTTGTGTGCACGTTTACTCTGGAACCGTTTGAGATATTGACTTGAAATTTGGTACACATATGTACTTTAACGAGATCTAGAACTAGATTATATTTTCATCTTGTTCTGGCGAAGGGTTGGGGTAAATGGGGGTAAATTTGGGGTAAATAGGTAAATCAAGCAGGTAAAAGTCCATAAAATTGGTATTTAGTATATACAAGACAAGATAAGGCCTCAAAAAAAATGTTTGCATTAGCCACCCCCATTACCACCCCCACCCCATTATAAAAGGGAATGAAAAAAAAATTGTGATTTAGTGTGTGTACAAGAACCAGAAACATCAAAATATTTTTTTTACTTCATCCACCCCACTACCACCCCCCATCACCACCCCCACCCCACTACCGATGTGGGGTATCGTTTTATGGGTTTTTGGGGTAGAGGATTTCAAATATTATATTATTAAAGTTCCATAAATAATTATTTCCACATACAAAATTTTTTCGTTGTGAATGACTTGGATAGAAAATCTGGATGTGGAAGTAGTGATTCCTTGGGCAGCGGTTTTTTAGTAGTATAGAGCCCTACAGTGAATAATACCTATTTCAAATTTAAAATACTACTTTTATATAATTGCACACAAATTAAATATGTACTAATTTATTAAAATTAAAAAACAGTTTGTTCTTACTTGCGTATTGAGCAATGTGCTTGTAGTGCTAACTGATTACCTTTTACTTCCACATCCAGTGGAAGTATAGTAACGACAAAAATATTTTTAAAAATTTTTATTATCCAAATAGGCTTAGAATGTCATGAAACGTCGAGATTTCAAGTTTGAGCGAAAAAAAATTTTCTGTCTGTCGGTCTGCCTGTCGGTCTGTCTGTCGGTCTGTAACTTTTTTTGTGCGCACGTTTACTCTGGAACCGTTTGAGGTATTGACTTGAAATTTGGTACACATATGTACCAAATTTCAAGTCAATACACTGTCTGTCGGTCTGCCTGTCGGTCTGTAACTTTTTTGTGCGCACGTTTACTCTGAAACCGTTTGAGGTATTGACTTGAAATTTGGTACACATATGTACTTTAACGAGATCTAGAACTAGATTATATTTTTATCTTGTTCCGTCGAAGGGTTGGGGGGTAAATTGGGGTAAATTTGGAATAAATAGGTAAATCAAGCAGGTAAGAGTTCATAAAATTGATATTTAGTATAGAGAAGAGAAGCTAAGGTCTCAAAAAAAATTTTGGCATTAGCCACCCTCATTACCACCCCCACCCCATTATTAAAGGGGATGAAAAAAAATGTGATTTAGTATGTGTACAAGAACCAGAAACCTCAAAATATTTTTTTACTTTATCCACCCCCCCCCTCCCACCCCCTGTCACCACCCCCACCCCACTACCGATGTGGGGTATCGTTTTATGGGTTTTTGGGGTAGAGGATTTCAAATATTATATTATTAAAGTTCCATAAACAATTATTTCCAGATACAAAATTTTTTCGTTGTGTGACTTGGATAGAAAATCCGGATGTGGAAGTAGTGACTCCTTGGGCAGCGGTTTTTTATATCCGTATCCATCATCAAAACCATTCCAACTTCGAAACCTAGAGAATAATCGACTCGCTGCCGTCGCACTCATCGAGTGTATCCAACGAATTTTATTAGTACTATTTATACTAATGTAAGTGTATACTAATTTCAGTCATCCCGAGAATAATAAAATAATCGACTCTCGGTCGCCATCGCATTCATCAAGCATAGACGAACAATTTTCTGGATACTACTAATTTTAGTATATACTAATTTTCAAACTCATAATCGATTATCTCGAGACATTTTAATATTCGACTAATTCGATTTTCGTATCTCGATTATTCCCATCACTAAAAATTAGTTGGTGAACAAAAAACAAAGTCGTTGTACTATTTAATTGTAGACCAAATTGAAAATGGTTAGTGAACATAAAAAAATGTCATTGTACTATTTAATTTGTTGTTCTACAAGAAGATATGATTATTAAACTACTATTTGTTTACGAAAACAAATAAAGTTGTATGACTATTCTTTTCTGATTGATTTAACTATGAAACTAGATAGGCGCGATTTCATATGCTCTTTTTGGTTGAATTTACCTATCATTTTCTTTGAGTGTAACAATGTAATTGAAGTACATACCTTGTAACGGTAAAGAATATTTGAAAAAGTTGCAAGCTGTGATTACTGATTTTTTTTTCATTGTTATACTCTTCGCAAATACGAAAATGAAAAGTATACTGCATTTGATCGGTACATTTCTAAACATTGTCTGCCCGTCTGTCATGTTTCTGTAAGCATGAGAACTTATGAAAGAAAATTTCGATTGTATTGAAATTTGGACAGTTATTCTATACTGACGAGTGCTTCACCAAACTATGTTTGATATCATAAAGTAAAAATGTCTACAACTAACATCATTTACAAAAAAAATGCGACAAGTATCCTATAGAAGGTGCAACAATTATAAAAAGTTCAAAAAATGTTTATTCTTTAGTCGAGTAAACTTTAACTTGGCGGGTCCAAAGATCGTTTCATCATATTGTTATGCGTTTCTACCTCAAAGATATCTATAGGAATTTCCTCTAAGAGTTTCATATATACATAGTAGAAAACTGAGCTAGTTGGTTGATTCGGCAATCGTCTCAGAGATGGCGCGCGCGATGTTATAATTTAGAAGCGTCGAGAAAGGCGCTGCCATCTGGAAAAGTCTAGAAGATTGCAGATATCTGCTGGAACATTGGAGAATGTTTACCTAAGACTATAACAAGAAGAGTGAGTGGCCGCACAGGGTAAAAGCGCCAGAAGAGAAAGACCTTAGCAAGCAAGGTCCAACAGCCAGGACCAGGGGAGATGGGTCGAAATCATCCAGATTTAGGTTAGAATCTCTCGAAAACCTGACGTGATGGAGCAATTCTGAGGTTGGATTAGGATTCAGCGCATCAAAAACCTTCGGACAAGTATAGTCTGATTTCTGATTTAAAATTTTAGAGACCTGTGATTATTTTAGGCTATCAAAACGAATTTTAGTTGGGGTAAAATAATTATTTATGTACCAAGTCTTGTAAGTGTATTTTACAGGTCGAGAACACAGTGCAAACCAAAGCCCGCGGGGCTTCGGAAAAAAAAAATCTCCTCCCCGCTCATCAATGTTAATTTTAGAGAAAAAAAAATTTCTCAGTACGTGCCTGCTTGGGGCACTTTCTAAGTTATTTTCCCGGGGCCCAAAATCACCCCAGCATGCGCCTGCCTTACGGGCCTCAGATTGCAACTGTATTCTCGACCAAAAAAAGTGCACCCAGTTATTGCTAAAAAATTATCCCTTTTAAAAAATATATTTAAGTTAGTTACTCTGAAACGCAACGCAATAAAAAGAATCATAAATTTTCAGTATAATATATAAATTAAATAATATATAAGCTTTGTTTTACTATACAACTTTACAGTGCTGTGTACTATGTACAAGTTCAAGTTAATCATCGATTATGAAGTTGCGCATGCAACTTTGTAATTTAACACTCTATAAATAGTTATATTACAACTAAAAGTTGTGTATATCATATTGCAATATATGTCACAAATAATATGAAGTTGATATATTCAGAGAGATTAAAAATTAACCGCATCCTTTCGTATTCCTCTCATGAAAATAGACAGAAAATCCATACAACATGGATCCTCCTCAAATGATTATCGTTATCGACACAGAGTACACTGACTTAAAAAAAAAAATTTTCTTTAAATTTAAAAATTTTTTAAAAATTAATTGGATCTTATTACCTAATATCGATATTGAAGTCGGTTAAAAATACATTTGATTTTGTTATTTGTTCATTTTACACGGATCTCAATATCGATATTAGGTAATAAGGTACAATTAACTGGGCGACGGCGACGGTGAAAGGAGGAGGGTGTAGCTAAGGCCGGTTTTAGGCCTATTTTATTTTTGTATTTTAAAAAATCATTTTGTTTTCATCTTCATCATTTTGTCGTCAATATTTAATTGACTTCACCCCAAACGGAACCTCCTGCCACTCGCACATATCTCTTCTACCCCTTTTAAGTACCTATTATATAACCAGAATCCAGAAACAGTATCGTTAAATTTTTTTGGAATTTAAAAAGTGTTTAAAACCCTCCAAAAGTCTTTTTTTTTCAAAAAAGTTCATCTGGACCACCTTCCCTACTAATCCTTTTTCCCCACACTTACCACACCCTTATCTTATAACTCGACTTTATAAAAAATCATCTTTTTTGTAATAAAAATAAAGAATCCTTGTAGTTCCATTATATAACTGTATGTTTATAAAGTCGAGTTATAAAATAAGGGCGCAGGTCTTGGATTGATTCTTCGTTGACACTGTTAACTTTTAATTTAGAACTATTACATCGGTTTATTATTTCATGCGAACCTTTTCACAATATCAATGAAAGAGTACAGACTTATTGTGCTCTATTTTTTTCATTATAAAATTCAGACTAAAGTATTCTACACTTTTGACACATAATTTTATGGGAGGTCTTATAAATTTGTGTTTATACATTAAACATAATAAACTGCTATTTTAATATATTTTTATCGAATTAACAAAAACAACATGATACAATTTTTGTTTATACCAGAACCTTAATAAATCAATCCCTTGATTTATATTTACATACCTTGATAAGAAAATACTACACAAATTTTGGAATCTGAAAAACAACCTAGGTTAACAGGTTCTAGTCGCATCCCAACAATAGTCCTGTTTTAAACTAACTAGTGGTTTTTAACAGCAGGATGCGTAGCCACATAGAAAAATTGATGATCTGAAACTGATTGTCAACCTAGAAAATAAATGGTACTGCAACTAGGGCAACGCCGAACTTACTTTCTCACGCAACTTAAAAACCGCTGCCCAAGGAATCACTACTTCCACATCCATATTTTCTATCCAAGTCTCTCACAACGAAAAAAATGTCTAAATAATTGTTTATGGAACTTTAATAATATAATATTTAAAATCGTCTATCCCAAAAACCCATAAAACGTGGTTGAGGTGGTGGAAGGAGGGGAGTAGTGGGGGGTGCATAAAGTAAAAAAAAAATTGTACGCACACTAAATGACAATTTTATTTTTTTCAGTTTTTTTATTACTTTTAATAATGGAGTGGGGGTTGGTAATGGGGCGGTGGCTAATGCAAAAAAATTTTTTGAGACCTTAGCTTCTCTTATATATACTTAATACCAATTTTATGGACTCTTACTTGCTTGATTTACCTATTTACCCCCATTTACCCCAATTTACTCCCCAACCTTTCAACGGAATAAGATCAAAATATAATCTAGTTCCAGATCACGTTAAAATACAAAAGTGTACCCAATTTCAAGTCAATATCTTAAACGGTTCCAGAGTAATCGTGCGCACAAAAAAAGTTACAGACAGACCGACAGACAGAAATTTTTTTGCTCAAACTTAAAATCTCGACGTTTCATGACATTCTAAGCCTATTTGAACAATAAAAATTTTAAAATTTTTTTGTCGATATTCTACTTCCACTGGATGTGGAAGTAAAACATTTGTTGAGTAAATTACTTTTATATGAATGTTGAAGACTAACATCGACATTAGCAAATATCACTAATTAACAACTTTCTTGAAGCGCCCCAGCATGATAAATATAAAGCCAAAAAGTCTAAAATAGTAACTAGAACAGAAAAAGTTTCTTGCTTGACACTTTGACAGCCCAATTTATCATCTTCCTTTCCCCTCCAATAGTACAGTAACTAGAGGTTTTAACTTCGGAATAATGTCATATTGAACGGATTTCGTTCATTTTTGGCAGCATAATAGTAAATGCTTCACAGAAAAGTTTCTATATTGTGCGGGGGCTTGCTAATTTATAGGGGGTGGATGCCACCCCCTCTCAAGGAATGGCACTTAAAAAATATATATATATATATATATATATATATATATATATATATATATATATATATATATTTATTGGAGCTGAAATAGAATCAAATTTTAAGAAGAAAAAGTTCTATGCAATTTTTCACATAAATTGATAGTTTTTAAGTTATAACGACTTTAAAATTGCGATTTTAGCTTTAAAAAAAAGGTATTTCCAAACGGCTTTCGTCAAGTATCTCAAAAAGTATTACTTTATCGAAAAAAATTTACAGAACAATTACAGAAAGTACAAACTGGGAATTAATTATATTTTTTGTTTATTGATGTAGGATTAATAATTTCGGAGATATTTAAGTTTATATTTGGTATCCAAGTGTTTCGAAATTACCTATAAAGCTTAAAATGCATTTTTTTTCTAAAGCAAGTGCTTTAAATAAGCAAAAAAATTGAGCATCTAGGTAATGCTACTTCTTAACGAAAAACTGTATTTGAGATAATTGTTTTAAATTACTGGCTAATTAGAGTAAAAAAATGGCGACCTTTTTATATAAAAAAATATAAATACGCACATTTTTCCGTCACAACTTCTTTATTTCTTATGCTACAGGAACGAGTAAAAAATAATTTGAAAGCGCAATTAATTGTCTTTCATTTCATTTCCTAGCATGCGTGACGTAGGTGTCACAATTTTTGAGATATTTAACATTTAAACTGCATTGTTCGTCTTATAAACATTCGGGCGCCATTTGTAAACTTTCATATCTCCGAAACTATTAAATTTATGTAAATAAATAAACAAGCGAAATTCATTATCAGTTTATGAGCTTTATTTTTGGTCTCTACCCACTTTTCAATAGAACTAATATTTATTGAGATATTTGGAAAAGGAAAAAAAATTACGTTTTATCGAAAATACCTTTATAATTTAAACTGTATTTTTTTTCTAAAGCAAGTGCTGTATACAAACCAAAAAATTTGAGCAACTACGTCATGCTATATATTAATGAGAAACAGTGTTTGAAATTCCTTTTTTTTTAATTACTGGCTAATTACAGTAACAAAATGGCGACGTTGTTATTAAAAAAATGTGTAGACGCACATTGCTTCGGTCATAACTTCTTTGTTTTTTATGTTACAGAAACAAATAAAAAAAATAGTTGAAAGTTTAATTAATAACCTATTATTCTACCTATTACCATCCTTGATGTAGGTGTCACAATTTCTGAGATATTTAACTCTCACTCTAAATAATTATCTTATGAACACTTGGATGTCAAATGTAAACTTAAATATCTCCGAAATTATTAATCCCACATCAATAAACAAAAAATATAATTAATCCTAGTTTGTACTTTCTGTAATTCGTCTGTAACATTTTTTCGATAAAGTAATACTTTTCGAGATACTTGACGAAAGCCGTTTGGAAATACCTTTTTTTTAAGCTAAAATCGCAATTTTGAAGTCGTTATAACTTAAAAACTATCAACTTATCTGAAAAATTGCATAGAATCTTTTCTTCTTAAATTTTGATTTTACTTCAGCTCCAATGAATATATATTTTTTTTAAGTGCCACCCCCTGAGAGGGGGTGGCACTTAAACCTATAAACCTATAAACTAGCAAGCTTCCGCATAATATAGAAACTTTTCTGTGAAGCATTTACTATTATACTGCCAAAAATGAACGAAATCCATTCAATATGACATTATTCCGAAGTTTTGCATATTTTTTACCTCTAGATACTGTACTATAAGGTATAGTACTATATTTTTTGCAACTTGATATTGCAATCGGTAATATATATTATGACCTTTGCAATTAATTTAATTTACATGCGTCCTGCAGGTCTCTAACAAAACCACTTGCAGTACGAACTTTGTATTGATTTTCACCTTGATAGTTCCTAGTAAATTATCTTGTTATCCACATTTACAAGCAGCGTCAATCACATAAATCGCTGGGGGTGAGTAATATTGTTTTGGTATAATCCTTGTTCTATGTTAATGGGTACGACTTAGTTGAATTCGAAATGAGTTATGGCTTCTCAGTAGTAAGGTAACAAATATATGCAAATGAAAATCTATTTTTTACATATAACAAATGTCAGCTAATCTGTAGGCGTCATATATTTTCAGGCTTTTGGTCGTAGTTCATTTCAGAGAATAGTTAGCGAGTTCTTTATGCTGGGTAGTATTGATTCGGAAAAAAGGAATTTTTTATTAGAAATTTCTTAGAACACTCTCCATAAAAGAATGTAAATGGACTGAAATATTTCATCGTTAACGTCAAGCACCCTTTTTACAAAGTTCGCAAAGTTCAAATAGGGTAAATTTCCATATAAAAGTTATTATTAAATTTTAATTAAAAAAGAATGTGCCTGGAGGCGGTTTCAACCTTTAATAAGATTCTACAAAAACAAAAATACTGCATAGTATATTGGGCAGCGTTCCGACAACTAAGCTAGCATCATCGGAACTAAATTTAAAAACACAGCAATCAAGTAATTCTAGAAAATTAGCTTATTTTCAAAAAACCGCGAGGTACCCCAGAGAAAAGAACTTTAATAAACCAGCGATGATTATAATGATTATATCTAGTTTGTTTAATCTGAATGTATTGAGTTGAATCGTTCACATTAGTACACATACATTAGTATCGTGGCTTAGCAAAAAGATCGTGGCCTGCTGGATTAAAGCGCCAAGTTTTGCAGAGTTTTTATATACCCTCAGTACTATCAATTCAGCCCGATTTCAGTGTCCGCCATCTTGAAGTACGACGCCATCTTTGTTTTCTTTGGACTGTACCTGTAAATTTTCGACTTTTATTTGATTTTTACTAAATATCTCCCCAACTTCTGGGTTTGTAGCAAAAGGGATTTAATTTAAAATAAATTTGCTACAATTTGAGACCAGAGCCGCTTCTGTAACTTTAATATTTTGCGAGATACATGCTTCCAAAGTTTTGAACTTTTTTCAGGTTATTACGAAAATCTATATTTTTGTCGGTTTTGCTAAATATCTCCAATGCAGTCAGTTTTACAGCAAACGTTATTTTATTAATGTTTAAGAAGAATAAATAGGCTACAATGTGAGTAAAGAAAGACATCGACACAATCACAATTTGCTGAGATAATGTATTTGACCATGTTACCAACGTTTCAATAAAAAAAACCGCTGCCCAAGGAATCACTACTTCCACATCCAGATTTTTTATCTAAGTCACTCACAACGAAAAAATTTTGTATGTGGAAATAATTGTTCATGGAACATTAATAATATAATATTTGAAATCCTCTACCCCAAAAACCCATAAAATGATACCCCACATCGGTAGCGGGGTGGGGGTGGTGATAGGGGGTGGTAGTGGGGGTGGATGAAGTAAAAAACATTTCGAGGTTTCTGGTTCTTGTAGATACCCTAAATCACAATTTTTTTTCATCCCCTTTAATAATGGGGTGGGGATGGTAATGGGGGTGGCTAATGCCAAAATTTTTTTTTGAGACCTCAGCTTCTCTTGTATATACTAAATACCGATTTTATGGACTCTTACCTGCTTGATTTACTTATTTACCCCAATTTACCCCCCAACCCTTCGACGGAACAAGATGAAAATACAATTTAGTTCTAGATCTCGTTAAAGTACACATGTGTACCAAATTTCAAGTCAATATCTCAAACGGTTCCAGAGTAAACGTGCGCACAAAAAAAGTTACAGATCGATAGACAGACAGAAATTTTTTTCGCTCAAACTTAAAATCTCGACATTTCATGACATTCTAAGCCTATTTGAACAATAAAATTTTTTTTTAATTTTATTGTCGTTACTATATTTCCACTGGAAGTGGAAGTAAAATGTGATGGCGTCGTATTTAGAAAATCTAGATGCTTGTATCTCGCAAAATATTAAAGTTACAAAAGCAGATCTAGTCTAAAGTTGTAGCAAATTTAGTCTAGATTAAAATTGATTCGAATAGTGTTGCTGTAAACCCAACCGATTTTCGTAATAACCTGAAAAAAGTCTAAGACTTTGGAATCTTGTATCTCGCAAAATATTAAAGTTATAAAAGCGGCTCTGGTTTCAAATTGTAGCAAAGGACCCCGCAATAATCTTATGGAAATTGGGTTTTGGTCAAATCGTCTGAATTTTGGATATGTTTTAGGTTTCGTCATCCCAAGCAAATGTCTCAATGGGCGCAAAGCTCGAAAATCAATACTTTGGCTGCTACGGAGCTTGAAAGCTCCAAAGCTCCACCACAAATTTATTTATTCGTGCAGTCCTTATAGATTTTTAAATAACTTATTTTTTCGATTTTAATGTCTAGGTTTATGTTTTTGAGGTTGCTGAATTCAAATCCGATGTCAAATTGTCCAAATTGACACTTGACAGCTGTCAATTAGCTGTCAAAGTGCCTTAACAAAGTGCAAATCTTATTTTTATGTTATGAGTTTATGCTGTTTAGGTAACTCAGTTCATGTATGATGTGAATACAATAATTCGACAATTGGCAGCTGTCAGCTAGCTGTCAAAGTGCAATAACAAAGTGCAAATCTTATTTTTTTGTTATGACTTTATGCTTTTTAGGTAACTGAGTAACCTAAAAAGCATAAAGTCATAACAAAAAAATAATATGCTGTTTAGGTAACTGAGTTACCTAAAAAGCATAGTCATAACAAAAAAATAAGATTTGCACTTTGTTATTGCACTTTGACAGCCTGTTAACAGCTACCAATTGTCGAATTATTGTATTCACATCATACATGAACTGAGTTACCTAAACAGCATAAACTCATAACATAAAAATAAGATTTGCACTTTGTTAATGCACTTTGAAAGCTAATTGACAGCTGTCAAGTGTCAATTTGGACAATTTGACATCGGATTTGAATTCAGCAACCTCAAAAACATAAACCTAGACATTAAAATCAAAAAAATAAGTTATTTAAAAATCTATAAAGACTGCACGAATAAATAAATCTGCGGTGGAGCTTTGGAGCTTTCAAGCTCCGTAGCAGCCAAAGTATTGATTTTCGAGCTTTGTGCCCATTGAGACTTTTGCTTGCGATGACGAAACCTAAAACATATCCAAAATTCAGACGATTTGACCGAAACCCAATTTCCATAAGGTTATTGCGGGGTCCTTTAGTTTTAATTAAGTTGGGGAGATATTTAGTAAATACCAAATAAAAGTCGAAAATTTACAGTTACAGTCCAAAGAAAACAAAAATAGCATTGTATTTCAAGATGGTGGACACTGAAATCGGACACTTCCCCCTGAACTGATAGGGGGTATAAAAGAACTCAGCAAAATTTGCTCTAGGCCACCACACTACATAACCTGATGTGTTTCAAGAACAGGCAACAATGGTTCATATCGTTCAGTTAATATTCATGTTGTCTTTCAAATGCTTTCCAATCTGCTGAAAGTAGGAAAATATTCTACTTCACTTGTAATTTGAAGGCAATTGGAAAACAGCTTTCGAGTCAAGTAAATCACACGTTCACATTTGTAAACTCTTCGATTAACTTGACACATAAGATCAAGGCTTTAGGTTTAACCCAAATGATTCTCACCATTACATCCACAAAATAGCCAATCTTAATTTCTATATTCAACGTCGATCAGGTTCCCCTCTCGATAAGAGAGGTGTGTAAACGAGGAAACATTAATTTAGGAATGAATGAATGTTGTTGGACAGCTGAGAGTCATTTCCGAAGTAATTTTTTGCGTTGAATTCTAATCTGGCCTCAGAATTGGCCAATCACGTCGGGGTTTTGAAATATTTGAGGTTAAGTACTTAAAAAATGGCTTTTTTGGCAACTTTTGAGGTTATATATAGAACTCAAAAAAAATCAGCTTATTTTAAATAAATACATTATTTAGTACCACCCTTCATCTTTAAAGTAAGCTTTCAAATGGTCATCTATGATGTTTCCTCGCAAAGTTATAGCCATTTTAAGATGACGTGAATTTGAAACCATGATCCCCTACAACCCAACAATCTTAACCAAACAACTCTCAACGAATCAAAATTTAACACAACAAAGAGAAAACATACCGAGCTCTTAACAAAACGACTCTAAACGAATCAATTTAACACAACAGAAGGGAAAACGTAACGATCTTAACCAATGAGTCACAGGACAAATTGTCATATTTTCGACTACAAAATATATATCTTTGGGGCAACAACCAACGCATCCCCAAACTGTATCGAGACCAAACCCTTAGGAGGATGAAAACTATCCTTATACAATACCAAACTACCTAGTTTTCACCCCAAATAGAACCGAATTTCCATTCGAAAGCTTATTTTAAAGAGGAAGGATGGTAATAAGCTGAAAACATTTTTGAATCCTATACATAACCTCAAAAGTAGACAAAAAAAGTCATTTTGTAAGTACTTTACCTCAAATATTTTAAAATCCTGACGTCGTGGGTCAATTCTGAGGCCAAATTACTTCTTAAATCCGCCTAACAACGAAACCTCGCAGACTCGTGTAACGGATACTGTTTAAGTTTAGGCTAAAAAAATAATTAGAAGAACAACATTTAAGGAACACCTTTCAAACTCCTTGTCCTTTCAAATAGAACCTCCGATTAAAGAACTTATATCTAGATACATAATGGCATTGATTTATTTGTCGCTGAAAGACTCACAATCTAAGGCACTTCTTCCCATAAGTTGCTGATTGGCCCATCGGCGTATTCGCGGCCGCTCGTGCACGATCGGCTTCAGTTCGATTATCATAATCTCAGTTGACAGTTCGGCCATTAATGTCAATAAATGTTTTTCGTGTTCTCCGACCAAAAACTGATGAAAAAGTAATTTTATTTTAAGTTGTGATTTGCTTAATACCTAAATAATATTCTCTGTTCATATTTACACAATTTAGTGACAATATATTTTGTGCAAATAAATAGTAAAGTGCTGTGCCGTTTGCAGAAAGCAGTTTAGAAAAGAAGAAAATCGATCGTTCCATAGTCGTAACATGATGAAGTTCAGTTTACAGTTATAAAGTAAATAGCAATTAAATTTTAATATCCTTTCAATACATATTTATCTTACTGTAATATCGTATGCCTACATCACGTTATATAAAGAGCCGGTAATGCAGGAATTGCAATAATTCATTTTAATGAAAATATTTACCATTCTACACATTTTCTACACACACAACGCCACTGTTGCCTATGGGATGTGATGTTCATCTATCCATTTTAATGGACATATAATGTGACTATGTTAGGAGCAAACAAGGTATATAGTGAAAAGATAGCCTGTTATGTATCTAGATATAAGTTCTTTAATCGGAGAATAGAACAGAAAATTCTGAATTTTTTCAAATCCATATGAACATAAGTTTACCCGGGTCTAAGTAATAATGTTAAAAAATGGAGAATTTCTAAAGCAACAAGCAAATACGAGCAAACGATTCACATTCAAGAATAATTCAATTTCCACAATGGGAGTGTTGAAAAGAAGTAGAAAATTATATACAAATCTTACCGAAACGAAGTACTTACTAAAGATCTACATATTCTTTGGTACCATATGCTCTGAACTCACCTAGAACAAAAGAGAATAATTATTAATCAAATTGTTAATATATACAGTGAATAATGTCATTTAAAACCACTCAAGTAAACCAGAGAAATTTGTTTTTATTATGCTTTCATTAGTAATCCACTGCATTTAGTAAAAAATGAGCCGCTTCTTCAGACCAATTCATACAAAAGCAAATGTTGGTTTTCCAGGTAGGTTCTGGTGTCCTTAATAATGTCTCAAAAGTCCCCGAAGTGGGAGTGTAAGGATAAAATTTGGCAACGCTGTAAAGGGCTAAAATCGTGCTCGGAAACGAATTTTTCGAGATATCTCGGTTTTCATTGCCTCTACGACAAAAATACATCAGGCCAAAAGGAAAGCTATGAAAATTCTCTATAAAAAAGATAGAGGGTCTTTTTTTCGTTTACGCAATAGTTTTCTTGAAAAATTATATTTGCCAAGCATATGTTAATTATATGCAAAATCATTTTGGCTCGAACTCTATTATTATTTTTGATGGTTATGAAAATATTAGCAACAGTGTGAAGGCTATGAAGCAGCTTCGCCGGTCCTCAAAAGCTTCATCTGTTGACATTTACTTTGATGAGCAGATGGTTGCAACTGTAAGCCAAGAGAAGCTCCTTTCCAATAATAAAAATAAAACCAGATTGATTTCGATGTTGACAGAAAAGTTTGAGGCAATTAATTATATTGTTAGACATGCTGAAGATGATGCTGACATTTTGATAGTCGAAACAGCGCTTGATGAATCATGTAAAAATACTACGGTTGTGGTTGGGGAAGATGTGGATCTTCTTATAATTTTAACTGCTCGTACACCTATTAATAAGGAAATTTTTCTTCTCAAACCAGGCAGAGGGAAGGTCTAACGAAAAATGTATTCTTCACGAAGCTTTGATCACCATAAAGATATTCGAGATCACATATTGTTTCTGCACGCATTCTCTGGGTGTGACACTACATCTGCTCTGTTTAATAAAGGCAAGACTGCAGCTTTGAAAGTGATGAAAAAACCGCAGGACTTGAAACTTAGCTGAAGTTTTCAGCAAGACTGGTACTTCTCCTGACATAGTTACTTCGAATGGGATAACATTTTTCCTCGCAATCTATAACGCTCCAGTTAAAAAAGTTTCCATCGATAACTATCGGTATTCTTGCTTTTTTAAAGCTATGAGCAAAAGCAAACCAGTGAAATTGAATTCATTACCACCCACTCATGACGCTGTTCAACAGCATCTATTTCGTGTCTATTTTCAAGTACAGAAATGGTTGGGTAATGTATTGGATCCTAAAGAGTGGGGATGGATGTTGAAAGATACCATATTGTGGCCAAAAACAACATCCCAACTTCCTGCGCCTGATTGCCTTCTGAAGATGATTTTCTGCAACTGTACGAAAGGTTGTGGACCATTGTGTGGCTGTCGGAGGTTGGGATTTAATTGCTCACCAGTTTGCGGCAACTGCCATGGAAAATCTTGCTTGAATGCTGAACCGATTGAAAACTCGTCAGAAATAGAAGCCGTCACTGAAGCAGAGACTGAAAATTCTCAGATTGACTCGGATTTCCTCGAACGAATCGGAATAGAGTACTTAAATTATCCATAATATCCCATAAGTTCAAATTCAATGCAAGATTTTCAAGAAAACTATTGCGTATACGAAAAAAAGACCCTCTATCTTTTTTATAGAGACTTTCTATAGCTTTCTTTTTGGTCTAATATATTTTTGTCGTAGAGGCAATGAAAACCGAGATATCTCGAAAAATTCGTTTCCGAGCACGATTTTAGCCTTTTACAGCGTTGCCAAATTTTATCATTACACTCCCACTTCGGGGACTTTTGAGACCTTATTAAGGACACCCGAATCTACCTGGAAAACCAACATTTGCTTTTGTATGAATTGGTCTGAAGAAAAATCCTAAATGCAGTGGATTATAGGTCGACCTGTATCTATGTATGCAAGTGAGAAATCTAAAGAACTGAATTTCACCCACTTCTAATTGTTGTATCATCATGAAATTTGGCAATTGTGTGTAGCTCTGATGACAATACGATATAGTATACTCAATATTATAACATGTTCAAAATGGCCGCCGCCCCAAGATGGCGGATTATCATTTTCATTACAACCCCCTTGATATGGGTATCAAAAGAAAGAGATTGATAAGTAGAAAACAGGTATGTGATCAAAACTTAACAATTCAAAATGGCGAAGTCAACATGGCGGATAGGTTTAATCAATTATCGTCAGATTCGACTGAAAAATCGGTATCTATGGGTTATCGAGGTTGCAGATTACAATTATCCGGTCCAAATTTAACAATTCAAAATGGTAGCGTCAAAATGGCGGATAAGTTTTGTAATTTATGGTCTGATTCGTATGAAAATCGATATCTGGGGATTTTCGATTTCGCAGATTATAAATATTTAGTCGAATTCTTTACGTAAATGTCGAAAGTGCCAAAATTATCTCGTAAATATAAGACTAAAAAGTAAACAAATTAATTAACAGTTTAAAAAATTTATAAAACACGCTTTTATAAATACTGCACTAGAAAGCAAAAAAAATAATCATCGAACCTGTTCTCTGTCTACCCTGTAAAGGTCTTAGTGTAAGACCTGTTTGTAATTAAGTATAATAGTTGAGTATAAAAGCGTGAGGCGCTTTTCATTTAATCTAATGATGTCTTCAGCATTTTAATTATCAAACCTGTTCGAAATAGCGTTCGAAAAACGCCCCACGCTTTTATACTCAAATATTATATCAAATATTATATTTAATTACAAACACACATTACACTAAGGCCCTTACGGGGTAGACAGAGAGAACAGGTTCGATGATTATTTTTTGTTTTATAGTACAGTATTTATAAAAGCGTGTTTTTTTAGTTTTTTTGAACTATTAATTTTTTATAATTAATCGTTATTGTAAAGTGAAAATATTTATATTTTCCTGATGTTCATTTACCAACAAAAAACTTAGCATTTTTCGTTATCTAGAAAATACCGGATAGCCGTCATAAAAATATGTTTTTCTGCTTGGCATGTGTTCATTTGGCTTAAGTTTATTATTTCCAGTAAAATCACTGAGAATTGGCAATTAATCCCAGAATAAATTTAGCAACTACCTTTAACCACCTTGAAAAAGCGAAAATGTACTGTAATAAATTCAGTGATATACAGGGTCTTTCAGGAGAAAACGGGCATGGTTTAATGGCAGACAGAAGACACCGAGGGTAATCAGGATCACTCATGAAGTATTTTTGCCAAAATTTCTTTTGGTTTTTACTTTGTAAAGGATTGAAATAATAAGTCACATGTAATACACCAGTGTACCTAAATATGTGACAAAAAAAATTCCAGATGCGGACAAGTACATAAAAAAATAGCTTCATTAATTTTTTTCGCCACACTTTTGCCGTCTTCGAAACAAATTCCACTAAATAACACGATACGAGACTTGAAAATATATCTATGAATTAAATGGTTCCACAGTTAAATTAGGCATTTACTTTTTTTTTAAACCAATTATTGTGTTTTAATTACCGATTCTTATGCAAGGGGTAAAATAAATAAGAAAAATATGCGTTAGAGGTCACCGAATCAAGAATCTATTTCATTCCTCTCGTTAATTAAAAATTAGGAAAATAGTATAATTAGCAATAACAATAACGGTAGCAACAAAGTTGCATATCAATACACATAGTAACAAAATAACGACAAAATATCAACAGAATAATTGTAGGAAAAACAAAAAATGCAGATATTGTCATAAAACGCATTTACAAATTAGAATTATAATTTAATATGTTTTAAATATCCTTCTCAGCTTCAGTACATTTTCTAGTGCAGTTCACGAGATGACCGATGGATTTTCTGATCACATCTGGACTGTTTCTAATTTCATTACAACATTCAACAATCCTTTGAAGTAATTATTGTCCACATTATAGAGTGATGAGTGATTTAAGTGATCCCATAGTCCCCTAATCTCCCCCGTTGGCTTCCCTATTTTTTCGGAGCAACAAGGGCCTAATAGACCCGGAGCCGGTGACACTGAAAGCTCCCTCATAGCGGAATCGAAAAATTTTTATGTGAATTGATAGTTAAAAATTATATGAACAAAATAAGCTTGGTATGCGTAGATCTAAAAAGCCGAAAAAATGTTAAAAAAAATTAATTATTATAAAAATGCAATAATGTTTTACCGTCATCGCGGATATTGATTATCTGTAGTGTCTTCGATAGAAAATGTCGTACTCTTTCAGAAAAAAATTACGCAAACCACTTTATTTGGCCGGACGGGTGTGGCATAACTATTTGAAGTGTGTGAAGGGAGGTGAAATTTACCCATTATAACCTGTAAACTTTTTTTTTAAGTTCGTTTCGATGTGATCTTTAAAAATATCTTGGTATGCGGGCCCAAAAACTGCCGGAAGTATCCGGCATACCAACTTTATTGCATGATCTCGATTCACATTTATTACAAAAAGTAGTAAAAATTTGTTTTGGAGTAAAATTTTTTATAGAATAAAATGTCTTGTTCCTTTCTTAGATTTATAATATGTATATGAGGATAAATATGATGAAAGGAATTATATGAAAATTATTATTTTAGATGATTCAAACAATAAAATAAAGTTGATATAATTAACAAAAGTTTATGCCCAAGCATAGTATATTTATTAAAAATCATCAGAGTCAATATTATAAAATCTTTCATCCTCCGATTCTTCACTTTCTTCTTCATTTTCTTGGACACTAAGAATTTCTTCAACTTTTGAAGGTGCTGCTGGGCCTTTATACCACAATGGTTCAAGTCTATTGTTTTCATTTAATTGCCATCCACATTGGGTTGGTTCATATAAAATACAAGTCGGTTCGGTAGCATTTTGCCACATTGTATTTATAAATATGGTGCGCAAATTTTTTTGCGATAAGGCTTTCCAGCATGGAGGAATATTACTGGAATTGAAATTTATCAGGTCTTTGTAAAATTCAATTTATCACACAATTTAGGGCCATCTGTGCCCCAAGCATTTGGCAAGATCGCAGAATTTATTCTAAAAAAAATATGCAACACCACCGCGTCAGAAATACATTTAATTTTTTATATTTTTCTCCCTCAATAAAAGATTCAGAAAGATTAACTTGGAATATATAGATTAGCAATCAAAAATGATTTGATGAAATTTGATGAAATTAATTCGATACACAGTGTGTGCTCGGAAAGAGTTTGCTTATCTTGGGAAGTCATAAGAAATTGTCAAAGCTATCATAAACTATACATGGTGTTCTAAAAACTAAGGAATATGAAATCGACCCTAAGCAAAGTAATCTTTTTATGATTACTAACAGGCTGAATTTTCGTAAGTAACTTCGTTTTGACGAGGCGCCCAACTTTTCTCTTTGCGAAAAATTCTCGGTAGTGGTAGCTAATAAACTGCGCTTGGGTGTATATATGTCGATTGGGTGATTGTTCAAATTTTATTACTAACAGTTAGTTTAAGTTAAATCTTCAGATACAAAATCGATGGTTTGACCGAATCCCCACCCCCAACATGTCTAAATAACGAGGTCACAAAAAATTATTGCCAACCAGTTGATTTTTTTACTATTGCTTAATAAATGGTATATTTTTTCAGTTCTACGCTCGGAAACTGTCAGTTCCATGGTAACACTTTTCTCATTACTGACTGTAGGATAAAGATAATACATGATAGGTCAGTGTATTCTCTGCCCAAATAAAATCATGTCCTACAAAAAAATTGGTATGTATCGCTAGTCCGACAAAAATTATTTTAAATAACGAATAATTTTATAATTGCAGTTTTGGTAAATTAATATACTTTTAATACTTAAGCGGAATTCTGATATCTACCAAATTCTGCACATAGATTCAGATCATCAAAAAAACAACATTTCCCTTGTTTTTAAACCTTAATTTGCAAATTTACGTTCGTTGCGAATTTTTGAATTTTTCATGCACTTTTATGTTTTATTAAATGTTCTTTATAATTCTAATGTAATATTATTTTGAATTGTTTGCATAATTCAAAAGTAACATAATTTATATGAAAAGTTTACGAAAAAAATTTCAATTCCAGTAATATTCCTCCATGCTGGAAAACCTTATCGCAAAAAATTTTGCGCACCATATTTATAAATACAACGTGACAAAATACTACCGAACCGACTTGTATTTTATATGAACCAACCGAATGTGGATGGCAATTAAATGAAAACAATTGACTTGAACCATTGTGGTATAAAGGCCCAGCAGCACCTTCCAAAGTTGAAGAAATTCTTAGTGTCCAAGAAAATGAAGAAGAAAGTGAAGAATCGAAGGATGAAAGACTTTATAATATTGATGATATTGACTCTGATGATTATTAATAAATATACTGTGCTTGGGCATAAACTCTTGTTAATTATATCAACTTTATTTTATTGTTTGAATCATCTAAAGTAAAAATTTTCCTATAATTCCTTTCATCATATTTATCCTCATATAATTATAAATCTAAGAAAGGAACAAGATATTTTATTCTACTCCAAAACAAATTTGTTTAACGTACTACTTTTTGTAATAGATGTGAATCGAGATCATGCAATGAAGTTGGTATGCCGGATACTTCCGGCACTTTTTGGGCCCGCATACCAAGATATTTTTAAAGATCACATCGAAACGAACTTAAAAAAAAAAGTTTGCACGTTATAACGGGGAAATTTCATCCCCCTTCACACACTTCAAATAGGTATGCCACACCACACCCTCCGGCCAAATAAAGTGGTTTGCGTAATTTTTTTCTGAAAGAGTACGACATTTTCTATCGAAGACACTACAAATAATCAATATCCGCGATGACGGTAAAACATTATTGCATTTTTATAATAATTAATTTTTTTTTAACATTTTTTCGGCTTTTTAAATCTACGCATACCAAGCTTATTTTGTTCGTATAATTTTTAACTATCAATTCACATAAAAAATTTTCGATTCCGCTATGAGGGGGCTTTCAGTGTCACCGGCTCCGGGTCTATAAGTCGCAAAAATTGCAGAGCTGGCTATAAAGTGCAACAGAAAGTTTGTTACTGGTCCGATTTGGGTCGAAATGATCATAAAAGATTAGGAGAAGCATATCCGTTCAAATTTCATGTTCCATGCATATTTGTGTTCATAATTTTCCGTTCTAGTTCTGTCAACATTTCAAAAATTCAAAATTTAAAAAAAAAATTGTGTTATACATGTACTGTCGTGCGCAAAAAAAATGGGACAAGTCTTATAACGTATTTTTGCTAAAATCTAGTTGTGTACATCTAACTTTAATTTTTGTGACATTGTCAGTTATTTGTCAAAATTCATTGCAAGTGTGCAAATAGAGACCGATTTACATTAGAAAAAAATAGTTGTCCTATTTTTTTTGCTCACGACAGTACCTACTTATTCAAGATCACTAGTGTATTACATGTACTAAATTATGAACTTATTCCATTCGTTTAAAAAGTAATAGCCAAAAGAAATTTTGGGAAAAATAAAAGCACCTTCTATTTCAACGAGGCCCATCTAGCTTTTCTATGGGTGATTCTGATTACCCTCGGTGTTCATCTGCCATTAAACCATGTTCATTTTCTCGTGTCTCCTGTCTCCCCTGTATTTTAGATGAGAACGGTACTTTCTTAAGTATGTTCTGGAAAGCAGGCCCCAAATATTTAAATGAAAAAAATCAATACAGTTCAGTTTGTATATAATAAATACGACATAAAAAACTTAAAGAGGTATTTTTCCCCTATTATTTTGTCATTAGTTTGCATTGTAATAGATATAAATAAAACACTATTATCAATTATTGTAATTTATGTTAATTGCCTGTTTTGAAACATAAAAGAATAACAAACATGTGCCGCCTACGAATTTCCAGTTATAATAATGAAAAGTAATTAATTCATACGCTGATGCTTCTTGGAACAGGAATTATTATGTTTATTAAAATTTTTATCATAAAGCGATGATTGTTTCTGATGAAATAGAAAAAATAAGGTAAGGAAAATGTATAATTAGCCAGTTAGACATATTTTATCACGTCAAAGGTGATCTATGCATATGAACCTAAATATACAGACGTATGTCTAGCCACTCATGGATATCCCGCCATGTCTATGTAAATCAAAATAGTATTACTGTACGTTATAAATTTAACGTTGGTGAAAGGTAAACTGAGATAATATAAAAAAGCTTGGATCAAAATGATATTTATATCTGGGGACTCACTTGAAATGAGAAACTACAATTGTATGTCGAATAATATTGCTAAAATAATAAATAGAAAAATGTATTAAAAACCAAAATTTTTGAGTAATACGAATCAGACCATAAATTACAAAACTTATCCGCCATCTTGATGCCACCATTTTGAATTGTTAAATTTGGACCGGATAATTGTAATCTGCAACCTCGATAACCCACAGATACCGATTTTCAGTCGAATCCAACGACAATTGATCAAACCTATTCGCCATGTTAACGCGGCCATTTTGAATTTTTTAATTTTGATCACATATTCGTTTTCTACTTATCAAGCTCTTTCTTTTGATGCCCATATCAAGGGGATTGTAAATAAAATGATAATCCGCCACCTTGGAGCGGCGGCCATTTTGAACATATTATAATAATATTGAGTATACTATATTGTATTGTCATCAGAGCTACACACCATTGCCAGTGGCGGTCTGGCCAGGTGGGCTAGTCGGCAAATGCCCTAGGGCCGCGTCTAACAAAGGGCCATTTTGGGACGAAACATTTTTTTTGGACTTCGCTCATCAAAAAAATTTTAGGACGAAAAATTTTTTTTTCTGATTTACCCCCCCCCCCGCTCACCAAAAAAATTTTGGGACGACATTTAGATACATGTAAAGCAAAATATTCAAATCGCTGATGAACTGAGTTTGAATGTTTATTGTAAAATGCCGACTAAGCCCTAGACACCCAGACCGCCAATGACCATTGCCAAATTTCATGATGATGCAACAATTAGAAGTGAGTGAAATTCAGTTCCTTAGACACTTTACTTACATACATACATACACTCAAAGAAAATGATAGGTAAATTCAACCAAAAAGAGCATATGAAATCGCGCCTATCTAGTTTCATAGTTAAATCAATCAGAAAAGAATAGTCATACAACTTTATTTGTTTTCGTAAACAAATAGTAGTTTAATAATCATATCTTCTCGTAACAAATTAAATAGTACAATGACATTTTTTTATGTTCACTAACCATTTTCAATTTGGTCTACAATTAAATAGTACAACGACTTTGTTTTTTGTTCACCAACTAATTTTTAGGTTGATCTACAACTTTATTGTATGATGAAGTTTTTTTTGGTTAACCAAAATCTCAGTATTGAGACATCAGACCACCCAAACCAAAGATTAGAGATCGTTTATAAGATCCATCCAAATATATCGATGATCCCTGAGAGAATTTGAACATTGCAATCATGTTATTAATTTTCTATAAATTCATAAGAGTATAAGATAATGCATGATTGATTATTGTCAGTGATAGACTACGTGGTAAGCTAGCAAATTTTCTGGTCATTCTTTTAGAACTTCTAGAAGACGACAATAATATTGGTTTGTATACCAAGTACAATAATACAGCGAACTAATACTGGGTTAGAATTACAATTCGATAATAGTTAAAAATAAAATATACTATTATCTAGTTTAATTTGACAGAATTCAACAAAATAATAGTCTTATTCATCTCTTTTTTAGGTTAATGTTTGTTTTGTTGTACGACAACTTTTTATTAATTAAAATAACAATCACCTCTTGTTTAAAAATACCATCAATATAATTTAGTTTAACAAAATTAACGATATTGTTAGTGAACCATTTTTTTTTTTTTGTTGAATTTACCCATACTATTTCTTTGAGTGTACATACTAGTCAACCATCCTAGGACAGTAAGTAGCCGCGCAGAGAGAGAAGAAATATCGGCACTAGCTAGCTTAAGAAGCTTAAAAATCTTGTTTGTCTCTGTCTCTTGTCAAAAATATTTAATTAAAATTATGTTAGAAAAATCAAAAACATTTCTGACTGAATCACGACTCGATATTATTTGACTTGCAAGGTTTATATATCAACTGTATATTTTGCTCAGAAGCATAACAAAATAGGAAAATGAATAGATCATATCATCATCAAGTGCTAATACAAATAAAAATGTTACTGTGTCAAAACCTAAGACAAGTGTTCTATAAATCTGTGGATTATGCTGGTTTAAGATTGTTTAATATTTTACCTCAACAAATTGGGCGATTAAGAAATAACGTTATGTTAAATCTAAATATAAAAGTTTGCGGGAAGTTTTCTGAAATGCACAGCTTACAGATGGAATCATTGTAAGACAATCGAATGTAGAGTGACCTATACATATCTGATGCTATCGCTTCCCCCTTATCTAAAAACCACCCTTTCGAAAATTTTCAATATATCGAGTGATATTACTCACTTGACTGATCTTTTGACCTTGATAATGTTGTAGAACTCTCCAAAATCGTCCTAAGTTGAAGACATAATCAAAATTCGACTCAGGCAAAAATTTCATTTGAAGACATTTTTGGGAGTCTGCAGAGCCGCAGATCAGTCCATAAGGACCGTTTTGGGTTCTATAAGGCGTTGGAAATGACCAGGTGAAAATTCGAAGAAACACCGAATTTTCACTCAGGAAAAATGTCTTTGGTTCAGAATATGAGAGTAGAAGTATATAATGACAAAGATTTATGAATAATATACTTTTTCAAAGGTACCACAAATTGGACTTTGAAAAATAATATTCTATCGATTTTTCAAAAGTACGCCAAAATTTCACCCGCAGATTAGCTTTTCAAAAGTACCTTGAAATTTGGCTTGAAAATCGATTTTTCAAGAGTACGCCAAAATTTCACCCGCGGATTAGCTTTTCAAAAGTACCTTGAAATTTGGCTTGAAAATCGATTTTTCAAAAGTACGCCAAAATTTCACCCGCGGATTAGCTTTTCAAAAGTACCTTGAAATTTGGCTTGAAAATCGATTTTTCAAAAGTACGCCAAAATTTCACCCGCAGATTAGTTTTTCAAAAGTACCTTGAAATTTGGCAAAGCCGGCGTAGTGCCGATAAGCAAAAATTGATAAAAATCAATGCACATATACAAGGCCGGTTTCTCGCATGGAAAGAGTTTGGATTGACTCAGCGGCTCGCAATTTGATCGAGCGCGTTGAGTGGTCCAGACAAAGCCAATAACGGGGCTTTTCAAATGACAAAGTTATAGAGGAAAACGCCTTGTGTATAAAAATCCAAAAATTCAATTTTTCCTAAAAGTCGCTCGAAGATGGGTCGCTGCCAAATCGATAATATTGAACGACTGTGATGAGGGCTAGTAAGTCGTGGACTGATCGAACGCCATTCAACTTACGCAGTAATAAGTCCTCTGAATGTGTTCGAGTACGTGGCTCTTCACGATACAAGAACTTTAAAGCTAAGTAGTCTCTAGCGAACCTAAATTCATTGAGTAAAACTTTTTTAAGTTATTTTAGACAGCCATAATTATTAATTTACCCAGAGTCTGAGACGACTCTAAAAAATGCTCGCATTTTGATTCTGAGAAGGTATGTATGAATCTTTTCTACCTAATCGATCGTTAGCGTGAGCGCTCTCGCTTGTATGGTCTGAAAGTCATTACCTTGATTGGGGAAGGCACGATTCTTATCTTGAGAATTTTGTAAAACCAATTTTGTTAAATAAACGGATTCTTTGAACTATTGTTTCTTAATTGATCTTGAGGCCTGTTGACGGTCTATAATCCCTGGAACTTTCGTATAGAAAGCCGGATGTGTCGAGTTAATTCACATTAACGTTCGACCCTCTGGTTGCTTTACGGAGGTTTGATAGGGATTTTTTTATGCGTTTTTTGAGAAATAGATTCCGTCATTAACAGACCAAAACGTGGTTTCCACGTACAAAAATTAATCCCTCCGCAGAGAAATTCTTCGGTTGGGATTTTTTTATGCAAAATTTCAGGAAATTAAGAGGTGCCTAAACCCCTAACGAGGGAATTCAGGTCTAGAGAGAGCGTCATTTCCGATCTGTGGTAGTGCAGCCTTGGTCCATTACTCGGCTATCGAAGTGCATCTTATCTCGAACCCGCCTGGGAGGTAGAAGAACGGGGTAATACGCGACTGGCGCCCCCTGAGAAATAAATTGGTGTCGCGTCATTTTGACGCCCGGTAGTGCGTTCTTCTACAATAACACAGCCGGTTTTTTTTTACATATTGGTCGATTCGTATTCGAGATATTCGATAACGAAGTTTCAACAATGCTTCTATGTCATGCGTCACCAACCCTTTCTAGACATTTGGAGAATGGAACGCGAATATCGTTCCACGGTATGTAACAAAATATCAAGACAAAGAGAAAGAATTAGACAAACAGGTAACCAGAGCCATTTTTGCAACAAATTGTTCTTTTAAGTCTATTGAACATTGAGAATTTCAGAAAGCGATTGACATGTTATCGTCAACTCTTTTAAATGAAATATTTGAAGAGGAGAAATCAAAGTGCTTTGAAAATTTATCAGGTTTGTACATCTCTTGTTGGTTGGTCAAGTGTTCATAATAAATCGAAAATAGTACAGTTTTGATACTAGAAAATTGAAACAGTTTTCTTCTGGAAAGTATAGATACATCAGGACAACCACACACTGGCGATTATCTTGCAAACTTGGCCATTGATTTAATAAATAAGTGCAAAATGAGTATAATGCAAAGTTACTAGTTTAGAAAAAATTGCCGAGGCCCTGGATTACCTCATTATAACATACGAATATTCTGCCCATATATTGAATTTGCTTTCCAAGGATTTGGAAGGAAAAGTAAAATCACACGTAGTTCACATTGTAATAGTATATTGTGTATCTAGGTGTGAAAGCGATACATTCCCGGACGACGATGCAATTGTTGGCCGAGGCGCTAGCCGAGGCCAACAAGCATCGAAGTCTGGGAATGTGCTTTCACACCGAAGTACACATACTATTTTTTCTGAAATCACAATAAATACTATTTTAAACGTATAAAAATCAAAAATATAAACATTAAAAAAAAAAAATTCTGAAATCACAATCAATACTATTTTAAACGTATAAAAATCAAAAATATTACCATATTAAAATATATATAAAAAACCGTACGGGAATGTTACTTCCCGGCCTAGGCCGGGAAGTAACATTCCCGTACGGCTTTGTTGATCGTTGCTTGGCAACGGATCTTTTCCGGTCTGTTTTCTGATAGTTTCCTAGCAACGGACTAAAATACTGGAATTGTGCATTTTTCGCTCTAAAATCGTGCCGAAAATGTAGACATTCCCGATCGATTTCAGAAAAAATATGTTCGCAAAACACACTTGCCAAATGCTTGGTACATAAAAACTAACATTACCACAAGATGTTAGATGGAATACAGTTTCCGACTGCCCTGAGGTTTATGTGACTGAATGGCCCAAGTTGTTGCAAATCTGTGAAGAACACAAAGATGATATTAATCCATTGATTTTTGAAAAAAGGGTCGAATATTCAAATTAAAAGAATGGCAAAAAACTTAAATTGATAAAATCAATTTTTGTGGCACTTGATAGAATTCAGCAGAAAGATGCCAGTTTGTCCCTTGCAGTTGAGGAATGGAAAAAATTGAGTGTAATTTTTGAAGATGAGGGCAGAATTTTAAAGCAATGTCAGATATTTGAAAGGAGGCACGATCAAGCTTTAACGCAATTTCACCTTTTGGCAGATTTGCTATGAGAAAAAAAAAACAAATACTCACTGTCGAAAGAAGAAAAAAAGGCTGTTTCCACATGTTTTCGTTAATAATTAAGTTAGAAGCGAAATGATGATTTTTTGGAACGGATCGTTCCAAAAATCATGTTTTCAGAAGAAATATTACAAAATATTAACGTAATGAATGCAATGGTGGAAATCTCAAAAATATATTCCACAAATTAACAAAGTACTGGATCTGATAATTCCCTTTTTGTGTGCCGTTGCTCCTTCTGCAGACGCGGAAATAATGTTTACTGTGCGTTATTTGACGTTTTCGAAGGTAGTCGTAGAAAAAGATATTTGTTATCTGATTTCCCCGTACGTAAAAATCTAAATAAAAAACATTCAAATAATACACTCATATAAAAACTCGAACTATTTATATCTCTTCATAATTAAATCCTCCCACGAGTAGTTTACTTGCTGCCCGAAATATACTAGAAATATGATAAAACGAACGAGATGCAAATGGAGTATTAAAAATAAGAAATGAACGAATACATGATAAATGTTCGTAAAATTTGAAGGTCCCATAAGGTACTGTCTGCCAAAATATGTTTTGTATTTTGTATACTAAATCTATTTTTGACTTGTTTCATTTGAGTATGGTGACTGACAATGGTTTTAAATTCTTTGTGTTATTCTAGTCTTGTGATATGTGAAAATGTGAATGTACTAATTGTAATCATAATAATTACTTCCCGGAAAAATTAAGTCTACATATCATTGTTCACATGACTAACAAAAAAGTTTATGCTTGCAGTGACATTGATCCGGCTTCCTTCTGGATAAATGCCAGTTAGTTTTATCATTTATTCACCAACTGATACACAAAATGATATAAATTATATACTTAGGTATATTATAACTATTATAAGACAATGAGCAATGACATGACAATGATAATTTTAGTGTTGTTTTGTACTGTTGTGAAAGTATTTTCTCTGCATTGTTTTGCGTCTAAAGAGTTGAGAAAGGAATGATAAAAAATTTCTTTGTTCAAGCCTTGAAAATAAATGCTATATAATAATAATTCTGTAAGGGGATGGCTAATGGCAAAAAATGTTTTCAGACCTTATACTTCTCTATATATACTAAATACCAATTTTATGGACTTGATTTACCCATTTACCTCCCTTTCCCCCAATTTACCCTTCAACGGAATAAGATCAAAATATAATCTAGTTCCGGATATCGTTAATTTACATATGTGTACCAAATTTCAAGTCATTATCTTAACGGTTAGAGAGTAATCGTGCGCACAAAAAAGTTACAGACAGACCGACAAACAAGACAGATAGACAGACAGATGGAATTTTTTTTGCTCTAACTTAAAATCTCGACGTTTCATGATACTGCGTTGTGATTTGCTTAATACCTAAATAATATTCTCTATTCTAAGCATATTTGAACAATAAACATTTTCGTTACCATACTTGTCTTCCAATGGATGTGGAAGTAAAATACTCGTATTGTGTTTGGCTACAATTATCAGGTCACAGTATTAGTCTACAGTACAGCGCCCTTTTCTTAATGATTAATAACAGGCTGAGTTTTCGTGAGTAGCTTCGTTTTGACGAGACGCCCAACTTTTCTCTCTGCGAAAATTCTCGGTAGTGGTAACTAATAACTGCGCTTGGGTGTAATATGTCGATCGGCTGATTGCTCAAATTTTATTAGTAACAGTTAGTTTTTTAGTTAAATCTTGAGATAATTTGATAAAAAAACACGAAAAAACGTTTTTCCTACAAAACGAGGTCAAAAAAATTATTAGTAACCAGCTGATTTTTTTACTATTGCTTAATAAATGTTTTTAAAATGAAATGGCCACATTGTCCTACAAATTGAATGGTACCTATGTTTTTCCAGTCCTACGCTCGGAAATTTTCAGTTCTACGGTAACACTTTTCTCATTAGTAACTGTAGGGTTAGTGTATTCTCTGCCCAAATAAAAGTGTCCTACAAAAAAATTGGTATGTATCGCCAGTCCGACAAAAATTATTTTAAATAACGAATTATTTTATAAATGCGGTTTTGGTAAATGAATATATTTTTATTACTTAAGCGGAATTCTGATATCTACCAAATTTGGCACATAGATTCAGATTATTAAAAAACAACATTTCCCTTGATTTTAAACCCTAATTTGCAAATTTACATTCGTTGCGAATATTTGAATTTTCCATGCACTTTTATATATTTTATTAAATGTTCGACTACAAGACCAGGGACGGCGCCAGACTGGCCAGGCCAGGGGGGCACAATTTTTTTTTTTTTTTGGGGTTTGTAGGGGGGACACAAAAACATAACTTTTACTTAGTAACATAATAACAAAGAACGAAAACATGATGATTGGTTCCCCAATCCGAAAACTCAGGAGGCCACTTGGGGGGGCACAGTTCATTTTGGGGTCCCTGCAGACCCCCCCCTGGCTCCGTCCCCGTACAAGATCGAAAAATTTTCTTTATAATTCTAATGTAATATTATTTTTAATGTTTAAGTGTCTGTTTAATTCGAAAATAACAAAATATATATGAAAAGTATATGAAAAAATTGGGGAAATTACGAATTAGACAATCCGACAACCTGTCAAATTATTTTGGCAATATGTTGTTGTGGACAAACACGGAGTTTATTTCAATTAACTCGCGGAAACGTAGCCAAGGCAATTGAAAAACAAACTCTTTAACAAACGTTTAACGAATGAAAAATAATATAATATTTTACCTATGGAATGAAATTTCAAAATAAGTGTTAATTTTTTATCAATATATACTACTTTTTTTATAGGACGTTAGTAAAATCGTGTACGTTCCACACTTTATTCCCAAGAGGAAAAAAAACGAAAATTAGGTTGCTACTAATGAGAAAAGTGTTCGTGGAACTGACAATTTCCGAGCGTAGGACTGGAAAAACATACCATTCAATTTGTAGGACAATGTGGCCATTTCATTTTAAAAACATTTATTAAGCAATAGTAAAAAAATCAGCTGGTTACTAATTATTTTTTTGACCTCGTTATTTGGACATGTTGGGGGTGGGACAAACTAAAAAACTAACCGTTACCAATAAAATTTGAACAATCACCTAATCGACATATACACACCCAAGCGCAGTTATAAGCTACCACTACCGAGAATTTTCGCAGAGAGAAAAGTTGGGCGTCTCGTCAAAACGAAGCTACTCACGAAAATTCACCCTCAATAAAAAAAAGGGGAGCTGAACTGTGGACTATATGTTATCGTCACATATGTGTTTGGATAGGAAACCTAGGTATTAGTCAATATCGAATTTATCTTCGATTTTTTAAACAAGTGAAATCTATTTTGTGGGTAAAAACATGGATTTGCTTTTATCAGTATATTTGTGCATTAATGAGAAAAAGTTATGTAAAAAGCTGTAACCAGAATTTAAGTTACTAAATTCTAAATTAATATATAAATATGATAGCAACGAGTTAAATCTTGGCAGGACCTTTTAAAAACAAACCGTCACCTTTATGCCATAATTTCTAAGTAAATATAAATATAGAATATTTTAGTTCAATATAGTTTTATTCATTAGAAGTTCAAAGATGAACATTCGGAGAACTGAAGTCATATTATTATGTAAAATGACCTGCCGAATTCAATTATCAATGTCGCGATTCGATTCGGAATTGCAAAATCGAAAAAACCGCACTTTTTCACTTATGAAATTTTTGGGAAATAAAGTATTGTACACTTCTCATTAGTGGGGCAGCTTAACGTCGAATTTCGCGTTGTCCGGTGTGTCCAACACTAGTACTAGTAAAGTACGTAGCTTTCAATTTTTGATAGGAACCAACTCCTCCGTCGGTCTTATTGGATTTTATAGCGGCCATTTTGAAATGGTATATTATCAATATCTCGTTTCTAAATCACTTAGAACCACAAACTTGGGTCTAAGTGTACATATTTGGCGTCAGGGAATACAACTACACAATGTTTAAATGTATCACACTATATATTTATTCACTAATATACAGTGTGTCCCCGGATGGAGTTGACAAGAGGAAAAACATCTCTATTGTTGATTTTACGACGAAAAGTCATTCTTTATAAAAAATTCTGCTTGTCGAAAAAATGAATTTACTATATAAGAATCGTAGATCGGATGTACCGGGTGTTAATAAATTAAGAAAGCATTAAAATGCCTCAAGAGAGAAATACCTTTATTTATTATTTTGGACAAAATGTTTATAAAACAAAGTTGTTTATAATCCAAAATAAAACCTAAATACAAATTATGAAGTCTAAATTTTGACTTTTATGTTTTTATTCTGTTTATCTTTTTACGTTAATTTATTAATATGAATAAGAATTCAAATTAAGAAACAGAGTGTGCTGTCGATAATATTGAACTGACAAACGTCATTGTGATATTGTGTAGAATATTACTATCTTACATCTACATTTATTAGTGTTCTGTTGATTATTTAAAAAATGTTTACCAAACAAGAAAGAATTTATTTGATCAAATGTTATGGGATTGGAGACGTCTCTTATCGATCTGCAATTAACCTTTTCCACCAAAAGTTCCCTAACAAAGCGGTATCGCGCTAATCATTGCGCAAATTTGTAAAAAATTTCAATGAAACTGGATCTGTATTGGATGTAAAAAAAACCCAAGAAAAAGTACATTGAAGACGATGCGGCAACACTTTTGGCAATAAATTCAGTAATAGAAAACCCGAAATTATCTTTACGGAAACGCTCACAAAGACTGGAAGTAAGTAAAAGTCATTTACAGAGAATGTATATAGAAAACAAACTTTGACCTTTAAGCCAAGGTTCAGACATACACTTGAAAATGGAGATGAAGAGAAGCGATTGGATTTGTGTTTATGGGTCGGTGAGAATTACCTCGTAGATAGAAGTTTTCACAGAATGCTTTTTTTTTACTGACGAAGCAACATTTTGTACCAATGGCCACGTTTCATCACAAAACAGTCGTTATTGGGCTTTTGAAAATCCAAACAATGTCAAACACTCTGCAACCGGAAGTAAGGCGTAACATTTTTTGGCAGCAAGACGGTTGCCCAGCTCATTCCTCAGTTTTGGTACGGCAGTAGTTGACAGATCACTTCGGAGCCGGATGGATGGGAAGATATGCTCCAATTAATTTTTCTGCAAGATCACCAGACCTTACACCTATGGATTTTTTCCTGTGGGGTGTTTTAAAACCTGCCGCATGATCGAGAAACACTAAAAACACGAATACAATACGCGGTGAATGAAGTGAATATACCCTCAACCATTCGTAAGGTCTATGGTGAATTTATTAAAAGGATGGAGAAATGTGTTGATGTTGGAGGAGGCTATGTAGAATAAATTGTTTTTCCACAATCGTTGACGTTAATGTTATTATGTTATGTTAATGTTTGAAAAAAAATGTAAGTTGACATAAATGTAAAAATCAAAATTTAGGCTTCATAATTTGTATTTAGGCTTTATTTTGGATTATAAACAACTTTGTTTTATAAACATTTTGTCCAAAATAATAAATAAAGGTACTTCTCTCTTGAGGCGTTTTGATGTTTTCTCAATTTATTAACACCCAGTACATCTGATCTAAGATTTTTATATGGTAAATTCATTTTTTCGACAAGCAGAACTTTTTATAAAGAATGACTTTTCGTCGTAAAATCAATAATAGAGATGTTTTTCCTCTTGTCAACTCCATCCGGGGACACACTGTATGTACCAATTCCAAACTATTTTCACTGATGAACTGTTTTGTCCGGTGTGCCCACATTTTCTAATATGTATTTTATTTTGTTTCAGATTGAATTGTTGGATTGGAACAAGTGCATGATCTGTCTGAAAACAACTTCAGAGAATCTAAAATGTCCACTCAATGCACAAAGAATCGAAGACAAGACAACACCATACCGGTCTTTCCTGAACAATATCAATGAGTTTAGAAGTTTGGAGTCATTGCCAGTGAAACTAAATTTTGGAAGCGACATGAGTGCGGATGGACTGATCCAAAACCATGGTGTATGGCACAAATCTTAGTTATGTCAGCAATTGCCTTGAAAATATGAAAATTACAAATTTTTCAAAACAGTCGAATAAAGCTTATCGAGCACTATATCTCAAAAAAAAAAAAATTTTAAAATCGACCAACGGGTTCCAAAATAACGAGGTGTTGCGGTATTAAATAGCACACACTGTATATTAACAACTATTATTTTTGCATACATCGCTGGAAAGCGAAAGATTTTACGACAACAAATGGTAGATATAGAATGGTGGGAACAAGAAAAATGTGAAAACAGTATTTTTCGTAAAATGAAAAGGTGCAATTTATTCCGATTTCGCATATCCAAACCAATTAGCAACCTTAAGAATATGATAAAAATCAACTGCCTGTTTTTGTATGTTCGAGAGTTGCATAGCACGTGTCGTATTGCTCTTTGACTATTCTAAGTAAGATTAAAGATATTCTCATAAATTATTTCTTCTGTACTTTTGTTCTCAATTATTTATTACAGGAAATTCACTCACCATCTTCAAGTTGTTCCAGACTGATGAGTCTTTAACAGTAAATTCAAAATTAAACTAATTTATCACGATTAGTGAGTCGCGACACGGCGGCCCGTCATGTTCACTGACACCGCACAGTTGTAGACTGGAGAGATTTAAATTTTGTGAAACCTTATCTAACGAGGTGATTACCTTACTTCAGTCTAATCTCTAAAAATGTAATCACAAGGACATGTAGTTTTGCGATTTGTGGAATTACGAACATCGAAAACTTCAAAATTCCTTATTTAATTTTTTTAAACGCTAGGAAAATATTAACTTTTCTTTTTTCCTCAGATGCTCGTAAAGTTGTTTTTCATTTTGAAGAGAAAAATGGACGAGAAGTAGATTTTCATCTTTATCTTATTTAAGAGTGCTCACTTTATTTAGGCGACCGTTTTATGAGACTACCGAAAACCGAAAAATGCATTTTAGTTCAGTAATAACAATTTATATCGGACAAAATTCTTAGTTTTGAAAATTGGTACAAATGTTAAGGATAGCATAAGAATTAGTAAACCGAAAAGTTCCCACCCCTAAAAAGTGTGCTTCATCCCCTAGGAGGTCATTTTCACCCCCATTTTCAGGGTTTCTAGATTATCTCGGAAACGGTGCCCTTTTTGATAAAAATACCTATATACAAAATTGTTCCTTATAAAATTCTCTATCAAAAACGTCTCTACATTTTTTCCCCTAAAATTAATATAGACCAGGCAAATCTCAGTGTAAAATAGGTTTGGCGTGAACTATTTGGGGGCAGTTATTTGTTTATCGCAATGGATAGCTTTATTAATGTAGGATAAGTACATAAAGTCGCAAAAAATCCCGACGCGAGCTAAAGCCGCCATTTAGAAAAAATGACCTCCAGAGACATTTTCTTTAAAATCATATATCTTAGTAACCGTTGCTCCGATTTTAGATTTCTTTTTTTTTTATTCCATTCCTCACTTCACATTTTACAGAAAGTATGATTACATATTTTACGATAAATTAAACGATAAACTTAGGAAATTAAAAAATAATTTAAATATTGCGGAAATTTAAACTTTTGTAAACTCGAGACGTTTGTACTGAAATTTCTAGTCAATTTTTGAAAAAATAATTTTAATAAAAGTTCTAGAGCATACAATTAGCTTTCATTTGTTTTTTGGCCGATGTTACTAACTCAAATATTAACGGAGTAATAGTTATTTATATATAAAATTGTAATCATTTTTTTAATAATGTACATTGAGGTAGTCAGTGTTCTCTCGGAAGATTGTGCAAAACGGCTAACTTTATAAAAAACTTTCTTAACAAAACTTTCAATGTTTCGTCTCTACTACAACTTAAAATTATTTTCAATTATACAAGGTGTCACAAAAACGAGTCACACAAGAAAGTATAATTTTTTTAAATAGAACAGCTTGTATTTCCTTAACGCCAGTTAAGCCTCCAAGGGCCCTGTATTACACCCTAAAATATTTTGCCAAGTTATTTTTTTCTGTTTTTTTTTTTGGACAGTGTTTACAAACATTTTTGACTGGCATATCTCCGCGATTTATTAATCGTTATTTCTAAAAATGTGGAATTTTGTTTGATAATGAGGTATTTACTGGAAAACATTTTTGATATAAATCTTTAGTATATCGGGTGTTCAAAATATTTGCTTTCATTTCTTGATATTTAATTATTATTTTTCTCATTTTTTTTAAATGGAATGCCTAGGTATACTTTTTTACATGAATGAATGAAACATACAATTCCTCACATTTTAATATTTCTTTATTTCTATTTCAAACGTTTTTTGAAATATGATTATATCAAATAATTTTTGCGTAAATTAAGGTGCTCTTTTTTTTCAATTTTTTTGAACGGAATGCCTATAATTTTTTTAAATGGATGAGTAACGCTTACAATTTCTCACCAATATTGATATCGTACACTTTCTTTTATGAACGGTTCTTGAGCAATAATTTGTTTTCACGATATTGAAACTAACCTAACAACTGCTCAAAATGTCCACCATTTTGATTCAGTTAACACTGAGGTCTCTTGATAAATGAGCGCCTTACCAGTGTAACACATCAACATTTATACGATTGAAACACCGACAAATCCTTTCCATCATATCTTCTCGAGTCGTTGGTTCTACTTTATAAACCGCTGACTTCACAAATCCCAAAGAAAAAAGCCACTGAAGTCAGATCGGGTGACTTAGGCGGCCATGTAATGAGACCTAATATCATTTAATAAAATAATAAATTAGATATTATTTAACATTTTATTAAAATATTGGACCTCCTCTTCCTATCTACCTTCCAGGAAACTGATTACTAATGGCTTGACGAACATTTCTACTAAAATGTGGTGGTGCACCTTCAAGTTGTAATCACATATTATTTGTAATATAATCAGAAATATGCTCGATTATTTGTGGAAACGTACTTTGCGTAAAATCTAAGAAGACTGCTCCATTCACATTTCCCTCAAAAAAGCGAAGATGAATAACATAATCATGTCCAATTCGTCCCCTTACATTTAAACTCTGGTTCTGATTTTTCTGTGCAACATGAGGGTTTTCTCTGGCATAATAATGAAAATTGTGCCTATTCACAAATCCGTTGCGATGAAACGTTGAATCATCCGTGAACAATACAAATTTGAAAAATTCTTCATTTTCTCCAATTTGGTTTTGAGCCCACTGGCAAAAATTTAATCTACGATTTAAATCCACATCCCAAAGCTCTTAATGCAGCTGAGCACGATAGGGGTGAAACTTATCTTTACAAAGACATAGGGAAGCACTAGATTCACTGACCTCTAAATCCCTACTTAACTCCCGAACACTTGCCGTAGAATTTTCGATTACCGCTAAAGTTATAGCCAGCTCATTTTCTTCATTACAATACATTTCGTCGTCTCGCCTTCTTTTCATATGCAAAATTTCCAGTACGTTCAAAACGTTTTTTCAAATTTTCTAGAGACCTCACATCAGGACATCTTCTATAGAGATATTTTTGACCATACATTCTTGATGCCAATAAACAATTTCCATCACATACACCAATAACATAACATTTACCATAGATATTAAATCTTATTGACAATAATTATAATTCGTATTTTTAAATATTAACAATATTAATTCAACTTAATTACGATGATCTTAAACACATTAGAGAAATGTCGTGAAAAACAAACGCAAAACAAAAGACCAAAGCCATATTAGATTTTAATGCTAAAATAAAAAGTACCTCAATTTACGCAAAACTTATTTGAAATAATCATATCTCAAAAACGGTTTGAAATAAAAATTAAGTGTATAATGTTAAAATGTGGGGAATTTTTTGCTTTACTCATCCATGTAAAAAAATATAGGCATTCCATTTAAAAAAATTGAGAAAAATAATAATTAAATAAGAAATGTAAACAAATATTTTGGACACCCGGTATAATAATAATTTATTTCAAAAATGTTTTTCAGTAAATGCATCATTATCGAATAACACCCTACATTTTTAGAAAAACCAATTAATAAATCGCGGAGATATGGTAGTTAAAAAAATGTTTGTAATTTGCCAAAAGAAACCGGAAAAAAAATTATAACTTGACAACGCTGCATCCGATTGGCAAAAAATTTTAGGGTGTAATTCAGGACTCTTAGAGGCTTAATTGGCGCCAAAAAATTAGAGGATATTCCATAAAAAAATTTATACATTCTTGTGTAACTCCTTTTTGTGACATCTTGTATAATTGAAAATAATTTCACGTTGTAGTAGAGATGAAACATTGAAAGTTTTGTTAAAAAAGTTTTTTTATAAAGTTACCCGTTTTTGCACAATCTTCCGAGGAAGCACTAACTGGACACCTTGTATAGTTCCAAGAACTCAAGTCTTATTTTCTTCAGTTATCTTCTATTTTATGCCCAAAGATGTAATAACACTTTCGATTGTACATAAAAAGGGAAAGAGAACTAAAAAAAGAAATCTAAAATCGGAGCAATGGTTACTGAGATATGTCCTTCTAAAAGAAACGGTTCTGGCGGCCATTTTTTCTAAATGGTGGCTTTAGCTCACATTGGGATTTTTCGGGACTTTTATATCCTCATTCTACATGAATAAAGCTATCCATTTCGATAAAGAAATAGCTGTCCCCAGATAGTTCATACTCAAAACTGGATTTGCCTGCATTAATAGTACCGTGGGAAATAATAATCTTTGATTGAGAATTTTATAAGGAATAATTTTGTATATAAGTATTTTTATCAAAGAGTGCACCGTTCCCGAGATAATTTAGAAATCCTGAAAATGGAGGTGGAACGACCTCCTAGGGGATGAAGCACACTATTTAGAGGTGGGAACTTTTCGGTTTACTAATTCTTCTGCTATCCTTAACATTTCTACCAATTTTTAAAACTTTATGAATTTTGTACGGTATATTAAAATATTAACTGTTATTTTACTGAACTATTTGTACATTTGTTTGGACTAATTTAGATCTTTTGACAGATAACTTAAAATGTCGACAGTATATTTTTTTTAAATGTGAGGAAAATATATTAACTTCTTTATTTTCTGTCAACTGTGTCAGACATTATCCGTTTGTTTTTTCAAGGAATTAATACATATAGATGTAAAGTTGTTTTCAATTTTGGTAAGAAGAAACCGCTGCCTAAGAAATCACTACCTCCACATCCAAATTCCCGGTGAGGGTGGCTGCTGTCAAAATAGAGGGCTTTGATTCTTGTACACACATTAAATCACAATTTAATTATTTTTTACCCCACTTTAAATTTGATAAATATGACTGTTTTCAGCGAAGCTCCTACCTACATTAATCATATGGTAATATACTCATAAGATACCTTGTATAAACTTTTCCTAACGGTTCAAGGAAAGGCGAAAATCTTTGTTTAATCGTCAAGGGACTTTTCTATATTTGTTAAAGGACGTATATTTATCAAGGTCAAGTAACTCAATAAAAGCTATCAAGATTGTAATATTGAATAATTTTAAATGATATAATCCTTATAAATTAGCGATAAACGTATAAACTAAATGTTGCTGTGCACTATTAAATTGCCGTCAATAAAGCTTTAATTGCTTTAATAAACCACTTACACATTCTTCAATAAGAAGTAGTTATATCAATGCTCATTAAACGGAATGTAGACCATACTATTGAGCATAATCTATGGAAATATTATCCTTCCTTCAATGGTCTATGCGTCATTTTGTAGGACAGTGAGAAAGGTAGTAGATAGGATTGATCTACACTGACGCAAAAATAGGACTAGCCATAGAGAAAAAACACAAGAGAACTAACTATTTTAAATATTTAAACGGTTTTATGAATACCATGCTGTACTAAGAAGCGGAGAAAATCTGTTCCTTTTCTGTATTTTCAGATACTTATTTAAAAAAGAAAGATTTTGAGAAACTTCTTGAAGGTTTTGTTCACTGCCATCGTGTTCCTAAGAACCCTTATTGGCTTTTATTGAACTCATCTTCTCTGTTTGTTTGGGTCAAATTTTATAATCGATTTTTCACTTAGTTTCCGTGTACCTAGAATCTTGTAATCTGATACATTCATGTATTATCGATGATAATACATGAAGCGCGAAGTTAAAAAAGGGCAAAAAAATTAGCGAGCTCCTTGACCAAACTTCGCCGAAATTGTTCATTTGGATGTCCTTTTTTTCAAAAGCAACACGGCAGACAATTCTATGCAGCCAACTCGCATGAAAAATTCGCCAAAATTTCCAAATTTGATTTGATTGATTGATTTACCAGCGTGCGGTAGGCATTGCTGCCACTCCCAGGGTTATACAGCTGAGCCTGCTACGTCCACGCTGGGTTGGACTAAGGCCATGCTTGTTGTCAGCAACGAGAGCCACATGGCGCATAGTAAAGGAATGTGGGATGGGAGGTGCGTTACCGCATTGTGTCGTGAGGGAGCGTTTAAGCTCTTTTTTTGTGTTTTTGGTTCTGGACTTCTGCCTCTTCTCAGTTTTCTTGTGAAATATGTTGCCGCGTTGTGTCGTGATACGGAATGTTAATGCTCCTTTTTTGTGTTTCTTCTTCTTCGAGTTTTCTTTTCCTGAGTCTCCTGATTTCTCGGTTTCCGATGCTGGGTTGGATTTGGGTCATGCTTGTTGTCAGCGGCCAGTGCCACATGACGCATGGTACAGGAGTGGGAGATGGGCAGTGAAATGTGACATCACATTGTGTTCGTGACATTTAATGTTTATGCTTCTCTTTTTTGTATTTCTGCTTTTACAAATTCGTCTTCTCCTTCTGAGTCTTCTGATTCCTCCGTTTCTGGTTCTGGTAGAGTATATATCGCTGCGATTTCTTTATGGAATTCATTTTTTCCACTCGCTCTCTTTCTCAGTATGTTTGGTCCTTTCCCAGTTTGTTCATGATCTTCTCGATTGTTGTTTTCCACGTGTAACATGCTCTCCCTATTTTTAGTTTGCTGCTATTCAGTGTTAGCGTAGATGTGTTGTGTCCGCTGTGTTCAATGTAACAGAGTATCAGTTCGTTGATGGATGCCAGCATTGGTTTTCGGTCGAGTGCTCGGTCTTTGTTACTCTGTTTTTCACTTCTTTGCACTGAGAGTAAATCTCTCACTGCAAAGAAGTGAAAAGAAGTGAAAAACACCCGTGTTAGTTAAATATTAGCTATATCACTTAATTGTTGCTATGCTGATATGTACCACTCTATGTAGAATTTTTCACTCAACAACGGTCTTTGTCACCTCCCGTTTTTCATTTCTTTGCACTGAGAGATTTAATCATCCGTATTAATTAAATATTGGCTATATCTCTTAATTGTTGTTATGCTAATATGTACCACCCTATTTAGAGTTTTTCACTTAACAACGAGCGTAATTTTGACCTGAAAAGCCTCACTTGATAATTTACCTAAGAAAATATTATGACCATATTTTAAGAGTAATGCATTTGGTTATTACGGATTCAATTTATATTAAATTAGTTTGAGTATTTTTAATCATTATGAAAAAATAATTTTTTGAAAGTTAGCATAAGAGATTTATATGACCACACTTTACGAACAATACGTTATTGGTTATTTCGGGTACAATCTGATCACTATTTGTATTGTTGACCTAATAGTACGCCTATGATTACCTTACTAGTTTAGTTTTTATATTTTTGCTGGAAGAAAGTTATTTATTAGAATGTTTGTAGTTTATTACCGACCTTTTATTTATTAGTATCCGCCAGAGTTTATTTGTCTAGGAACTAACGAGTGTTTAAAGTATAGATAAGGTTTAGTTAAGTGGTAGTTAGGGTGGCCCATCTCTATAGGGGGTGAATTTTTTTTGCGTATTTTTTAAGTCTCACCCCACGAAAATATACTATTATACTAGGAATAATTTATGTCAAAGTTTCAGATAATTCGGTGAACGGTAACCCGTGCCGCATTCAGGTAGAAATTTGTAGATACGATTTTATTACGGTAATACACTTAAATTTTACTTAAAATACAAATATCTACCTCTTTTCTCATAATGTTTTATTGGTGTAATTATTTCCTAGAAATTATTTGTTTTGGAAGTTTGGAAATATAATGCACCTACGGTAGGTTTTTATGTCAGTTTGCAATTGTGTTTTACAGTGGTGACATTATAAGTTCTAGCATACATTCCTTTTTGAAAAAACATTTAACGATGGCTGATGTTAGATCCTTACGAAAGGATACTTTCATTTACTTAGTTGGACACTATTCGTCACAAATCATTGGCAATAAATTGCCGTCTAATAGACAAGTATTACAAGTGCTCTTTTATAACATTCGTGAAGTGAAGCTAAGTGTCCATGAAAGTGCTAAATTAACAATAAAAGAGGTGTCAGTTTTTTGGGATAAAGCTCGCATTCCGACACGTCAGGATTTTCATTGTGTTAAACAACTAGATAAACTTTATGCAGAGTGGAGGAACTTACAAAAATCGGCTAAAAGGGCCAGTGCGGGAGTAAAGAAAAAAATTTCGTTGAAAAATTGGACGATCTTTTTGACATTTCTCATGCAAATGCATTGGAGTTGATGAAAATAGATGAAGATAAGCAGTTTTTAATTAACCAAAGAAAAAAGGGACGTCCTGGATTTATGCATGGTATTGATTACCAACTTGCTTCTCAAGAAAAATCAGCTGAGGAGAAATTACAGAAATTATCCGAACGAATGCAACGAAGTCAACAAGAAAAAGCTAGATTAGAGGAAACAGTCACCTGTCCATCATCAAGTAGTAATTCAGCCGACTCCAACGAAAATGAAGATGAAATAATCGAAGCCCAAGAAGAGTTGTTACAAGACCAGCCTGGCCCGTCACAGCCAAAAAAGAGGAGATTGTATGGAACATGTAACATCATCACACCAAAAATAGCCGCTGCATTTGATGCTTGCAAAATAAGCTACAGAGTTCATATTTTGACGGCAGTAGCAGAAGCACTAGGACATGACACCACATCTTTGTCCATCAGCAGAACCACACTTCAGCGCTCTAGACAACGCATCCGCGAAGAAAGAGCTGAAATATTAAAAACTGCCTTCGGTAATTCTGAATTGCCGGCCCCAGTCATCCATTGGGATGGAAAACTTTTACCTTCTCTCACTGGAATGGGAAATATCGATAGACTTGCTATCTTAGTTACTAGTGGAGATATTGAACAACTACTTGGAGTACCAGCTTTGCCCAATTCAACTGGAAGAGAACAGACTGAAGCAGTTTATGATGTGCTTTGTGAATGGAATTTGGACGAAAAAGTAATAGCTTTGTGTTGTGATACAACAGCATCAAATATGGGTTATATAAATGGGGTAGCCACACTATTGCAACAAAAATTAGAAAGAGATATTCTATATTTTCCTTGTAGACATCATATTTTTGAAGTGGTTTTGAGAAGTGTGTTTGACACAAAAATGCCTTCCTCATCTGGTCCAAATGTGCCACTATTTAAACGTTTTAGGGAATTTTGGCCTAAAATAGATCAAAATAAACTAAGAACTGGATTTCAGGTATCAAAAATTAAACACATTTTACAACCAGTTAAAGCCGAAATTGTAAAGTTTCTAAATGCAGCTTTAACTTTGCAACAGCCTCGTGATGATTATAAAGAATGTTTAATGCTTTCTAAACTTTTTGTTGAAGAAGAGCCCACTCACACGACATTCTATCAACCAGGGGCATCTCATCATGCACGTTGGATGGCCAAAGCCATTTACTGTCTAAAAATATTTTTTTTTCCAAGATCAGTTCCAACTAACTAAAAAAGAAAAAATAGGTATTGAAGATATATGTCTCTTTATTGTAAAGGTTTATGTAAAGGCCTGGTTTACAGCGTCATTTGCTAGTAAAGCACCGCTTCATGACTTAAACTTTTGTAAAGAACTCATTAATTATCAAAATATTGACAAAGAAATATCTCAAGCCGCAAGTAGGAAAATAGTGAACCATTTGTGGTACCTTAATTCAGTAAATGTTGGCTTATCTTTCTTTGATGACGATATTTCAGTTACCACTAAAAGAGAAATGGTTAAAGCTTTGAATAGGAAAGCACCAAATCAAGAGGGTATTAAACGACTTATGATTAGTAACATTACTGACGTTGAAAACAAGGAAATTCAGGACTTGATATGCGAGAACACTAAACAGTTTTTTCAAAAATTAGGTTTGTCTATGGAATTTTTGGAAAATGATCCAACAACATGGAGGGAAAATGAAAGTTATACTCGATGTTTCAATATTGTAAACAAAATTAAAGTTGTAAATGATGCCGCTGAGAGAGGAATCAAACTTATTACTGACTATAATGACATTTTAACAAAAAATGAAGACCAAAAACAGTTTTTACTCCAAGTTGTAAATGATTATAAATCACAGTTTCCAAATGTAAAAAAAGAAACCCTGTCGCATGCTTTGGCCTAGTGCAAAAAATATTGTTTTTATTACTATATGTCTTGTAGATTTAGGATAATATTTGGTACTATGTATGAAAAAAACGTTTCATAATAAAATACACGAAGATAAAACGAGAGTTTTATTTCAAAAACTTCTAGTCTAGTTTTCTTAGACTACGAATTTACAGTAGTATGACACATGTCATAGTCACAACAGATAATGTCTTTGATATTTGTATGACTTGATTAGTCATTCTAAAGATAAATGTTGCTAATTAAAAAAAAAAACAATGCATCAACCAAAGAATGTAAATAATTCCATTTACTTTTATTATTGCATAATAATGCATTCTGCGGCACCCCTTGCCTTCAATTTGCCTCAATAATATTTTGAGGGGACTGATTTTTCTTCAAATGGAACCATTTTCGATTTCGAAAAAGATGGGCCACCCTAGTGGTAGTGATAGAATATAGGGTGTAAATTATCTCTTTTAAATGCCTGATGCCTTTCTCCATTAGGCAGGAGTTTTAACTCACAACTAATTTTCGTCACCGCCAAACCGGACCCTCCCTGCCCAACCACACACCCACCTCGGCGAAGTTCGCCGTGGTTGTCTGGCTGGCTCCGGGCCGCACTCCGGAATGGCGCATTATTGTATGTGAATATTAATAAATGCTTGTTGTTGTTTGTTGTTTCCTGGGCTTTGCATTTCGGGAATTCCACTTTCACTTGTGCACTAACAGATTTTTAATCACACGTGTTAATTAGATATTAGCTATATGACTTAACTATTATAATGTTAATCCATATCATTTTACTCGTTTTTTTTCAATTAACACATCAGTGCAATTTCGTTCTATTGTCTCGGCTTTTAGTCGGATTTTCACGTAAATTTCTCGCAGTGTGTTTTAAAAAATAAATAAATCCATAATTTCTGTCTTTCAATCTATTGGATGGGTTTATTAATCTGTCTACGATTTTATATATTTATGTCACACATATTTGTTGTTTTTCTCTTGCGTATGAAACTTTTAACCATATTTCTCCCAAATAACGAACTTATTTCCGTATTTCTTCCACATCCAGTGGACGTGTAGTAACGCAAAAAAAAAATTGTTCAAATAGGCTTAGAATGTCATGAAACGTCGAGATTTTAAGTTTGAGCAAAAAAAAAATTCTGTCTGTATGTAACTTCTTTTGTGCGCACGATTACTCTGCGTTTAAGATATTGACTTGAAATTTAGTACACATATGTATTTTAACGAAGTCTGGAACTAGATTATTTTCATCTTATTCCGTTGAAGGGTTGGGGGTAAATTGGGTAAATGGAGGTAAACAGGTAAATCAAGCAGGTAAAAGTCCATAAAATTGGTACTAAGTATATACAAGAGAAGTTAATATCTCAAAAAAAATTTTGGCATTAGCCACTCCCATTACTACCCCCACCCCATTATAAAAGGGGGTGAAAAAAAATGTGATTTAGTGTGTGTACAAGAACCAAAGGCCTCAAAATATTTTTTTACTCCATCCATTCCCACCACCACCGGGTTTTATGGCTTTTTGGGCAGACGATTTCAAATATATTATTAAAGTTCTATAAGCAATTATTTCCACATACAAAATTTTCGTTGTGAGAGACTCGGGTAGCAAATCTGAACGTGGAAGTAGTGATTCCTTGGGCAGCGGTTTTTATAAAAACGAGAAAATTTAAGTTACAATTCGGACGAAATCTTTTTAATTGTTATCTTGTGTTATTTAATTTTTCAGCTTATAAAAAAAAACTCTTCATCAACTTATAATTATCGTTAATAGTAATATTTAAATGGCTCCAAAACAAATGTGATATATGTAAATGCTATTAATTTTGTTGTTTTATAACATTTTTTATATAAGCTGCACGCAACCACGCTGTAGCATTGACGACAATATATTTATTTAGATAAGTACCTATATGAAAGTGTTATTGACAACTTGTCATGGAAATTTTAAATTGCTCCTATTTACTAAAATGGTATTTATTGATTCTCTTTCTGTGCCATATGATATTAGTATGAGAGCCAGCGTTTTGAAAGATCTGCTTAAAACTAATTTCTTATTTTTTGTCATATTTAGGGCGTGTTTTCACAAAATGACACCTGCAGGCGCACCAACGGGACAACGTCTGACAGGACTTTTTTGCTCCCGCTTTTAACAATTTCAAGTGTTACGTGTATGTAAACACCCTGTATCATGGGTTCGGAAATTATAACACCAGGGTAACACTAAACACTGATTTATGAACTTACTAATTACAACAATTAATTAAGTACTTTACTAGTATTACACTGTGTACTATACTTCAATTATTCAGTCACATTGTCACTTGGTTTACTGCTCACTCTTTGACCATCTGAACTGTACATCAACTAAACTCAAACTAAAACTGTCCACACACAGCTTGTCCATTCCTTTATATACCCAAAGATGAGGGGTCTAGAATGTTCTGTCATGATGTCATCACTCTCTAGATATTTCCAGAAGAAACCGCGTCTGCCATCTCTGGGATGATTGCTGAACCAACCAATTGAATTCTGTGTTGCCTACATAAGGAACTTAAAGGGACTCTCATAGATGTCTCTGGGGTATAAACATCTAACACAAGTAATAAATTACTGGCAAAGAAAATTGCAGCATTAAACTTTTCTATGACAATTATGTTAATAATAGACGAACAAATATAGTAACTAAAAGTGTCGTTGGCTCTCGTACTACATGCTATGTGTAATTACTTGTTTTCAAATGATAGTAATTCATTTCTAAGGACGGGTTGTGTCTACTGATTTTATTAATCATAGGATCAGCTCTGTTGATTAGACATCACTACTGAGATTTTTACGTGCATGGTGGTTTAATAGTTGTTTATGATAAGTATTAAACGTGATATTTTGTTTTGAAATGAGGGAAGCCTGGGACACGACGCGTAGAGCGGTGAAGCACATCCCTTCGAGAAAAACAAATCACCTTTACCACGCATTCCATACACTATCCTTTTTCCCTTTTACGAATTATAAGTCGAAGAACTTACTATTTGAATTATTGAAGGTTCCTCTAATTTACTTCCACACTGAGTAAAAGTATGGTATCGACAAAAAAAATTTTGAAAATTTTTAACATGGTTTTATTAGGTTGACCTGTATCTAACTATCTATATATCTATCTATCTATCTATCTATGTAATAAGGTCTAAGGAACTGAATTTATAAAAGCGTATTTTTTAGTTTTTTAAACTATTAATTTATTTTTTCACTTTTTAGTCAGTAATATGTCAATTTAATTTAATGTTTCCAATTGAATAAGCAATTAACTTCAAAAAGAGACAAGAATTTTTATAATTTTGTACTACCCACCCATGCTGATTCTGTATTTTTCTTACTGATTTTTAAGTCGCTTTTAGTGTGGACTTCCATTATTTGTTCCTACTGGAAAAAATCTTTTAATTTTGATTAAAAGCTAAGTAGGTACAAGGGAAATTAATACAGAATACATATTTCATTTTTATTGAGATTTTTACGGCATACAACATAGACACAGTAATTAATTTATTCCTCTTATTCACTGATAGTACTGATAGTATACCCACAATCCCGCAGCGCCATAAAAACTCCATAACTGTATTTCATTAAGGTAATGGCTTTTGTCATTCTTACAATTGATTAAATCTATATACATAATTATAGATAGCGGTATCGTTACTTTAAAACATTTAAAAATATACTACTGGTTATCTTAATACCTCTCTCAGCCGTCATATTTATGGATCAATATTTATATAAATATCAAAATATGATGAGATAAAGTTCGAGGTCAAGCGGTTTTTTAATTATAGATATCATAAGTACATTAACAGCAGTTGAAAGAAAGGAAATATATCAGAATGCATCGACAAAAGGTAGGAATAGAATAAAATTTGCAGTTGCATCGTTGCACCGACAACTGCTGCTGAAGAGGAGGAGCTGAAAGCGTTCTGCAAAGACCTAAAAAACTTACTCCACACTCTTCCAAATTTCCAAATGGATTATATTATTGTTCTGTTGCAAAACGTGCCATAGAGTAATGGCAGGTCAACAAAAATAATGCATCGACCACAAAACATCTGTCAAGATATGAATAAGGAAAGAATATAGTGTTTTTTGCAAATTTTACATATACGGACAGAATACTTTTAGAAATAGTTGAAAACACTTTGACATATAGGTGGACCAAATTAGATGGGATTTGGGGTTTTCTCTAAAACTAAGGCAGATAGAGAAAAATCAATATAGGTGCCTTGAGCGCGATTTTCGATAAACAAACAATGGTGAAATCCACGGTCGTCTATCTTTTTCGACTACCTAGCTACAGAGCGTTTTTGGAAAATTGGCATTTTTGGATGGATCTATATCTCAATTACCAAGTGTCGAATCGAAAATCAAGTACCACATTCTTGAGGCATTTTTTTGAATAGAATCCGTTGCTGATAAGAAGAAAATTATGCATCCCTCAGTTTTCGAGATATACACATCACTTGCGTTTTTTTCAATGGAACACCCTGTAAATTATTTCATTATTCGATCACAACTTAAATTAGCTATCCAACGATATATCATATGTCATATTTATCTCTAGAAAAAGTTGTTAATTTTCGAAAAATTTAATATATTTGTGAGGAGGCCAGGAAAGCTATTAACAACAACACTTATAAAATAATTTTGCCAAAAATAGGAAGAATTAAACTACAATAAATGTTCGAATTGTTTTCCATTGGCATCTATGAATTTTTATCGCATTTCTAATATTTACTGGGAAGGTCATGCTAAAAAAAAGAAAATCGAAATAATCTTAAAGTCAAAAACCAATTTGTGAGTTAATTGTGAGTGATAAAAATGGCTCAATTTAGTAATGGAGAGAAATATGATATGATTAAGTGTTTTATAGAACACGGAGAAGATTCAAATTTAGCTTCCGAGCTTTATTTTAATAGGTAAGTTATAGATAGCAAAACTTGCCAAAAGTGCCGCCTAAACAATAATTTTAGATATCCAGAAAAGAGCCAGCCAAGCATAAAAATATTCAAAAGGCTACAACAAAATTTAGAAGAGTGTGGATCATTTGTAAAACCTCGAGCAAAAATCAGTGCCGGTTTACCCACTAGGCACACTAGGCACGTGCCTAAGGGCGCCGACGCTCTGAGGGGCGCCAAAGGCGATCCTCAGTAACAATAATTCTGGAAAAAAAAACGAAATTTTTAAATCTAAAACATAAAATGCAGAGACGCCTGTAATACCTATCTATTGTTAATTCATCATAAAAGCGAACAGCAAACATCAAATGGACATTGATAATGACGGATTTAATTCGATTTTGGATTGGAGAAATACTAAAATTATTAGATCTACATTTCCTAACATAGAAGTCGCTGTATGAATATTTATAAGTTTGGCAGTTACGAACTGTGCAGGGGAGAGATCTTTTTTAACATTAAAATATGTAAAAAATTATTTAAGAAATTTGTTAGAAAACGAAAGCCTAAGTGAATTAGCCCTCCTACACTTAAATAGTGACTTGTTAGATACAATAGCTTCCAACAGCATAATATAGACTAGTTCACAAGTTCAAAGCCGTGTTAATGCTTGTTAAAGCTCGTAAAAATATGGGTGAGGATTCGGAATGGCGTCTAGCAAAATGTGCAAAAGTTTCAAACCCCCACATAAACAATTGCAAAAGTTATAAACAAATGAAGATTGAAAAAATAACGAGTTTCATTTTTACTTCCACGTCCAGTGGAAGTATAGTAACGACAAAAAAATTAAAAATTTTTGTTGTCCAAATAGGCTTAAAATGTCATGAAACGTCGAGATTTTAAGTTTGAGCGAAAAAAAATTTTCTGTCTGTCTGTCTGTCTGTCGGTCTGTCTGTAACTTTTTTTTGTGCGCACGTTTACTCTGGAACCGTTTAAGATATTGACTTGAAATTTGGTACACATATGTACTTTAACGAGATCTAGAACTAGATTATATTTTCATCTTGTTCCGTCGTAGGGTTGGGGGGTAAATTGGGGTAAATTTGGGGTAAATGGGTAAATCAAGCAAGTAAGAGTCCATGAAATTGGTATTTAGTATATACAAGAGAAGCTAAGGTCTCAAAAAAATTTTTGGCATTAGCCACCCCCATTACCACCCCCACCTCCTTATTAAAGGGGATGAAAAAAAATTGTGATTTAGTATATGTACAGGAACCAGAAACCCCAAAATATTTTTTTACTTCATCCACTAACAAGAAACTAAAAAATGAAAAAGTAAAGTTGAAAATTTTTTTTTATTAATTTTAATTATTATTACTGTTTTTATATTCAAAAATACTACCTATAAGATTACACAAACTTTAAATTTTTATTGCTATTTGTTTAAATAAATTTTATAAACAAATGGATAAATTACGTACTTTTGAAAACAAATTTTTTGTCATTATATTTGTTATGAATATTTTATTGGAAATTTTTTTAAATATTAATAGTTTTCGAGTTATTTGCAAAAAACGAAACTTGTTATTTTTTCAATCTTCATTTGTTTATAACTTTTGCAATTGTTTATGTGCGAAATTTTTGCACATTTTTCTAGACATCATTCCGAATCCAATGAGCCCTCACTCATATTTTTACGAGCTTTATTAAGCATTAACACGGCTTTAAACTTTTGAACTAGTCTAATAGATCAGTTTGCATCTGAGAAAGCAAGAAAAAAGATTTTTTAAGTCTGCAAAGACAATTTGTTTTGTTTTGTGTTTCGTTTTATTTAATGATATATTTCTAGAACCTAGATTTGTTTATTTTTAAATATTTTACTTCCACATCCAGTGGAAGTATAGTAACGACAAAAAATTTTTTTTAAATTTTTATTGTTCAAATAGGCTTAGAATGTCATGAAACGTCGAGATTTCAAGTTTGAGCGAAAAAAAAATTTCTGTCTGTCGGTCTGTAACTTTTTTTGTGCGCACGTTTACTCTAGAACCGTTTGAGATATTGACTTCAAATTTGGTACACATATGTACTTTAATGAGATCTAGAACTAGATTATATTTTCGTATTATTCCGTCGAAGGGTTGGGGGGTAAATTGGGGTAAATTTGGAGTAAATAGTTAATCAAGCAGGTAAGAGTTCATAAAATTGATATTTAGTATAGACAAGAGAAGCTAAGGTCTCAAAAAAAAATTTGGCATTAGCCACCCCCATTACCACCCCCACCCCATTATTAAAGGGGATGAAAAAAAATGTTATTTAGTGTGTGTACAAGAACCAGAAACCTCAAAATATTTTTTTACTTTATCCACCCCCCACTCCCACCCCCCTGTCGCCACCCCCACCCCACTACCGATGTGGGGTATCGTTTATGGGTTTTTGGGGTAGAGGATTTCAAATATTATATTATTAAAGTTCCATAAACAATTATTTCCAGATACAAAATTTTTTCGCTGTGACTTGGATAGAAAATTTGGATGTGGAAGTAGTGATTCCTTGGGCAGCGGTTTTTTATTATTTGTTGGCTTTTTTAGTTTTATAGTTTTTGTTGAACCGTTTTTTCAATTACTGTCTTTTTTGTTTGCTGTTTTTTTTGTCCTATAATTATGTTTTTCAGTAAAATATAACAAAAATGAGTTTTTCATCTGTACTTAGTTTTAAACAAATGTAGGTTGGTTCAGGTTCGTCTTAAGATAACAAAATTAAAATTAAAGAGCAATAAAAACCCCAAAAAAATAAAATCATTTTTTGGCAAACTATTCAAAGTGGTGAAGCAAAAAATTTTCGCCTGCGGCGCCATTTTGTTTACCAGCCAAAAATTTTCGTCTCCGACGAATTTACCTGCGACACTAGCTTTCGCCTTCGACGCCATTTCATTTAGCCACTAAGTGGGCGCCAAAAAATTTAGTGCCTAGGGGCGTACAAGTTCATAAACCGGCACTTGCAAAAATATGTAATAAAGTAGGTAGAGAAGCTGTAGAAAATATTGTTTTAGAAACTGTAAAAGAAAATCCTAATATATCGTCTCACGAAATACAGGAAAATTTTGGAATCCCAAAAACAACTGCGTTGCGTTGCTTAAAAAAAAATTCAAACCCTACAAAATTAGGATTAGTCACCCAAACGCCACTGAGAAAATCTCCAGAAATAAATTCTTTGCTACGATTTTTTTAGCTAGAATAGCCATAATTTTATTTAATTTAGAAATATCTGTTCACTACCTCAGAAAAGATCACTTTACTAAGTGTGTATATTAGCCCTTAAAAAGTACTTTTCAGGCTTCATTAGTTGCTTGACTAAAGCAGTAGATTATTTAGCTACCATTATAAAGAAGAATATGCAAAGAATAGTTTAACTGTGACAAATAAAAATGTTCCTACAATTGCAAAGTTCTTTGCTGAGGTAGATAAAGACAGATAATCGGAACACCATTCGGGTACAATCGGTCAATTTTTATTCAGGTGGAACATCACGAATTGTTTCTCTCCTGTAATTTGTTTCCATTCTCCGCTGATGGTGTTTACGTTGACTCCGCGTCATGCATTTAGTTATTTCTATAAGTATTTGTAGAGGTATTGTGCAGTGTATTATTATTATAAAGACTTTGGTAAGTCGTTTGCTTTTGCTTTTGGTTTTTTAAACCGCGGTGTCTACTATCAATATTAATAAGACGATGTCATCATAACTACCCTATAAGACGCCATATTAATGTTTTTAGGCTACCTACGCATCAGGTCATGCGTGTGACTTGGAGAGGTTAACTTATGTTTAGAAAACGGTTTGATTCTCGTTGCAATTTTTTAGTGGTAGTGGAGTCAAATTAAGAATCAAAATAGATGAATAAGAAATTCTCTGCCTACATCAATTTTATTGTTTTAATTTGTTGTAGGTATAATAAGGTCTATAGCTTCTTGTAAAATTTTAATAATTTATTTTCCAGCAAATTTTCTGTTATTTTCCTTATTATCTCCGATCTTAGTAATCGTATCGCAAAAATAAAAATATCAAACTGTTCACAATAAAATTATGATTAAGACTAGGCTTATGAAGAAACTTTCTGATAATTTAAGAAGTACCAATTTGAACGAAAGTTGGTGGAACTATGCTCGTTATTGAACTAAACATTCGTGCCAAATTTTAACGTAAAATATTTATTGAAACGGTTAAAAATAAGAAAAGGTTTCGAAATTTTAATCGCTTATTGTTTGAGTGCATCAACTCGTAGGAGGACGTTTTTTTTCAAAATGTAGGTTTTTACATATATTTTACAATGGTGTTAAGAGAAAAAAAGGTTATCTTTATTTAGATTATATTTTTTAAATTTGTTTATCATTCTCAAAATTATAGTAATTATAACAAATTCAAATCACTCTGTGGATTTTTTATAAAACCAAAAGTGGCAAACGAATTATGAAAGTAGATGATGATTACGTTTTATATATTTTTTACTTTTAAAGGTTGTTATACTAGGCTGTGTATACCTATCAAATAAATGTTTATTTTTTAATTGGTTTTAGTCATTTATACAAAATCCTTGACCATAGTAATCAATTTCTTTCCAAGGTATACCAATTTTTCGCTTGCAGTTTCATGTTTAAATAATTTTATATTCATTATTCATTATCTTGTCTGGGAGAAAATTATTTCCTTAAAAAAATATTCTTCATGTAAGGTGAACAAGTATTTAGTCATTATATAACATTTATTTTTCATACACTAAAAAATATGTTCGTAATATTAATGAATCGGTTCATCGGCTGAAAATTGATAAATCTCTTTATTAATATACATTTAAGTACATAGTATAAATAAATGTGTACATTGTATTAATGAACGTACATTATATCAATAAACAGAGATTCATAAATTCTCAGCCAATGAACCTTTATTCATTAATATTACGATTATTTTTTCAGTGTACTTATTAAGCAAGTAAACCTAGTGAGGGAGCTACAAATTTCATTTTTCAATTTGAACAGAAAATATGAACAAGCGTCAATCTTCAGGTTATTTTGATTTTTTCGAACGCATATAAAATTTCTTAAAGGCTAATTTACTTTACTAAAACATTGGTCTGCCACAGAAATTTATGTCAGAGTTTAAGGCCACTAGTATTATAGATTTTTTAATTAGACAAGATTGATGTGCATCTGTAAAGTTATATTTTAGGAATAAATATTTTCTGCTGGAACTATATGAAGACATGCACGTAACTCAGAAATAATTGTTTATATAAAATTTTTCCGGATTTAGACTCGGATTCACATTTGTTTAAATGGTTCTGTTATAAAGTTTATTTGCATTATCATCAATTAGTATTATGTACTTGGTAATTGCCAATTTCCATTTTCCATAGTTATATATATACTCAAGAAGTTATTTCCTTGAAAAAATTACAAAATTTAGGAAAACAAGTTTCTTTAACTTTTTTTAGGGATCTAGGAGCATTTTATTCCATCACGCAAGATGGTATAAAAAAATTGCTTATACTTAAGTTTTGATATTTTTTGTAAAAAAAATATTTTTGATAAAATAAATGCTTGTATATGTGCGGTAGTTATGAAAACTGGCAGTGACAAAGTATGACTAATTGATAGAAAAGTAAATCGACTTTATAACAAAATTATTTTCCTCGTAAAACATGTTTCTTATACGAGAAAATTTTATCAGATAAACATTTTTTAGCTCCCTCTGTTTATTTTCCAGCAAAAAATGTTTATTCCCACAGCAGATATACTTTATAATAATAGCAAAATAGCCATTCTATTCTAATTAAGAAATTTCACTGTTATTGATATAAAACTTTTTGATGTAACGGAATATCTTTTCTGAGGTAGGCTAATTTATTACTAAATTAGGAAAGCATATATGCTGCAATAAAAAAGAAACTAACTGGGGTACTAGAAAAACCTTGCAATGGTAGTAAACTTTTTTGCTGCGATTAAAAATAAGTGATACTACTGCAATCAAAGGCGTCTCGATTTTTGCCAGTGGTTTTTGCATCAGTGCAATGAAGTGTCAGGATTTGAAGGAACAATTATATGGACAAACGAGGCCCATTCAAGTCGTGCCGGAATTTTTAATCGGCATAATAACCACCATTGGGCTCCTGAAAATCCGCACGTAACGCTACAGTTAATCGTCAAGGACAATATGGATTTGGTGTATGGTGTGGTATACAGTAATTTGAATACCGAAAAATTTATTAACATTATACGACAAGAAATAGAGCCCTTAGTAGACAATTTCAAAGATTAATTTACCAACATGATGGCGCCCCAGGTCGTACGTCAAACGAAACACGAAATTATTTAAATGTTCAATTTGGGGAGGATTGGATATATCACTCAGGACCAGTATATCAATATCTAGTTAGCTAAGTTAACCAAATTGATAACTAACAATTAATTTAGCTAACTGGACATTAATAAACAACAAAGTAGTTAGATATTGTTTAAATTTTAGCAAATAATGGTCTTATTTTGTAGTCAGCTAGATCTCCAGTTACCGCCGACTTTTGGCTTTGGAGTTATTTAAAAAAATATTATATACAGGGTGTTTCGAAAAGATTGGGACATCAAAACAAGTCGTTTTAACTCAAAAAGTAGTGGTCTAACTCTTTTCGTTTTCAAGATACAGGGTGGCAAAGTAAAAAAATTGTATTCGTAATTTGTCTCTATCTTGGAGACTATTATACGTATCTACTTCAAAGTTGGTAACGACATATTTTTCAGGTTGCTAATTACAATGGTGATATTGCCGATGCCATATTTTATAGATGGCGCTAATTGCAGGACTTTTACGTGACACTTTAAGCCATAACTTTTTTGAGGTTAGGTTTTGGACATCGTCTTCTACTATAATCGAAACGCAATTTAGTTTCCTTGTTTAAACGCGATAAAATGCACCCTTTCAGAGAAATACGCCATTTACAACTTTGTCACACACCAGTTCGAAGAAATTCAACATCCCGGGTGTTTTGAAAAGATTGAGACAACGCTTAACGTAGACTCTTGACATCAAGACAAGTTGATTTAACCCAAAAAGTAGTGGTCTAACTCTTTTCGTTTTCAAGATACAGAGTGGTATTATTAAACAAATTGTTTTCATATTTTGTCTCTATCTTGAAGAATATTATACATATCTACAACAAGCACTATTGACGTACACCTACTAGATAAGAAAATCGATTTTAGGTATAATTGAATTTCATAGAACTGGTGTGTAATAAAGTTGTAAATCGCGTATTTCTCTGAAAGGGTGCATTTTATCGCGTTTAAACAAGTACACCTTTTCTTTAGGAAACTAAACTGCGTTTCGATTATAGTAGAAGACGGTGTCCAAAACCTAACCTCAAAAAAGTTATGGCTTAAAGTGTCACGTAAAGGTCCTGTAACTAGCGCCATCTATAAAATATGGCATCGGTAATAGCACCATTGTAATTAGCGACCTGAAAAACATATTACCAACTTTGAAGTAGATACGTATAATAGTCTCTAAGATAGAGACAAATTACGAATACAATTTTTTTACTATCAATAATCTACGGCTAAGCGTTGTTCCAATCTTTTCAAAACACCCTGTATAGATAACGTTCTAATAACATAGTATTGGAAAACAAAACATTAGCTGCGTTTCGGACAATAACTCCTGTCATGATTGGAAATGCAACAAATGATGTAAGGAGAAGGTGTCAAAGATGCATAAATGTCAATGGAAGATAATTCGAACATTTATTGTAGTTTAGTTTTCCTATTTTTGGCAAAATTATATTATAAGAAGTGTTGTTGTTTTCCATGGTTTCCAAGGTTTCCAAGTTTTCCATGGCCTCCTCACAAATATATTAAATTTTTCGAAAATGAACCACTTTTTCTAGAGGTAAATATGATATATGGTTCGTTAGCTAATTTAAGTTGTGATCGAATATTGAAATAATTTACAGACCATTTAAAACAACACAAGTTATGTCTATATCTCGAAAACTGAGACATGCACAATTTTCTTCTTATCAGCAACGGATTCTACTTAGAAAAGTGCCTTAAGAATGTGTTACTCGATTTTCGATTCGACACTTGGTAACTGAGATATAGAGGCCATCCAAAAGTGCCAATTTTCCAAAAACACTCTGTAGCTCGGTAATCGAAAAAGATAGACGATCGCGGTTTACGCCGTTGTATGTTTCTCGAAAATCGAGCTCAAGTCACCTTTAACATAGTTTTAGAGAAAACCTCAAATCCCATCGAATTTGGCCCACCCTGTACAGATAAATTAACTTTATATACATCACCAACTATTTAATCATGATGACACATACTATTTTAGATCGAGCCCTATACCTTGCTCAGACCCTTCAATCTAATTTGGAATGGAACATGTCAGTAACCGATTCATTTATCGCCGATGTGGATACTCTAATAAAACTCTTGGTAGACGACGTCTGTTTGAAGTCTTCAAATCAAATTATTTGCTTGCCCTCGATAGAGTTTGTACACACGCAACACAAAATTGCCTTGTTTTTGGGCCAGGTTTATCTCACTCTATAATTAATTTAATCGACCTAATTCTTCGCTGTAAATAACAATTCAATTGTTGCTAGAAGTGATCTGTTATTATAAGTTCAATCTAAATGACTTTAAAATGTTTTCAAATATTCTATTTGCTAACAGGGTGTAAGAAAAACAAATGGATCAGAATTATTATCTGTAATATTAATTACATAATAAAATTTTCTGCCTGAAGACACTGTGGATAATATACACGCTTTACTATGCAAGAGAGAACATCAACTTTGTCAAAACATTTAAATGTGACATCGGCATATATCCTAGAAAATACAGTTTGTACCAAATAAAGTACTAACAAGGATCTTCAACATAAGGAAAATAGGTAGCTTGAATTTAAGACCTACTGAAAAATGGACAGGCAAATAGTCCAAGAGCCAGCGACAGATTTTCATGACCAAGTCCCTCTCAAGCGGTAATTAGTGGAATGCATCAGAGAGTTGTATTATAAAGCCTCGTGAACGTCAGCTGCGGTTCCGTGGGTGGGATGAGCGGCGGTAGCCTCCCACGCACGGAGAAAAAAATGTATTTTTAGTCATTTCCTTCTGACTAAAAATTTGTCAAACTATAGCTGATCCAATATCTTGAAGAAAAGAAAGTCAGCTGACTATAACATAGTGTATTATACGTCAGCTGGTCACTTGAACATAAAAAAAAAATTTATACATTCAATGATTTCCTCTCAACTAAAAATTTACCTGATGATAGCTTATATGCTACTGTGAATGAATATAAATGTCAGCTGGCTGTACCTCGGTGGAAAGATGGTCAGCTGATACCTTGAAAGTTGTAACGCAGAAGTTAGGCAGGAGCATAATAAAGTAGGGAGTTCGTTTCTAAAGAAATATTGATGAACTTTTCTCCTGATTGCATATCGATCGAAGTCATCCACCATATCAACAATTTTTTTACATTTTTGGTTGGTTTTTGACACCGAAAATTTATGGTCAGTGGTATACTCTCTGACAATTTTGTAAACACTGCGGCCACACACTCCTGTCATATTTGCCACTTTGTTTACAATTTCATCTTTGAGTAATATAGGATTTTCTTGAATCTCATGCTTATACACGCTTAAAATAATTTCCTTGGTCTTTACGTCGAAATGAGACTTTTTCGACCTTTTTTTAAGAGAAGACAAACAAATTTCTGTGATTCCAACCCGGCCTTTTTTATAAAAGGCAAAAAGGGTCCGTTTTCAATAATGACTAAATCTAAAGACTTCACCAACTGTTTCATACAAATGTCAAAGCCATCGGAAAATAGAGAAAACTTTTTTGGCAACATACAACAGTTTGTTTGTTGTATGTATGGCTTTAATCGGTTGAAAAACATTAATGAGTCAAAAAACATACCAATTCTTGGAAAATGATGCTACGTTCAAGTTGCCCAAAAAGGGTATTGATGGCTCTTCTCTACCACCATGCAAATCGGAGCTATATCAGCAATTTTTAAAAGCATTTTACATAGCTCAAATTTGGTCGCACGCACACGTGAAAGTCCCAACTACTGATGAACCTTCAGACTATGGCTGGGTAGAAAACGACAACAGATTTGAATTCATCTGGTTTTCTGGAACTCAGTTACCAGAGTCGATTGAAGAAATAACTATTCAGCCCGAAAAAGGTAACATTTTTTTGATAATTTTGATTATGTTACACTAAATATGCATCTTAATATATTTTTTTAATTTTTGTACAAATGATGATGATGAAGACATGATGGCAGACAGCTCTGACAGCGACTCTGACAGTGAATCAGAGAGAGATGAGAGTGACATAAGCCAAAGCGAGAACGAAAATGATTAAATTACATTATTATTTTTAATCACTTCTTTAAAATGAATGTTATTTATCGAACAGCTAAGTTACAATAAACTATAAATTGATTAATTTACTTATCTAAATATTTCTTCAGTTATTCAATTATACACTCAAAGAAATAGTATGGGTAAATTCAACAAAAAAAAAATGGTTAACTAACAATATCGTTAATTTTGTTAAACCAAACTATATTGATGGTATTTTTAAACAAGAGGTGATTGTTATTTTAATTAATAAAAAGTTGTCGTACAACAAAACAAACATTAACTTAAAAAATAGATGAATAAGACTATTATTTTGTTCGTCTGACTATTATTTTGTTGAATTCTATCAAATTAAACTAGATAATAGTATATTTTATTTTTGACTATTATCGAATTGTAATTCTAACCCAGTATTAGTTCGCTGTATTATTGTACTTGGTAGACAAACCAATATTATTGTCGTCTTCTAGAAGTTCTAAAAGAATTACCATAAAATTTGCTTGCTTACCACGTAGTCTATTACAGAAATTATTCCCAGATGACGCCACATACAAATCACTGACAATAATCAATCATGCATTATCTTATATTTATAATCTTATAAACGATCTTTAATCTTTGGTTTGGGTGGTCTGATGTCTCAATACTGAGGTTTTGGCTAACCAAAAAAAACTTCATCATACAATAAAGTGTAGATCAACCTAAAAATTAGTTGGTGAAAAAAAAAACAAAGTCGTTGTACTATTTATTTAATTGTAGACCAAATTGAAAATGGTTAGTAAACATAAAAAAATGTCATTGTACTATTTAATTTGTTACAAGAAGATATGATTATTAAACTACTATTTGTTTACGAAAACAAATAAAGTTGTATGACTATTCTTTTCTGATTGATTTAAATATGAAACTAGATAGGCGCGATTTCATATGCTCTTTTGGTTGAATTTACCTATCATTTTCTTTGAGTGTATACTTATTAGTTTTAAAGTATTTATACAGAATATTGATTTAATCGGAAGATACGTCATTTCCTCCCTGATAAAAATTTGTAACCTGATTGTTAATATACTTCTGTAATTAATAAAAAAAATCAGGTAGCAGTAAGTCGAGGGAAAACACGTCAGCTGATGCATTTAAATAGGCGATAGATGCTCCCGCCTAACTTCTGCGTTACAACTTTCAAGGTATCAGCTGACGATCTTTCCACCGAGGTACAACCAGCTGACATTTATATTCATTCACAGTAGCATATAAGGTATCATCAGGTACATTTTTAGTTGAGAGGAAATCATTGAATGTATAATTTTTTTTTTCATGTTCAAGCAACCAGCTGACGTATAATACACCATGTTATAGTCACCTGACATTTTTTTTTCTTCAAGATATTGGATTAGCTATAGTTTGACAAATTTTTAGTCAGGTGGAAATGACTAAAAATTTTTTTTCTCCGTGCGTGGGAGGCTACCGCCGCTCATTCCACCCACGGAACCGCAGCTGACGTTCACGAGGCATTTTGATATAACTCCCTGATGCGTCTCACTAATTATCGTTCGAGAAGAAATAATTGATCAAATTTTCACCTGGCTCCCGGTCCAAAACGTCATCTCATAAGTGTTTCGTCCCGTTTGTCACTTCTGAGTAAGGAGACCAAAAAAAGGCAAAATTTGGTCCTAGCCATTTATTTTTCACTCAAAAATAAATATTTTTAATCTATATCAGTTATAAATGCTATTTTGCGAGAAATTAGCCTAAAATATAATGGGCACAAGGCTATGTTAATTAGCTATTTTTATTAGGTTTATGATTGTAACAAAATACGTAACATTAATGCTTATTCCACTAACATAAATTATATATTAAAATGTATTCAAATCAGAAAACCAAGCAAAAAATTAGTATTTAATTTAATGTTATTTTATGCAGAAAATTCACTGAAATCTCTTGAGTAGGTTGCCCGGCGCCTACATATAACTTAACAAAACATGTTTCTTGGTTCTTAATATAAAGTTTATTGATGCTTTCTCTTCAGTTAAAATCGGGATTTACTAAATGCATTTCGTATGTAACATATAAACAATTTTACGAGTTCAATTAATGTTGATATAAAATTGAAAAGGAAATATGCGGTTACATGTCATTGATATTTTACTTGTTGGCATACATAAGGTATCTGATGATCGTGGAATTTCCAGTATCAATTTTTTTAGCTTTCCTTTAAAGAGTTTAAACGAGTTTATACTTTTTAGAGACGTCGGAACTTCATTATATAACTGGAAGCCAAGTAAATGTGACAGCATTGCCCTGTAGTTTTAATGATTTTGAGTACTGCAATTGATTTTTCCTTGTGACGCGTATCATGATTGTGAGTAGTATCTTTTGTGCTTAGGTTTCTATACTGATACAAGTAATGGTACCATAATATAATGTGGTGGGACTAGAGCAAAATATATGCTTTTTAGGTGAACTATGTCAAAGAAATCAGTTATTGCATCCTGTGTTGATCTGGCCTCTCTAAACTCATACTGTTTGTCAGACAGCAAGTTGAATTTGTTCAAAAAACTTGTTATTCTCTGTTTTAATATTTTCTCAAAGATTTTTGATAACGTTGACAGAAGGGATATTGGTCTATAATTTGACGCATCAAGTTTATCTCCGAACTTGTGTAACGGCTTAATGATAGCTATCTTAAATACTTTTGGAAATATACCAGATTCAATGGCTCTGTTTATGATGAAGACCAAGGTAATCAATGCATTCTCTCACCGTTTTTGCCTGGATATTGTCAATACCAGGTGCTTTTACTTCCACATCCAGTGGAAGTATAGTAACGACAAAAAAAATTTTGAAAACTTTTATTGTTCAAATAGGCTTAGAATGTCATGAAATATCGAGATTTTAAGTTTGAGCAAACAAAAGTCTGTCTGTCGGTCTGTAACTTTTTTTGTGCGCACGATTACTCTGGAACCGTTTAAGGTATTGACTTGAAATTTGGTACACGTGTGTACTTTAACGGGTTCTGGAACTAAATTATATTTTCATCTTATTCCGTCGAAGGGTTGGGGGTAAAATGGGGTAAATGGGGGGTAAATAGGTATATCAAGGAGGTAAGAGTCCAGAAAATTGGTATTTAGTGTATACAAGAGAAAGCTAAGGTCTCAAAAAAATTTTTTGGCATTAGCCACTCCCATTACCACCCCTACCCCACTAATAAAGGGGATGAAAAAAAAATGTGATTTAGTTTGTGTACAAGAAACAAAAGCCTCAAAATATTTTTTTACTTCATCCACCCCCACTACCCCACTAACGTGTGGGAAATCGTATTATGGGTTTTTGGGGTAGACTATTTCAAATATTATATTATTAAAGTTCTATAAACAATTATTTCCACATACAACATTTTTTCGTTGTGAGTGAGTTGGATAGAAAATCTGGATGTGGAAGTAGTGATTTCTTGGACAGCGGTTTGTTAATTTTAAGTTCCCATATTATTTTTCTAATTTCTTCATCAGATGTGTGTGTAAGATATATTGAATTATCTATATTAGTTTTTGGAAAATTTGTATTGACTGGAGTTATTTTTTTTTGTGAAAGTACTTCGAATGGTGCTAAAAAATTCGTTAAAAGAATTTGATGTTTCCAAAGGATCTGAACTGAAGTGGCCATTTATTTTTAATTTTTGTATTGAATTAGTGTTTTTATGGTTTTCAATACTTTTTATGCACTTCCACATATTTTTAGATTCGTTTTTATTTTCACTAATTTGTGTTTTATAATAATTAGTTTTTGCTGTTTTTATGAGTATATTCTTAGTAGGTTTTCACACACATTCAAACCTAAGGAATATTTTGCGATTGCAACAAAAATCTCAAAATCTAAAAATTTTTTCACTTCATCCTAATGCACAGTCACTTACAGAACACTGTATTTCATATAAATAACTGATATGCTTTTGATATGTTGAATTGAAGGCGGTATATAGATAAGACTGCAAAATAAATAGTAATAGTATTTAAAAATAATTTATTTTAGAAATGATATATATAAACTATAAGCATTAAAATATTGGGGTTAAAAAGGATTTAAGTAATAAAAATGTATTCAATACAAAGTTATATCACTAAAATATTTATAGTTTGGACATAAAATATTAATGTTAAATTGAACATTAAAGTAAGTATATGTTTGAATTACTGTTATAAATTTTATTGACATCATTCGCCAAAACATACCATCGCCATACATTATCCAGAATATTCCACGATTATTCGAAAAATATATCATTTGTACAACAAGTATTGCTGTGTATGTAAAACAATCCAGCAGTGATAAAGAAATAAGGCGTTTAATATATTTATTATTGATTTTAGAGTTCAGGCAAACAGCTACGAAAATTAAATTAGAGCAAGCATTATAACGTAGGCGATGCTGGTTAGTAAATGTTCCTATTTACGGAATAATTTTATTCATTCATTCATTTGTAAAAAACAAATACATTGCATTTTTAAAATATTTTTTAAACACGTTTTTATTAAAAATACATCCCAATATTTTCAGTGTTACGTAATGCTGTAACATTAAACATCTATCGTAACCTTCAATGCTTAAATGACTCTAATAACCTTAAATTTGGATTCTGCGACTCCAAAAACAGACAGCAATAGCATGCCTCCAAGTGTTCCAGAAGTCGAGATATTTTCAGTTAGTATTTGATGGCCGCCATTTTGAAAAATAGCATCTAAAAAAGCTCTTCCAGACTATGGTGATGTCTCATCAAATTTTTCTGGTTGCTTAATGTGTATACTAATTGGTTGTACTGGTTAGATAAATCAAAACGAAATTTTTTCGGGACTGGATTGTCCCTGTCTCCATTTTGTAATCGTAATAAAACCGCTACCCAAGGAATAACTACTTCCACATTCAGATTTTCTATCCAAGTCTCTCACAACGAAAAATTTTTTTTATGTGGAAATAATTGTTTATGGAACTTTAATAATATAATATTTGAAATCGTCTACCCCAAAAATCCATAAAACGATAATATGTTATATTTTTTTTTACCCTCTTTAATAATGGGTTGGGGGTGGTAATGAGGGTGACTAATGCCAAAAAATTCTTTGAGACCTTAGCTTCTCTTATATACACTAAATACCAATTTTATGGACTCTTACTTGCTTGTTTTATCTATTTACTCCCATTTATCCCAATTTACCCCCCAACTCTTCAACGGAATAAGATCAAAAATATAATCTAGTTCCATAATAACTAAAATGCATGCGTGTACCAAACAAGTCAATATCTTAAACCGGGTCTTAAACGGTTCCAGAGTAATCGTGCGCACAAAAAATTTACAGACAGACCGACAGACAGACAGATTTTTTTTCTCAAACTTAAAAAAAAACTATCTGTCTGTCGGTCTGTAACTTTTTTTGTGCGCACGATAACTCTGGAACCGTTTAAGATATTGACTTGAACTTTGGTACACTTATGTACTTTAACGGGATCTGGAACTAGATTATATTTTCATCTTATTCCGTCGAAGGGTTGGGGGGTAAAATGGGGGTAAAATGGGGGTAAATAGGTAAATCAAGCAGGTAAGAGTCCATAACATTGGTATAAAGTGTATACAAGAGAAGCTAAGGTCTCAAAAAATTTTTTGGCATCAGCCACCCCCATTACCACCCCTACCCCTACCATTATTAAAGGGGATGATGTGCTTTAGTGTGTGTACAAGCACCAAAAGCCTCAAAATATTCTTTTACTTCATCCAACCCCCCCCCCCCTTCCGTGTGGGATATTATTTTATAGGTTTCTGGGGTAGACGATTTCAAATATTATTAAAGTTCTGTAAACATTTATTTCCACAAACAAAATTTTTTCGTTGTGAGAGACTTGGATAGAAAATCTGGTTGTGGAAGTAGTGATTCCTTGGGCAGCGGTTTTTAAAAATATTTTACAAGAGTGAAATTGATTTCCAAAGCAAAATAAATAAATTTATTAAAATCAAAATTCCGTCTTAAGAATATTTTAAAATATGTTTTTTCCTTTATTAGAAACGTCAAATAACATTTTTGGGGACTATCTAAATGCAATATGGCATTAGCTTTATAGTTCATACTAGAATCAACGGAAGTACAAAAAAATATTGTACGGTTTATCAACTTTACTATATTATTACCTACAATTTGAAAAGGACTATGTACATCTTCTAGAATAGAACTGCATATATTTTCTACTGAACTCACGGTTTATGAGCGATTTTGTAGTTTCTTAGTAGTAATTGTTATCACCAGTATTAACACACAGCGCTGACGTGGATAAAGATTAACAGTACCTTTCGTTGCACAGCATAATCGTTAGTTCTAGTTAAATTTAATTTGTGTGACATAACAGCCTTTCACATAATCGACTCGTGTTATATACAACAGTGACCTACGAAGTCAGACGTCGGACCAGTTAATATAGTTAATGAATTTGCAACATGCACGCATATGACGTTCTCATTAGACTGGTGTATAGTCGGAGCAATGGATCTTTGAACTGACGTCACTAAGGCAGGTAGCAATCAAAGACTATCGTTTGTATATTGGCGTCTCACTCCTTACAATCGAACTCCCTGGAAGGATGTATGTCTTCCACAGCCTATGACCTACGCACGCTCGTCCTTGAGAGTAATGGTAACGCGTACGTCTAGACCTTCGAGAATATAAGGGAAAACGGAGGTGCCTTTTCTATCTTACGATAATGTGAACATTTGTTCGGAACACTTATGTACTTATGGGCAAGGGACGCGAGAGGCAAGGGGTTACAATAGTAAACAGAACACCAAAGTAAACAATACGCAAATGAAACTAAACGCCATATCGGAAAACACCATTTACGGAACACGTCATTATTTTGTACCAACCAAGAGAATCGGGGATTAATAATTTGCTTGTTTACAGTTTTGGATCGAACAAACAAACAGCTGTTTGACGACATCTATTTTCTCTTATATGGTCGAAGGTCTAGACTACATAGAAGCGCATCGGTCTCGTGATTCAAACGGGAGTGGCGCACGTATTGTTTGTTCTACACGCAATTTATTCATTATACCTGAAGCTAGAAATCTGTTTTTTTTGTTCTAATTGAGTCTAATGCCAATGCCAATCAAATCCGTTATGTCTAGTCTAGTTCAATTTATTATTATTAATCATTGTTAATTATATTATCAATTATTATCTTAATAATAAATTTGCTCTGCGTATGGTACGAAATCATTGCCATCCTTTCACAAATTGTTTTAGGCAAAATAGGATGATGACGTCAGTTCAAAGATCCATTGCTCCGACTATACAAATTTTCACTTTAAGTATTGTTGATAAAGGTTTCTTTGCATTGTTTTGCATGTGAGTAATAATAAATGAATGATAAAGATGATTCACCTAATCTGCTATGTTTTGAAAATATCTGTTGGGTCGTATTCTATAAAATACGTTATTTAAATCTACACTGTAAAAAATTATGTAAATTTACCATCGTTGCGTGTAAAATTCCCATGTAATTTTACCTGCAAAGAGACAGGAAAATTTCCATTTGCCATGGAGAATTACCCCAAAATATAAGGTAAATAAAAATTTTCCACTGTCTTTGCGGGTAAAATTCCATTACTATTGGGGGTAAATTTACTATGGAAAAAAATCCTGTCTGGATAAGGGGCAATTTTATTACATGTAATAAAATTACCCCTTATCCAGGCAGGATTTTTATTATATGTAATAAAATTGCCCCTTATCCAGACAGGATTTTTTTCCATAGTAAATTTACCCCCAATAGTAATGGAATTTTACCCGCAAAGACAGTGGAAAATTTTTATTTACCTTATATTTTGGGGTAATTCTCCATGTTAAATGGAAATTTTCCTGTCTCTTTGCGGGTAAAATTACATGGGAATTTTACACGCAACGATGGTAAATTTACATCATTTTTTACAGTATATGTGGTCATCTGAGAGAAATATGATTTATAGCAACTATATTGCAACCGGACGAAAATTAGTTCCACATTGTTACCGTACCTAACGGTAAAAAAAAGTTTGAAATTGTTTTTTGTTCAGATACGCTTAGAATGAGAAATATGATTTATAGCAACTATATTGCAACCGGACGAAAATTAGTTCCACATTGTTACCGTACCTAACGGTAAAAAAAAGTTTGAAATTGTTTTTTGTTCAGATACGCTTAGAATGCCATGAAACATCGAGAAGTTTGAGCAAAAAAAATTGTGCTTAAAATAATTCTTACTTGCACGAGAAGCTAAGTTTTCAAAAATTTTTTAGCAACAACCACCCCCATTATCAACCCCATTACCACGCTATTATTAAAAGGGATAAAAAAAATCGGCAGCTACTGGAAGCGGCTGGAACCTCCCCACACGGTGGATCCAAATCAGCTGTGTTTGGATATTACATCGGAAATCAGAGCACTGAGCAAACAGATAAATTACACGTGATTTTGGAGTCATTTATTTCATGAACAAATATCGAACGAACTGAAGTGGACTAAGCAATCTGTTAAAACATAACCTCTCATGTTTGTTTATGTTGCATGTTAATCATTTGCCGGGTATTATAAGGGTATTAACAGATAACGTTTCGAAGACTTTGTAGAACATTGAATAGCGAATAAAAATAATAATACAGAATTTAGCCCAAATGACAATCTATCCTCAGCAAGTCAGTAATATTATGGACAGTTCAAGCAGACTACGCATGCGTCAAATTAAAATCTTCCTGCTCGAACAAAAAGGTCCGAGCAAGTCGAGCTTCGTCCGAGTCCTTTATTTTGTAACATTCGAACGTTTCAGATTTGGCTCGGTTAGCTCGATTTGCATTAAATGAACGATTGTGACGCGTCCCATCAATCAGACGTAATATCCGAACACGGCAATTAGGTGTTTTCACTGTATGCAAATTTGCTTTTTTGATATTATTAAAATGAAGTACTCCATACACAGGGACGTCTTAAGGCATGGTCAAACTGGGCCATGGCCGGGGGCTTCGGCTTCCGAGGCGCTCGTCGTACATGCCCATTTAAAGGTTATTTCTATTTTAATTTAATTACGACACACAATCCAAAAAACAAAAACAAAATATACTTATTAAAATAATTCAAAATATACGCCACCTTGACATGTAGAAAACGATCTCTCTAGATTACTCTAGAATAAAATTATACACAATGTAGTTTAAAGTTAATAACATATTAGTGATACTATATAAGCTAATTTTTTGATTGCAAACAAGATTATAAAAGGGGGGGCCTACATTTGCATATGGGGCCAGGGCCTCAAGAACGCTTAAGACGTCCCTGTCCATACATTAAAGCACTTACCACTATTTAAACACCATTCTTTCATCTATCAATTTAAAATTTCAACAAATAAATAACAAAACTGAATAACTGAACGAGTATTATACAAAACGGGCCGTGACGTCATCGGTTGCATTAACGTTACCTCAACTTTTAGGTTTTTTAAGTTTATTGTCATTTTAATTTTATATCCGTACTTATCATTTGAAACCAGTATGGCTCCAAGCAAGCATTTAAAAATTGACGCATATTGATTACTAAAAATGGGCTGCTAATTACAGGTTAGATTTCCAACCTACAAAAAGAGTCCTATTTTATTAGGACAAAGTATTTAGAACTTCATAAACATTACACTGTACTAGATTTTAGTTGAAAGTACGGGAACCGGGCAGAAATTTTAACAATAGCTACGTAATATTCTTAAATCTTAAGAAATATACATTTTTCAGGTTAACTGTGACGTCACGTACCATAACCTATAAATCAACATTCACAAAGGTTACCGACCCAAATATTTTTGGCAAAATACATTTTCCCCTAACAATAATACCAATATTTTTTGGATGCTGTCATGTGTGCACATATAACGAATTCTTTTTAATTTAACGGAAACGAAATCGAAAGGGTGCAAGTGTGATATATTGTTGAAATTGGAATTTTTACTGCTTTTCAATGGTTCGAATACAAATTGTAAGTAATCATAAAATAAACAACTTGTGCCAAAACGGCACTAAACGTAATCCGATATCAACCAAAACCTGTTCAGGGCTTCCGGAGCACTAAAGAAACCCTCATGAAAAGTTTCATCCAAATCCGTTTAGTAGCTTCGCCGCTATCGTGCCAACAAACACACACACACAGACATTTTTCAAAAACCAATTTTTTGGGTTCCTGGGATCTCAAAACGTAAAGATTCGATATTATCTCAATTTTCGATTTTGGACTAAATGTAGTAACCTCCCACAATTTTATTATTTGGAGGTTAATAAAATTGTGATTAGTGTGTGTACAAGAACCAAATGCCGCAATTTTTCTACATCAGCCACCCCCACCATCACCACCACTCCCACTACCGATATATGCCCCACTACCGATGGGGCATATTGTTTTATAGGTTTTTGGGGTAGACGATTTCAAATATTATATTATTACAGTTCTATGAACAATTATTTCCACATAGTGGAGTGCAGATATAGTACAAATAACGTTTTTCGTTGTAAGAGCCTGGGATAGGAAATTTGGATGTGAAAGTAGTGATTCGGCAGCGGCTTTTTAGTTATCATCGTACAGATTTTTGTTGTGTAAGCTGAACTCAAATATCGAACACTAAAAAACTGAACAAAATCGTTTTCAAATTTTTTCACGCAAAAACTCGATATTAGATTACCGTGGCAAAATTTTTTAATCAGAAAATGCTAACAAACTCTTCTTTCTGGTGAAAACTTATATATCTCAATATTAATTAACATGACTTTTATAACAGCAAGAGTTGTGTTGACGAACTTAACACCCTATAGGTACAAGATATATACTAGAAACTCTGGAAGAATGTGCTTTGGCATGTACTTCAGCAGGTACTGTGTACATCGATTTTTCAAAAGCGTATCATCGTACGGTAATTATAAACTTAGAAATTTTGGTGCGCCTGGTGAGCTATTGTTACTAATATATTACTGTATTAAGAGCTAATCGCAATATGTCGCTATAAACAATTTTAAATCTGCATTAATGTGATATTCGGAGTGCCCCAGGGTTCTTACCTAGGTCCCCTATTTTTCAATATTTTTATCAACGACATTGACAAATGTTTCACAGCTTCTAAATATGTTTTCGCCGTCGGCTTACCTTCATATTCAAAGATGGGAGACATATTCACCAATCATAGTTAGGAAAAAACAGCCTGTCAAAGTAGCTGACAAGTTCACAAAAGAATTTTGGGCAGTTAAGCCCTTAACAGATTGTTATTTATGTTGAGGTTATGTGTGCATGGCGAAGGGTAGATTCTTTGGATCAAAATATGAGGATATAACCAAACATGCTTTAGTAAATTCTGCTGTGGAAAAAGACACGGAGTGTCAAAATTGCATTTCTTTTCTTTTTCTTTTTTTCAATATCTCAACTACCTCTTGACCGATCTTCTCCCAATTTGGTAAGGAAACATTTTTTAAGCTAAGAAAAAATAGTTTCGATGTCGCTAGCCCATGGAGAGGGCGCCTCATGAGCTAGGCCTATGGGTCGCGTGCGCATGACGTCACAGGTCCCAGACCTTAGGAAAAACAAACCGCTGTCATTAGCTGTCAAATGGTGACTGACTGAACCTCAGAATTAAATTTTTCGTAATCCTAGAGTTTTTATCGATATTATATCACACACAATGGCTAGTTTTTATTGTATTATAAATTGTGGAAGTGTGGCAATCCGAGACAACATCAGTTTTTATATAATAACGTCGATTTACAGCCAGAAGAAGAGGTTAGGTTAAACAATTCCAGGCAATTAAAAGAAATGCTTTAAGTTGTTGCATGTTAATGCAAGAATGATTGTGATAGTAATAACTGCTGCTCAAACAAGCAATAAACAATCCATGGTAAAGAAAATTAACATTTTATATTGGTTTGTCTCTATTTTTAATAACTATTTCTTATTTAAATTTTAGTTGAGCGAAGCATGAACTGCACGGAGGGAGAGTATATTTAAGAGAATACAAGTCATAATTAATAATTGACCTACATAAAATAGTAAAATACATGTTAAACATTTTATATAATATATTATAATAAAAAAATTACAAAAATTACAACGGTTTGGTATATAAGGTATAGACGAGGGGTTAACCGCTGGAAGAAATTGTGTACATCTTATTACATACTTCAAATAGTAGATACGTCAGTCTTTCATTGTTTATTTTATAAAGTGTCTTTTTCACAAAATTTACAGCGGTTAATCTCCAACCATAGCCATGTTCATTGCTAAAAAACTAAAAGGAAAGATTTCCTGTTAAGTGGTGAACATGTTTTGTCTAGACTGGCAACAAAATCCCAGTGAGCATTAAGGAACCATCTGAATCTGCAATAGTCCAAGGAATCAATGGCTTTTATTCATGATGCTAAGAGTTCATATCCTGAAAAATTAATTTCTGCATTAGTAATTATTTATAAAACACCATTTAATTAGGCAAGCATATATGAAAAAAATGGTTGATAACTAATTCTTACCGTTGTAACAAGCTTTTATCCTGCAAATTTCTTGCAGAGTACTTCTTTCATCTAACCACAAACAGCTTCAAGACTTTTCAATGCCTTGAATTCGTCCTTCTGTCTATGCAATTCTTTCAAAAATCAAGTAATTCGCAACATCCTTATGTGTAACATTTGGAAATACATCAATGTTTGTACTAAAGTATTTGTTTCTCAAAATATAAGGATTTAATTCGATGGCAGCCGTATACCTAACCTCTACATCAAGAGACAATTCTGCAAAATACGAACTAACCGTCATCCTGACGAACAAAATTGTTTATATAACAGTATTAAGAATAGTTATAGATGTTAAATAATCCAACAAGAAGTTCTTAAATGGCACAAACACTGCAAAATTCACTTTAAAGGTACACGTTTAATCGGCGGATTTCTCAATGACAGCTGTTTGTTTTTCCTAAGGTCTCAAAATCTGTGACGTCGGCGCACGCGACCCATGAATATTTTTTCTCTTTTTTTTTACGAAACGTGGCACTTTTGACTAGAAAATCTCATGCAGGAGTCATTTCTACGTAAAAAAGGTACACTTACTTGATAGAACTTGATAATTCCAACCGTTTTCGAGAAAACTGCGGCAAAGATTTTAAAAATTCTTTGAAAACAGACTCAATTTAAAAAGAACAAATTATATTTATTGAAAAGTGTGCTTTGGTAACGTCTCAGTTCTGTCAAAATGTCAAACTAATGAAATGGGGTTTTCCCACTAATTTTATTTTAACATTTTATGTCGTGAAAATGATATAATAAAACATTCTATTAATTTACAACAATTTACTTTTCTAATAAAAATTACTTCTAAGAAAATATCGTTGAAACAACTTGCTGATAATTTCAGGGCTTTTTAAAACGGGCATTTGAACGCGCCAGAATGACGTATCTGCCCGGAAAACCAATGAGATTATGGATATAATTAGTTAATAATAGGTTCGAACTGTGTGCTAAAGGAAGCTTTCCTCTAAAACTCCCCAGAATTTTCTCTTTTATTGTTTGTACTGTGATTGGTCTAAAGCAGTGGACTTGTAAATATTGGCCAATCAGAATCCAGATAAATACCACACAAGTTATTCGTAAAAGCGTCGGACGTTGATCTTTTGTAGTTTAGGCTTAACCTTCACCCGCTTCTGCATTGACAGTTCACATCAGATGATTAACCTAAAACTTTATTTATATTTTGATGTTTGGATTGTTTGGAGTGAAAATATTTTATCAGTTTCTGGTTTATGTTTTATTAATTCTACGATCAAAATGAGTAAAGTGGAAGAGGGATATGTTAAAGGTGCTGCTGATAATTTACCCAAATGGTGAATAATTTAAATCTTTTCCCAGATGAAATATTTGTTTAGATTTTACAGCAGAAAACCACTTTCTTCGTATTTCAATATTCAGTGGTACTGTCAAAAATAATATTGAGGGAGCATTTTCACTAGTATTATTACACAAAGGTACGAAACAAGCTATTTTAGGCATTTTGATAATCCATTATAACTCATACAATTCATAATAATTAAAAAGTGCTGTCAATAAATAGAGGTTGTTTTATATTTTTCACGGCTATCTTATGCCGACTTTTTATTGGATTTCAGGGCGTTGACGTCACAACGCGCTAATTTATGGCTGTTTAAAATGAACTCAATATTTTTCAAACTTTAAGTTTTTTTTCGTTACTATTAGTAAAATTAAAAAGATAATAAATATGCCATAAATCATTTTTTTACGTGAATTAAGTATTTCAGCAATCATTTTTTTTTTCTGGGAAAACCCTATTGTACGTAAATGACAGAACTAAGACGTCACCAAAGCACACTTTACTTTTCAATAAATACAATTTGTCCTTTCAAATTGAGCTTGCTTTTAAAGAATTTTGGAGATCTATGCGGCAGTTTTCTCGAAAACGGTTGGAATTATCAAGTTCTCTCAAGTGTACCTTTTTTTACGTAGAAATGACTCCTGCCTGAGATTTTCTAGTCAAACTACGTTTCGTAGAAAAAAAAATATTCATCATCAGGTATAGCTCATAAGGCGCCCTCCACGGGCTAGCGTGATCTAATACATATTAATTAATAATTAATTAAAATAATAATTATTGTTTCTTAGCTTAAAAAATGTTTCCTTACCAAATTGGGAGAAGATCTGTCAAGAGATAGTTGAGATATTGCAAAAAAGAAATACAATTTTGACACCCTGTATCTTTTTCCATAGCAACAATTTACTAAAGCATGTTTGGTTATATCTTCATATTTTGATCCAAAGAATCTATCCTTCAACTATGGCCTGTTATTAATGGTCCACCCTGTATAAGGCTCATTAGTGGAGTCAAAATAAAATTTGAATGGAATTCTCTGGCTACAGCACTTATATTGTTTTAATTTGTTGTAGGTATAATAACAAGTGCTCTGAGCAATTTTTTGTTAAATCCGTCCATTGCTTCTTGTAGAATTTTAACAATTTATTTTTCAACACAGAAATTTTCTGCTATTTTTCCTATTATCTCATGTCATAGTAATCGTATTGCAATAATAAAAATACCAAACTGTTCGCTATAAAATTATGAATAAGACTAGGCATATGAAGAAACTTCTTGATAATTCGTAAATTTGTAAAAAAATAAAAACCACCAAAAATTGCCTTTTTTAACAGTTTAAGAAATATGATGTAATAATCCATCAATGTTAAAGAAAGTTGGTGGAACCATGCCCTTTATTGAATTAAACCTCCGTGCCAAATTTTAGCGCAAAATATTTATTCAAACTGCTAAAAATCAACAATAATTTCGAAATTTCCATCGCATTTTGTTTAAGTGCATCGACTCGTAGAAGGACATTTTTCTTTTAAAGTGTAGGTTTTTACATGTACTTTACGGTGGTGTTTAGAAAGAAAAAAAAATTTAAACTTAAAAAATTTTTTTGGAATTTAACTGTAATTATGGATATTGCACGTACAAACAATTTCAAATAACCACGTGATTTTTTTGTGAAACCAAAAACGATAAGCGAATTATGAAAGTATATGAAATAATCAACGTTCAAAAAAAGAATGATGTTCTACTTGCATTTGAATCCGTGATACGTTAGTTTTTGCATTTTAGTCGATTATAAGTAAACATATTGATATTTTTTCTTGAAATTTGCGCATATTGTTCCAAAATGATTATATTTCTCTCTCTGCTAGTTGAAAATTATCCACAACTAAAATTTTTTAAATTACATCGCTTAAAGCACAATTGAGGACATAACGCACGTTCGAAAAAAAAATGTCTCCCCACTCCCAATATTGTAATTAGGCAACTAACTTAATTAATGGTATACATCACTCCATTTTCATCGTATCGAGTTTTTTTTTAACATTTTTGTCTTTTTTCGTAAATTCCGATTATTTTATTTAACAAAATATAGTTCGTTAAGTTTTCATTCATCAAAAATTCAACAATCTTTATTTTATTATAATGTTTTCGGCTCTTGTCATATCTGATTTTCTGGTTCTTTTTAAAATATTTGTGTTTTGTGTTTATTTTCATTTTTAATGTATTATAACGTAAAATAATTGGTTTAGCCATTATTTAATTAAAATGCATTGGACATTTTAATCTAGGTAGATTATTTCCATGTTTAATAAAATAATTCAGGACAATATTAATTTTATGCGATGTGTTATCTGAAGTACGAAATAGTTTTTGTAATTGAGCCACTTTTGCTTCGTTGCTTCAAAGTAATATAAAGAAATGTTGTTTTCGCGTGTGATATGAAATGTTGTGGATTTCTAAGTGTCGTCCCACGAGGAGCTTTTCTGAAGAATATTTTGCCATTTTCAGATTTTTCGCTGATAAATACGCACTACTGCTTCTCGTTGCTCGAACAGAAGTGACGTTCTCCTTGTTCTCTGGTCAATAATACGAAGCATTAGCTGGTTTAAATTATTTTTTTTTAGATATTTATAAAGTACCTAGCTTAGTACACTTCTGAAATATCCATGCTTACAAAAAGATGTGCAAGTTTTTACAATCGACAAGCTACAAAGGCAAGGATATTTGCTGCTGGCATAAGTTGTATCGTAGCACTGTATGATTCTGATCCAATGAAAAACACAGTTATACGTTCTGCGTTTTGAATGTTTCAAAAAATGAACTTCAAAAACATGCAAATTATCTGTTCTCCCACCAACCGAAGAAGCTGCAAACGAGTATTCATTGAGGGTGTATTTTCAAAAAATACAGAAATGGTTGGGATTTGCAGATAAAAATCCTGAAGAGTATGGTTGGAAAGATACCATAAATGGGTTAATGCCACTGACAACAACAAAAAATCCTTTGCCAGATAATTTATTGAAGACTATTTGTTGTATGTGTAACTCGGGTTGCAAAACAAAACTTTTTTCATGTAAAAGGATAGGTATTAAATGCACAAATTTGTGTCATTTTTGTAATGGATTAAATTGCAACAACTGTTCTGAAACAAACTGAGGACGAACTTGACGACGATGAAGACGATGTTTTATCGATTTCTGAAATGGAAACAGATGAAGCCATTCATTTGTTACAGCAGAAGACATTGACAACAACGAAGTAAGCAATGCTTCGGACAGTGGGGATGATTTTCAAATTGATAGTGAAGAAAGCTCATCGATGACGATGAATCAGATGATTCAGATTTTGTTTGTAAAAAAGTAAACTACAATATTTGTGGGTATAATTAAAGAATATTTCTATTCTTCTTCTGTACCACTGCATTACATCTATATCCACGTTCCTTTACATATGAAATAAATGGTACAGCCAGGCCGAACTTACTTTCTCGACTGACTTACAAATTATTTGTTTATCAGTAAATAGCCTTTATGTCTGGTCTCACAAAATAAATATTTTGAAACTAAAATTTCCACTGCATTTTAATTAAATAACGGCTAAACAAAGTATTTTACGTTAAAATACATTAAAAATTGAAAATGAACATAAAACAACCTTTCGAAAAGAAACAGAAAATCAGATATGACAAAAGCCGAAAACATTATAAAAAAATAAAGATTGTTGAATTTTTGATGAATAAAAAGTTAGCAAATTATATTTTGTTAAATAGAAGAATCACTATATATGAAAAAAGACTAAAAATGTTAAAAAAAGACTCGATACGATGAAAATGTATACCATTAATTAAGTTAGTTGCCTAGTTACAATATTCAAGGAGTGGGGAGATATTAATGTGCGTTATGTCATCAATGGTACTTTATGCGATGTAATTTAAAAAATTTTAGTTGTGGATAATTTTCAACTAGCAGAGAGAGAAATATAATCATTTTGGAACAATATGCGCAAATTTCAAGAGAAAATATCAATATGTTTACTTATAATCGACTAATAGTCTATTGTCCATGTACTGTAGAAAGGAACTAAAACGTTAAAGGGTTTTTATTGTTTCTTATGTTCAATTGACTCCTAGATATGAAGAAACCGCGGAGTGCTACCATTTAAAGTGGTGCGTTTTTGAGATCGAAGAAAAAAGGTCCACTTTTCATATTTTTTTTGCTCGAAAACTATTTTTTTCTATAAACACGTCAATAGAAAAGTGTGTAGAGATTTAAATTTCCAATCGAAATGGCACCTTCACAAGTCAAAAATTTTTTTTTACAAAAATACGTCCAAAAAACAAAACAAAAAAAAACGAAAAAATGCAATTTTTTATTTTTTTTTTATTTTAGCCTGTAACTATTTTTCGGGTACATTTAGGCATAGACATTGCTACATAACAAAAAAAGCTGGCGTTTTACCCGTTAAAATGAGATTTTGTAAACAGTTTTACGATTAATAGAGACCGAGATATAGCGCTTCAAAGTTTGCAACTTTTAACTAATTTTTGCTATTTTTTTTCAAATTTCGCCCTGTAACTTTTTTCTGGGTGAATTTAGGTGTAGACATTATTATATTAAAGTGAAAGCTGACTTTACGCCCGTTGAAATGGTGGCTGGTAAAAGTCTCTACGATAAATAGAAACCTAGATACAGCGTTTCAAAGAGTATTACTTTTATTAACTTTCTTCCAATTTTTACGTTCTTTTTTAAATTTCGGCCTATAACTTATTTGTCAAATACAGATATTGCTACATGGAATGTACTCGCAGCATTCTTGTTTAAATGGCCTGCAATAGAAGTTTATGTGATCAATAGTAACCAAGATACAGTCTAGATATAGTAGATTATTGTACTTAAAAAATAACTTTTTACATTTTTCCACTTCTGAACTTTATTAGGGATAGTTCATTTTCACTTGAAGCTTTTCTTTTTTTGCTGCATTTATGTTGGATTGACGAATGTATGATTTATAACATGCTTCATGAACTTGTAAACTTAAAACACCACTTAAATGTTCTTGAATTCCATCATGCCTGCCAAGACTAGCAGCTACTATAGTATCCAAACTCTTTTTTTGTATTCTAGTTGCATCACTTGCACATTTATTACAGTTTAAAATACACTTCTCCATTTTAATATCTCATTTACACATGAAATTCAACTGTATTTTACTAAAACTGTAAATAAACTGAGCGTGATATATTCGTAATACTAGCACAACTAAAATCAGATTCTCTCACATACAAAAAGTACATGTTGCCTATAAAGGCTTAGACACACTAAATGTTTTGACAGCATGCATATCTTATAGGTATCTTGATTCCGTCTACATGATATCATCACGAAATGTGCCAGTAAGCTGATTTTCTGAGGCCGGAAATACGAAAAATGGATAAGGATAATAAGGAGAAAAAACAATACTTTAAGATGGGTTAAACTTCTATTGCAGACCATTTAAACAAGAATGCTGCGAGGTCATTCAGTGTAGCAATATCTGTACTTAAAGCATTTGACAAATAAGTTATAGGCCGAAATTTAAAAAAGAACGTAAAAATTGGAAGAAAGTTAATAAAAGTAACACTCTTCGAAACGCTGATCTAGGTTTCTATTTGTCGTAGAGACTTTTACCAGCCACCATTTCAACGGGCGTAAAGTCAGCTTTCACTTTAATATAATAATGTCTACACCTAAATTCACTCAGAAAAAAGTTACAGGACGAAATTTGAAAAAAAAAAATAGTAAAAATTTGCAAAAAAAGTTAAAAGTTGCAAACTTTGAAACGCTATATCTCGGTCACTATTAATCGTAAAACTGTTTACAAAATCTCATTTTAACGGGTAAAACGCCAGCTTTTTTTGTTATGCCGCAATGTCTATGCCTAAATGTACCCGAAAACTAGTTATAGGCTAAAATTAAAAAAAAATAAAAAATTGCATTTTTTCGTTTTTTTTTGTTTTGTTTTTTGGACGTATTTTTGTAAAAAAAAAAAAATTTTGACTTCTGAAGGTGCCATTTCGATTGGAAATTTAATTCTCTACACACTTTTCTATTGACGTGTTTATAGAAAAAATTCATAGTTTTCGAGCAAAAAAAATATGAAAAGTGGACCTTTTTACTTCGATCTCAAAAACGCACCACTTTAAATGGTAGCACTCCGCGGTTTTTTCATATCTTAGGGTCAATTGAACATAATAAACAATAAAAACCCTTTAACGTTTTAGTTCCTTTCAACCCTCTTTTTTTGTACATAGACAATAGCCTATAAAACACAAAAACTAACCCATCACGGATTCAAATGCAAGTAAGATCATTCTTTTTTTTTTTGAACGTTGATTATTTCATATACTTTCATAATTCGCTTACCGTTTTTGGTTTCACAAAAAAATTACGTAGTTATGTGAAATTGTTTTTACGTGCAATATCCTTAATTACAATTAAATTCCAATTAAATTTTTTTCTTTCTAAACACCACCGTAAAGTACATGTAAAAACCTACACTTTAAAAGAAAAAATGTCCTACTACGAGTCGATGCACTTAAACAAAAAGCGATGGAATTTTCGAAATTATTGTTGATTTTTAGCCGTTGAATAAATATTTTGTGCTAAAATTTGGCATGGAGGTTTAGTTCAATAAAGGGCATGGTTCCACTAACTTTCGTTAAAATTGATGGATTATTACATCATATTTCTTAAACTGTTAAAAAAAGGCAATTTTTGGTGGTTTTTATTTTTTTACAAATTTACAAATTATCAAGAAGTTTCTTCATATGCCTAGTCTTTTTCATAATTTTATAGCGAACAGTTTGGTATTTTTATTATTGCGATACGATTACTATGACCTGAGATAATAGGAAAAATAGCAGAAAATTTCTGTGTTGAAAAATAAATTGTTAAAATTCTACAAGAAGCAATGGGCGGATTTAACAAAAAACTGCTCAGAGCACTTGTTATTATACCAACAACAAATTAAAACAATAAAACTGTAGCTAGAGAATTCCTAACTAACCTATTTCGATCCTTGATTTGACTCCACTACTACATTAGTAAAGTTGACGCATATGAACTAAGTATACTATATTAATCTTTTGTAATAATCTAAAAGAATGAATAATGATTATTATTATTATTTTATGATAATTATAATCGAGACTTTTCGTAGATACTGATTTTCTGAGGATCAGAAATAGAGACCATGACGGATACTGTTGGCTAGACAGGTATTAAAAATACGACCGGACATTATTTGGATTATGAGAATGAACATAAATATGCGTTTAGCCAAGTATTCTAGCACCTGTCAGTGTTGGTGGTACACATTACGAACTAATTAACTTTATCGTCATATATACTTTTCCACCAAATTATATTTAGAAAAATATTTCCAACACAGACGAAGAAGGTAAACAGGTACAGATTTCCAAAATAAAATTCCCAAAATTGGTAAGTTCTTTCGCATTGAGCACTAAAAATACCGATACCACCAATCATTGTGTCGAATGTATGAAAATACTCACCAAATTGAAGAAAAGTTTCATTCATTTTTAAGAAGCTATTTTTTGATAAAACCAAAAGAGATATTTCCGATTCCTGATTCAGTTTATTAAAAATTAAAAACTTTTTAAAAACGAGCTTTTAATATTATTTAGGTGTACTAAAACGAAAAAAATAAGTTATGTTGAATTAATTTGTCTTGTTAATTTTGTGACAGAGATTGTAACTACCTAAGTATTTTTTTTTATTCAAGCTGACTACTACTGCTCCTCGTTGCTTGAACTGTTCGAGCAACGAGGAGCAGCAGTAGACAGCTTTCAGCGAGGACCTGAAGATGGCAGATAGGATTCTGCCGAAACGTCGTTTAGACAACCGTTGCTCCAGTAGAAGCCTATCAACTACGTATTTTTCCAATTGTATGAAAGTAAAACAATTAATTAAGACTAAGACTAAGTTAAGAATAGAGAAATTAGAAAAAACTTTTTAAAAACAATGGTTTTCTTTTAAAATCAAATTGCACTAAAAAATAGAAAACATTTTTTTTTGCTTATAAGCTGATCAGAATAATTTTCGACTTTGTAAATAGAAAACCTTTGAGCGTTCATAAAATATTACTTCGTCTAAAAATTTAGCATTTTTAATATTAATTGGCGGTAACACAGTGTGGTTTTGAGAAAAATCAAATCATTACTATTACCATTATGCACTTCGTGAGAAAGACTATCAATAATCTTGAGAGAGGAGAATACTTATCTCTATTGTCAAAATATTTTGCGATTTTAGCACGACTTGATTGTATCAAACACGATTTACTAATAAAGAAATCGCAAAATGTACCTTTATCCCAATACCAACGTAAGACAAAGAGAAGTCTAATAATAGAAAAAGAATAAACAGAATATGTACCTATTGAAGTACAAGTTCCAGATCCAAACGAGTCAATTTAAACGTAGTTTTTATACGCACTTTTTTCAGTGATATAATTTCGACATTTCATGTTCAGATTTATCATAACTTTCCATTATATAAAGGTCAAATACGCATTAAATAAATTATCCCGACCACGTTTTGAACTACAGAATAAGTAACTTTAATAAGCTTCAAGTAAACTATCCGGTGTCTTATTTAGAAAAAAATGCAGTTTATATTTTCCAAAAGTTGGCGTTTCGACAAAAGAGTGACCCTAAAAATAGTCCGTTTGGGGGTCCGCAAATTTTCGATTGATTTGTGGTCCAAATGATACCTTATGATAAGATATTTTTTGTCACACAGAAATATGAGGTTGAGCATAAGAAAGGTTTCAGAGATATAGAAGGTCAATAGATTATATTTGGTTGTATTATTATTACATAATAAGGCTAATAATAACAATGATAATAATATATAATAATAATAACAAAAATAATACTTCAGCCCCTTTACCACGTCACGGCACTAATCTACAGAGGTTTTATAATTTTGTTTTTAATTTTTTTATGGTTCTGTTGTTTTTTTTCGTATTGTTTTTCGATTTTCTGCGTTTTTTGTTTTAGATTAGTTTTTAATTTATATTTCATGAGTTATTGTTTCTGTATGGTCAATGATATATTACATATATCTATAAGAATGAATATATGGTGATGCTTACTGCTGCGAAAACGAGACTTCATATAAGCTTTAATTAACAAGGGCTTTTTGATTATGATACCATATTTAGCATAATCTAAAGCTGCAGTTGGATGCATTGGTGGTGGTGGTGCATTGAATTTTTGCAAAGAAAAATTCCTTCATGTTTATCTTCACTCTTATTTATATTATAGCCGGATCTATGCATTGAAAACAATCTCACAATCTTGGCTTTAGAAATGTCAAATTATGAATTTGTATTTTGACGTTAAAGTTAATTTTGAAATTTATTTTTTTAAATATGGAAACGGGACTGTCGTAGAAAAAATATTGCATGAAACTCATGCAAAATTTGCCTTCCCATTCGTGAAAAAATTACTACTTTAAGTACTTGTTGCATAATAGTATATTATATAACAAGTGGTTAAAATGGTGTTTTTTTTACAAGTGAGGCGTTTATAGTACGAACCGAAGGCGAGTGTTATAAACCACATGAGTAAAAAAAAACAAATTTTAGTCTCGAGTTATATACAAAAAAGTTTGTATCGCCATTCGAAATTAGAAAACAATATAATTTTGTAAAAATATACTAAATTCTATTGCTGTTTCCATAGAAACCAATAAGTTTTATTTCACATTGTGAAATAAAATTACTTTATTTCACACTTTTTCCTTTATTTCATACTTGTCATTTTTCACTTTCCTCTTAAAGGAACCCTCCCTTCAAGTCTATTTTTAATAGCATTTACCTATATTTTTTTGAACAAAATTATCCGATTCGTGTGTATAATAAATTCTATATCGAAAAAATATTAAAATATACACATTTTAAATGGCAAAATACAATTTTCCAATTCATCCCCAAACCAGAGGTTATATCGGACACATTTAAAAAATAATAAAAAAACATATTGCTCACCTTAATTTACTTTTTTTACATTAAAATAAGTTCCCTAAATATACCTCTTAGTCCAGTCAATGAATATATTGTAGAATGCAGGGAATATGCGAGATTTTTTTACTTTAGAACTTTGTTAGGAGTAGTTCGTAGGTAAACATGCTAAAAGTCCCCGCCCCTGGGAGGTGAGCTTACGGTGGGAGGGAGGGGGGAAGGTACCATTTTTGGATTTTTCGATTATATCTCGGAAACGGTGGACTCTAGAAAAATATGTTCTAAATAAAAATGAAAGCCAATTAAATTTCCTATACATACATATTGTCGATTTTCCAACGGTTTTCGAGATATACGTTATTAAAATTCGACAATTTTATAGGAAAATTAATTAGCTTTCATTTTTATTTAAAACATATTTTTTCTAGAGTCCACCGTTTCCGAGATATAATCGAAAAACCCAAAAATGGGACTTTCCCCCCATCCTCCCACCGTAAGCTCACCTCCCAGGGGCGGGGACTTTTAGCATGTTTACCTGCTAACTACTCCTAATGAAGTCCTGAAGTCAAAAAGTCTCGGATATTCCATGTACTCTCTTGAGCACTCACTCACTCAGAGAGAGAGAGAGAGGGGGGGGAGGGAGAGAGAGAGAGAGAGAGAGAGAGAGAGAGAGAGAGAGAGAGAGAGAGAGAGAGAGAGAGAGAGGGAGAGAGAGAGAGAGGTCTATTGTGGGACTCATCAATGTATGTAAACATTTTTCAGCTGATTTTTCCTAATTACTTAGCTGCATTTGAAAATATTAACGTAATAAATAGCTTATAACCGTCTTTCATAAAGAGCACCCTTAAATAATGGTTATAACCGCATCGAAATCGTTGAGTAGTTTTTGAGTTTATCGCGTTCAAATATGAAAATCGACGAGAGGTAGTTAAGGAAAAAGAAAAGAAAAAACCGCTGCCCAAGGAATCACTACTTCCACATCCAGATTTTCTATCCAAGTCACTCACAACGAAAAAAAATTGTATGTGGAAATAATTGTTTATGGAACTTTAATAATATAATATTTGAAATCCTCTACCACAAAAACCCATAAAACGATACCCCACATCGGTAGTGGGGTGGGGGTGGTGATAGGGGGTGGTTGGTAGTGGGGGTGGATGAAGTAAAAAAATATTTTGAGGTTTCTGGTTCTTATACACACACTAAATCACATTTTTTTCATCCCCTTTAATAATGGGGTGGGGGGTGGTAATGGGGGTAGCTAATGCCAAAATTTTTTTTGAGACCTTAGCTTCTCTTGTATATACTAAATACCAATTTTATGAACTATTACCTGCTTGATTTACCTATTTACCCCAAATTTACCCCAATTTACCCCCCAACCCTTCGACGGAACAAGACGAAAATATAGTCTAGTTCTAGATCTCGTTAAATTACATATGTGTACCAAATTTCAAGTCAATATCTCAAACGGTTCCAGAGTAAACGTGCGCACAAAAAAAAGTTACAGACCGACAGACAAAAATTTTTTTTTCGCTCAAACTTAAAATCTCGACGTTTCATGACATTCTAAGCCTATTTGAACAATAAAAATTAAAAAAAAATTTTTTGTCGTTACTATACTTCCACTGGATGCGGAAGTAAAAATATAGAAAAGTACAAGATATTTTATAAAGAAATTGATATTTTTCATTGAATTATCATCTTCACTCACTGTGCTATGTGAGTCGATTTTGATCACTTTGGCCCTCGATATCTTTGAAACTTTTCTTATGGTCAACTCCAAGTTTTTTTACTATTAATGTCTCATAATAAGGTACCATTACAAATCAACTAAAAATTTGCGAACCCCAAACTGGCTAAAAAACACCTGTTTTTGGGGTCACTCTTTATTGCCTTGAATAGAAATGTTTAATTCTTTCCTGTTGAAAATTTTTGCCAAAAAAAATTGAACCGCCTTCAAAATACATCGCTAAAAATTATGAAATAAAATTTCACCGTCGACGTCGCCAAGTTTATGAAACCTGACGTCAAGACAAAAGTTGAGGCCTTTGGTTTTTGTACACACACTTTTATTTTTTTCACCCCATTTAATAATGGGGTGGCTGATGGGTGAGGATGGCTGATGCCAAAAAAATGAGACCTTGGCTTCTCGTACACATACAGTAAATACCAGTTTTATGAACTCTTACTTACTTGCTTTACCTATTTACCCCCATTTACCTCCCAACACTTCAACGGAATAAGATAAAAATATAATCTAGCTCCAGATCTCGCTATAATACATCGGTGTTGAGCGCAAAATGCTACCAGTAATTCTAAGTCGGGCGGTGACAGTTCATAAATTGCAAGGCCCCACATTAGATAATTGATTTTACACATTAGATAATTGACAGATTTGGGAAAAAAGATTTTCGCAAAAGGAGTCTATGGCGCTCTGAGCCGAGTTAAAAATGTATGTGGCTTGGTTCTATCGGATTTAGAAACTTGCAAGGTCATAAATACACCGTATGACGAAAGAGAGCCCTTGTAGAAACGCAAAGATTACGAAGGCTTTTCAATTATGTCTGCCATGTTGTATTCGTCATCATAGAAGCTGTCGCCGAATACTGAAATCCCCTTGCACCAGATTTCATGTAAATCTGCAAAAAATTGCTGGCATTAACACATCTCAAAAACCATCATACAATGAAATATTTGTTCGCCTGCGTAAATATCTGTCAGGTCTGTAATGCAGTTTCCTTCTCTGTCTTCATTAACAGCATTGAAAACAACGACCTGGGCGAGAGCGTGCGGTATAATTTGTTTGTAAAAGTAAATTGTTAAACGGGCACGTTTCGCTATAAAAGTTTCAGTTCATACTGTTGTCGTAGAAAACATTATGTAGGTGATTCGCCTCCATGCAAGGCTTTTTTTCGTTTCGAAATGGTATATGACATACCAGGAAGTTGTTGTTTGTGAAAAATTATCATTGTTAGAAATGATAACTAAATTTTTAATTGATATCACCGGCGACTTCGCCAAATCTTCGAATGTGCTCGTAATATAAAAAAAACTACTTTTTACTTACATACATACATACATAGTTAGTTACAGGTCGACCTAATAAAAGCATGTTAATAAATGTCTTTATTAGAGCCAACAACTACTCTGATTTCTCCCGCAACAGATGAACTTCTCAATTCTATTTTCTGCAAGTGCACAAAAGGTTGTGGCATCAATTGTGGATGCAAAAAAATAGGATTGCCATGTTCCGTAGTGTGTGGCTCTTGTTGGGGCCAGTTGTAACTTAATACGATGTCCGAGGATACAAACGTTGAATATGAGTTCAACGATGATGAAGCCATTTCGTTATTTTCCGCTGAGATGATTGTTGATGAAGATGAAAGTATTGAAGAAGTGCAAATAGAAGAAATAGACGGAGACGAAGAAGAAGTGAGCAAAGATGAACAATAATCAACAAAATTATAATATAACGTGTAACCCATGGATTAGACCTGCAGGGGGCATCATGTAAAAAAAACGCGCCATGTATTCTACTTCAAAGGTGGTGCAGAAACGAATGCAGCACAATGCCCGAGTTTTCTCAGCCCCATGTCTCAAAAACTATTGGCTCTACGTAAATTTTGTATAGGACCTTTTTTTGTGCAGATTTATCGCACGAACAAATTTTATAATAAACAAAAAGAACGTAAAACCGATAATTTACGAGATATTTGAGAAAAACTGATTTTCGTGACCTTTGACCTTCTGTAACTTTTACAGCCGTCCAGTTGGCGTTATGGACTTCTAAGAAATTATTTATGACGCCAAAGTAAAGAGAATCCCGCTGGAAAATCTTCGGTTGGATTTTTTCAGAGGTTCATGTATGAAGTGATTGGGCTATAAAGGCTTTTTAAAGTTTTATTTCTATAAATAATAGCTGTTTATTATACAAGGGAAAAAGTATTAGATTTTAGCTCGAGGTTGTGTTTGTCTCCCTCCGGAGCCCAAACGCCGAGAGTTAAAGTCTAATATTTTTACCAGTATATACTTAATACATATTTTTTTCTGTGACGGAAAAAACGACGATTTAATATTAAAAAAACATATTACAATATATTAAAGTTAGAAAAACTTTGATGTTTTAAACTGGTAGGCTGTTGTACTTATAGCGACGCGACATTGGACCTGCGTTACTAAAGAAACCTTTAAAGTAATCAAATTTCTGTGATTAGTTTTAAAAATTTGCGAACTTAGTTAGCGAAGTTATTTATTAGATATTTTGAATATTCAAAGTTCAAAAATAGATATTTCTGATTCAGAGTTTTCTCTTATACCCCCGGAATTAGTAGAAGCAGCGAAAGTAGCATCACTGAAATTATTGCCAGCTAAATCGTGGAAAATTTACGAAACCGCGTATTCAAGATTTATGGAATGGAAGGTGAAAAAGACATGCAGTTCTTTCTCGGAGACTGTGTTATTGGCTTATTTTTCGGAATTGGCGCAACAACAAAAGCCATCAACAGTGTGGTCGAATTATTCAGTGATTAAAAGTACGTTACAATCCAATAATAATGTAGACATTTCAAAATATTATCTAATTACATTTTTGAAGCAAAATTGGAAAGATTACATGTCCAAGAAATCTTCGATTTTTACGAGTACACGTATTATTGATTTTTTAAATAATGCTCCTGATGAAGTTTATTTAATGGCCAAGGTTTGTTGTATTTGGGATTGCAGGAGCTTGTCGAATTTGTGAAATCAGCCAGGTAACATTAGATGATATTGATAATTCTGGAACGTTATTAATTGTGAAATTTAAGCAAACAAAGAATGATGGTAAACAGGAGATTTGTAGTTAGGTACTGAAAAATATATTAAATTTTACAGAATGTACATAGCAGCAGTAGCAATGGATCGCCGCCTGTTTTATGCATATCGCAAAGGAAAATGTATCAATCAGGTGGTTGGTAAAAATCAATTATATAAGATACCTGAAACAGTAGCCAATTATCTTCTACTTGAAAATGCTGTCATATACAGGTCATGCATTTCGAAGATCGTCTGCTACACTTTTAGTTGAATCTGGAGGGGACTTGATGACACTAAAGAAACATGGTGGTTGGAAGTCATCAACGGTAGCTGAAGGGTATGTTGATGAATCGGTGGCGCATAAGATAGAAATATCTAATAAAGTGTTTAGAACGTGTGGCAGTGCATTTAGCTGAAATAAGACCCAGTTTGCGACCAGGACTATCAACGGCAGTTGTGTCAATGGCAGAAAATATGATTTCAACTCAAGAAAATTCCACTGTAGCAGACATTCCCAATCGTTCAAGGAACATGTCTTTCATGCAATGCACATTTAACAACTGTACTTTTGACATTAAGGAAATGTAAGTTTTGTATAATTAAATATTCTAAAATTAAATATCTCCGGGTTATGTGTACATATCCGGGAAAAAAGTATTCATTTTTTCCCGGGGTAAAAGTAATTTAATAAAAAGTGACATTTTGTTACCTGTCAAGAGAGATAAAATGTCAAACTTTTTCCCGCCACAGAAAAATAGCTATTTGTATGACAAGGGAGAAAAGTGCATAATTTCCTCCCGCGGATAGTTTGATACCCGACGCGAAGCGGAGGGCATCAATATCCAAGGGAAGAAATAGCACTTTGTTCCTGTGTAATACATGATTTTTTCTACGACCATTTACAGTGTTTTTTACATTGGTTTTACATATATTTTATTACATTTCCTTATGCATGACAATCAAAAAAACCAAATATGTCAAAATGTCATAATAGGTTTTTAGATAAGTAAATATTGTTAAAAATCAAAGTACATGGAACGTTGCTAAGGTTGCTTCTTGTTTTCAAAGTAAACAAACTTCCAAAAAGTTTATAATAATGTATTCCGAATGTGAAGATGAAGTTCCTCAAGATATTCTGGAAGAAGCAAACGTGGTTTCGTTAAATCTATTACCGTTAAAGTCTCGTGAAAAATATGAAAAAGAGTACCAGCTATTTAAATGTTGGATGGAGACTAGGCAAATAAGAAAAATATGTGAAGAAGTGGTCCTATTTTACTTTTCCAAAAAATGCGCCGGTTTGAAGCCTTCAACATTATGGAGCAAATACAGCATGTTGCGATTTACACTCCAAATTAAAGACAATATCGACATTAAGTTTCCTAAATTAGTAGCTTTTCTAAAAAGGAAATCTGCTGGATATAAAGCCACGAAAGCCAATACTTTTTCGTTTATTGCAGAAGCTCCAGATGAAACTTACTTACATATGAAGGTAAGGCTGATCGTTATTGTTGAATAATAAATAAAAACGTAACGCAGTATTTGTTATTAGAAAGTACGTATAAAATGACAATTAAATGACATTTTAGGCAATTGTCATAAGTGCATTTTCCTTTTTCAGGTCGTGCTTATATTTGGAATTGCTGGGGCATGCCGTAGCGATGAATTAGTTAATATGGTACTTGAGGATATCAGTGATAAAGGCGATATTTTGGTGGTGAAAATACCAGACTCAAAAACTAATATCAAAAGGACATTTACAATAACAAATGAGATTTTAAACGGAGTATCTGTCTTGGATATGTATAGAAAATATCTGGACTGTAGGTCCCCTAAAACATGTCATTCTAGATTTTTTGTAACTTATGCTAAAGGGAAATGTACAAACCAGGTAATTGGCAAAAACACAATTGCCAAAATTCCATACAGAATAGAAATATTTTTAAATTTGGATGATTCGAAAGGCTATACTGGACACAGTTTCCGCCGTACTTCAGCTACGTTATTAGTCAATGCTGGAAGTGACATTCTCACTCTAAAAAGACATGGGGGATGGCGAACAAACGTAGTAGCAGAAGAGTACTTATAGACCGTGGGATAGTGACAGATTTTTTTAAACGTTTGGTTCCTATCTGGCCTTTTGGGAGCCTTTTGTGCCTGATTTGTACTAACCATTTTCGTATTTATCAAACGGTTATCCAGGGCCCCTCAGCGGAAAACAGAAAAGAAAATTTCATGAAAATGAGCAATTTCAAACGTTTTGTTCCTATCTGGCGTCAAGTTAGACTTACGTTTTAAAGAAAAACATCCGACGGAAGCTTATCGCCAGACAAATTCCGTGGGCCGGAAGGCCCGAAATTTCAATCCGAAGTTGTAAGAAAAAATGGTCAAAATCAAACGATTTGGTTCTTATCTGGGAATTGTATATATAGGTAAATAGATTATAATTATCGCGATATAACAAACGCCAGACAAATTCCGAGGGCCCAACAGTGAAAAAATTATTGTTCAAGTTGTCAACTATTCCGCGAAAATCAAACGATTGGTTCTCATGTGAAATGATTTTTTCTGTAAAAATTAACCAAAACGAAAATGTATTGTATCATTCACAGACATTTTTAATGGGCCAAACATATTTTAAATCTTAAAAGAAGTGCACGAAAAAAAGCCATTTTTTCAAACGATTTATTCCTGTCTGGCATTTGGATCTTAAAAAGATATGGTAATAACTAAACCATATTTCAAGTCCCAGACAAAAAGCGTGGGCCAAACATATTTTAAATCTTAAAAGAATTGCACGAAAAAAAACCATTTTTTCAAACGATTTATTCCTGTCTGGCATTTGGATTTTAAATAGATATGGTAATAAATAAACCATATTTCAAGTCCCAGACCAAAAGCGTGGGCCAAACATATTTTATATCTTAAAAGAATTTCACGAAAAAAAGCCATTTTTTCAAACGATTTATTCCTGTCTGGCATTTGGATTTTAAAAAGATATGGTAATAAATAAACCATATTTCAAGTCCCAGACAAAAAGCTTGGGCCCAGCCGTAGATATGTTGAGTGAAATTATCGAAAAATCAAAAAACAGTCGTGTAAAAATCGATGCATTTTCAAACGATTCACACTCGTCTGGCATTTCATTAGCTTGTCATTGTAAAAGAGTATTATACACATTTAAACAAATTTGTTTCGCGTCACTACTTAAATGCCGCAAGCGCGGATTTATGGGGGGTAACGGGGTAACAAGATTCCGTAAACAATCAACTTTTATTTTAAAATTTCATAATTTTTATTATTTTATTTTATATTTTTGAATATATATTCAGTTTAGTTGTGTTTATAATTATTTTTTTTTGAGATTTTTCCCCCCCGCTCATCAATTTTAATTTTAGAGGAAAAACATTTTTGTAATTTTCAACACGCGGCTATGTAACCCCCCCCCCCCAAGCTCAAGGTCCAGATCCGCCCTTGAAATGCCGTTTTTTTTTCTCACTTGAAACTCATTTGGAATTTGATTTTCTTTATCACTGGAATCAATATAACTGTCACTTTCACATTCATAATCCCTCGATCGAATAATATTTACAATAAATAAGTTACATACTAGCAAAAGGACAAATATAAATTATTAGATATTAATATATAATTTACAACTCTGCACTACACCATAGAAACTGAGAGTCCTCGTAATTCCGTACCTGTTTCATTCTCCCTTGGCGTAGGCAGTCAACCACACAAAAGTGATTTCTTCTCTCATTTTAATGCACGCGACATAAGATACGTAAGATATGATGTGGTAGAAACATATATGGTATGCATTGCTTGCGAGCGACGTTGCTTTTTTTTACTACCCGCTCGTCCCGGAGTGATTTTTATTTATCGTTTGCTAATAGGGAACTTGCCCATTTTTATTTGTATTTCATTAAAGTATGTGTTTATGTATAAAAACACGCCACATCGAATATCAGCTCTTAAATCGCAGTACTTACTTTGCAATAAATAATTAAAGTTGAAATCCTCGCTACTCACCAAAAGCACTGTGACGTCAGATCGAGAAACTAGTCTCGCGTGGGGACCCACAGATGGTGTATTTTAGCCGAGCGGTACGTCTTCACCCAATTAATAGACTGGGTGGCGGTTGGCTTTGAGACGTCCGCATATTTGGTCTTTTGCTCTTTATGTTAAAGAAAAAATAAAAAAAGTGTCGGAAAGCTCAATCAATTCTCTTTACATAAGCTATCTACAAATTTTTCGAAAAAAACAATAATTATCGAGATATTCGAGGAAATGTAGGAAATTACACGTTTTCCTATAATGTAAGTAAATCTAAAAAAATAATTTTTCTCAGAAACCTTTGTTTCGAAGGACCGAGATTAACGGAACGTCAAAGTAGTACATGATATTAAGTGAATATCATATATGAGATCGATTTCAATTAATTACCGATTAATTACGGTGACAAAATGGAGAAAATTTTACCGAAAAAAAAAAAAGTCCCAAATCCCGCCCTCCTCTAATTCCTTTATTTTTGTCGGAATTCAAAAAATTAAAAAAACAGTTTTAGTAAATTTTATTCTATTTAGATTAGCTAGAGTAGTCTTTTGGCGTAGGAGCCAGGATTAAAAAGTTGCCAACTGTAGAACCTCAAAATTTGCGATATATCTACAGCTGCGCCCCAGGTTTTTGTCTGGCACTTGAAATATGGTTTGTTTATTAACATATCTTTTTAAAAAACAATTCCCAGACAAGTGTAAATCGTTTGAAAATGGATCGATTTTTACATGACTGTTTTTTAATTTTTCGATACTTTCACTCAACATATCTACGTCTGGGCCCAAGCTTTTTATCTGGGACTAGAAATATGACTTATTTATTAACATATCTTTTTAAAATCCAAATGCCAGACAGGAATAAATCGTTTGAAAAATGGCATTTTTTTCGCGCTTTTCTTTTTGTCTGGCTATCCAGGGGACCCAGCCAATTCGTCTGGGAATCTTAAATTGAAACTACTTATTGCCTAATATTAACAGAAAAACAAATGCCAGACGAATGTAAATCGTTTGATTTTCGCGGAATAGTTGACAACTTGAACAATAATTTTTTCACTGTTGGGCCCTCGGAATTTGTCTGGCGGTTGTTATATCGCGATAATTATAATCTATTTACCTATATATACAACTCCCAGATAAGAACCAAATCGTTTGATTTTGACCATTTTTTCTTACAACTTCGGATTGAAATTTCGGGCCTTCCGGCCCACGGAATTTGTCTGGCGATAAGCTTCCGTCGGATGTTTTTCTTTAAAACGTAAGTCTAACTTGACGCCAGATAGGAACAAAACGTTTGAAATTGCTCATTTTCATGAAATTTTCTTTTTTGTTTTCCGCTGAGGGGCCCTGGATAACCGTTTGATAAACACGAAAATGGTTAGTACAAATCAGGCACAAAAGGCTCCCAAAAGGCCAGATAGGAACCAAACGTTTAAAAAAATCTGTCTATGTCCCACGGTCTATTAGATGATTGTATTTCTAAAAAATGTGAGGTAGCCAGCCAAATAATTACGGGAGAAAGTACTACTTCAAGTACCAAAAACACGTTGTCTTGTTTTTGAAAATTTTGTTTCTACAAGTACTTCATCAGCGACCAAGACTTTGGAAAACAACAAACAGGAACTGATCTCCACCAGCAGAGCCAATATTTCTTCAGGGGGAATCTCCATTAGTAATTTAACTAATTGTACCATAAATTTTAACAATATTTAGTTACCGATGTTAATTTAAACCTTGATTTAAACTGTTTTCAATTTTTATAAATAAAAATAAGTAATAAAAAATCTGTTTCAAAGAAAAGCATAATTATACATTTTCAGGAAGTTTGTGTATCAATAAAAGAAGTCTATACACTACTATTACAGCTATTTGAAGTTTTTACTTGTTTGATTCCAGAGGGAGGCAAAGTATTTTCCTCCCTAGGGAGGAAAAGTACTACTTTGCTCCCTGAAATGAGGGAGCAAAGTAGTACTTTACAACAAAGTTTGTATTTTTTTCTTTGTGAAAAGAAAAGAAAATCACGATTTTTTTAAATAAAAATCTCATTAATATCATGATTTTAATCAAATGATTTAAATCTCCTCAACCCTGCTTATTTTATTTTTTAATTTATATTTTGACTTTTGCACCAATACTAAACGATACTTAATATAGTATTATTAGTTAGGTGTTGTTTTGTAACTTCCAAGATCATTTCCAAGGTTACATTTATATTAATGATGATCATAATATTAGAATATTTAATATTCAACACTATAATATAAGCATGCATTCTATATTATGCCCTCGCTCACTTCCTTTGTGTAATTTTTTAATACTTTGTAGGTCAAGTTTTCAATGGAAAATATTCATATAGGATACACAACGGATATATAAAAATAATGAAACAATATAAAACATACCTACTTATAATTTTGCCTTTATTTTATTTTATCAGTGAATTTGCAAATGCCGCATCTAATTTAAAATTCTGCTCACCACACAGAAGAAACATTATTATAATAGGACTAAAAAAGTATATTTATTTTTATATACTTTTACTTGTACCTTCCTTTATGCATGATATAAGAGGAAGTCATTTTTTAACATTTATTTAGTTTCTATCTATCGTATCTTTAGCCTTACAGACAACAAAAGTTATTTTAAAATAAACATTCATGGAATGGTAACTCGAATTGGCATGGAAACCTTTGTTATTCAAGATACAAGTTACAGTAGTTTGTTACAAAAAAACATTCATACCCTACTAATTTTCCTGGAGCGGGGCTGCCTCACCACATCCGTACTCATTGTTATTATTTATTACTTATCGATATTAACCAAAAGTTTAAAAAAGCGCGCGACGCACTGTCGTCCTATTTCACTAAATTTATATCACAGCTAAAATCGTCGTGTACTTCACGCACAAACTACACACTCGCAAGGGTTGCGGATTTGAAAAACTGACCAAACGCGTTCCATTACACCCATTTTGCAAAATCCACGTGTTACAACGTTCCACAGAAGTAACTTTTCAACTGTTCACGCCTCAACGTTGTTGTAAATATAAATTCACTAGATATAAATGACGTCACTTTGTGACCGACATATGTTCTCATCGAGTCGATCAACTCGTCGCCAATTTTCTCATTACCAACAGCTTAATGGAATTCATTAAATTTTTGCTAGTTATTATGTATATTAACGTTGCATAGAATTATGATCCATAAATGTTAATATAATTCCAAATTATATGAAATTATTTTATTGTGATGTAGAACCAAATAGGTACCTAATGGTTTTATTGGTTTTTCTGATTATCTACAAGATTTATAACATTATAACGGAAACAAACAAGATTAGAAAAATAACTCATTAATACAATATTATTGTCTCCCATTATATTTATTTAGGGCGATGCAATCAAAACTAGAACTACTAAACACAAATAACGTGGGCCGGAGTAAATGGATTTGTTATTATCCCAGGTTTATGTAAACAAGAAATGAGTACAATATTCGCCTTACTACTACGGGAGCCCACTGTACGTGCAACACCTCCTGATCCTTGGATACAATGTTTTTCATAAAGATTAAAGCCTAAAGAACAGTTTAAACATGTCCCAAAAAAAACTATACAATATTTGGATAGGAGTTACCATTTTCCAGATAAATGACTCAGCTCTTAAAATAAAATATAAAACTCAATAGAAAACGTAAGTAACACCTCACTCGCTTTGAGATTCATTATCGCTGTCTCCCGATACATCGAATATTTCTTCCAAGTCTTCTTCCTCTATTGCTTCATTTATGATATCATTATTACTACGGGAACCCACCCTAAGTGTCCGTGCAACCCCCCCCTCCCCCCTCCGCTCCTTGAGGACTATGTTTTTCATAAAGATTAAAGCCTATTAGACATGCCCCCCCCCCAAAAAAATGGCTGCACTTTATCTTGTGTGTGCCTGTGTAATATATGAATAACACCGGATCCTCCGCCATTTTATAGAAAACCGCGTATCCAAATATATTAATAATAATTTTTTTTTGTTCGGGAGCCGTCTAACTTACGTTTCCGGAATCACTGTAGCCTCTTGGGCTTATTTTGATATTCTCCCATTTGTATTATGATAACCAATCCAGCACTCTGGTCCCTTGCACTAGTTTGTACAACCCTCATATTCTTCTGGACTCAGTGTTGGTTGTCCAAAGCCTCACAGTCGCACAGGGTGTGGTAGGATGTCTCCGTTGCCCTATTGCATTGTCTGCATTTTAGGTCCCCGTTGAATAATCCCATTTTGTGAAGGTGTCCTTTCAGGGCGCAGTGCCCTGTTAGGACGCCAGTGATTATGCGGAGCTGATTCCTGCTTAGTGACAGCAGTTCTTCAGTCTTCTTTCTGGAGGTTTTACTATGTTGTTGTCCGGTTATTTTGTCCCAGTATTCTTTGTGTTGGTTCTTGATCCAGTCCCCCATTTGGCCCCGTACTGTGGTTTTAGGCACTCCCAGGGCCGGTTCTGGGCCAATATATGGAGCTGACGATCCCTTTCTCGCTAGCTCGTCAGCTTTTTCTTTGCCATCGATTCCTACGTGTCCCGGCACCCACTGAAGGGTTACCTTGTTGTGATCCGCTAGGGCTCTTAGTTCTTCTTGGCATTCCCATACCATCTTGGACGTCACTTTGGGGTTTGACAGTGCACCTAAAGCTGCCTGGCTGTCTGTCTATTTTTATAGGCTCTCCTGTTGTTTTCTATTGCGCAATCTAGTATTGCGTATACTTCTGCCTGAAAGACAGAAGTGTATTTTCCTAGCGATGTGCTGAACTGAGAGTTCCTCATATCGCTACATATGCCGGCACCAGTACCTTCCGCGGTCCTTGATCCGTATGTATACCAGACCAAGTCCTGCGGTCTGATGCTGTTACCGGTTAATGACCATTCACTTCGATCTTCTATTTTTATTTCGAAGTTTCTGTTGGAGGTATATTTAGGAATCATGTGGTCTGTCCTCATCAGAGATGTTGTCACTCCCACAAGGTTCCTAATTGGATTGTGCCCCAGCGCGGCGTATTTGTCGCTGGGTTTGCATTGCAGCCTGAAGTGTCCCATCGCCCCCTCCCCCATTACCATCAGGTGAAGGGGGGGATGTCCAGAAGGACCTCCATGGCTGCTGTTGGTGTGGTTTTCATCGCTCCTGTTACCGCCAGACAGGCAAGTCTTTGTATCTTGCTTAGTTCAGCGCAGCAGTGCGCTGCAACATCTTTGGCCACCATACCAAAGATGCGTATGTGATCATGGGTCTAACCACCATGATATATGTCCAGTACATCAAGCTTGGCCTTAGTCCCCATGTTTTCCCATGGGTGCGCCTGGCCAGCATGAGTGTTCTGTTTAACTGTTGGTTCCAGGTAAGTTTGGGATCTAGTATTACTCCCAGGTATTTTACCTCGCCCGATAGTTGTATTAGATCACTGTCTCTGTCCAGTAACGTTAGCAGCTCGTCCATGACCAGGTTCCACAGAAGAGGCGATAGAACCTCTCCCCGAGGACACCCCCTGCCAACCCGAGCTACCAACGTTTCCCCCATTATGGATGTGTATATCAGCCTTCCTCTAAGCATGCAGTCATCCACCTGCAGCTGGTCGCATCGATCCCTTTTCTCTTCGTTGCTTTCCTGATAGATTGTAGGGATGTGTTGTCAAACGCTCCCTCAATGTCCAAGAAGGCACATAATAGTATCTCTTTGTTTTCGAGAGCATATTCAGCTTTATTTACTAGCTGATGTAATGCTGTTTCTGTTGACATACCGGCTTTATAGGCGTATTGGTCTTGATGTAAGGGTTGGTTTACCAGTACATCATCCCGAATATGCCTATCCAGTAGTTTTTCTAAAGTCTTTAGTGCAAAAGACATAAGACTTATCGGTCTTAGGGACTTCGCCCTTTCCTGTTCCTTCCCAGGTTTCGGTACGAATATCACTCTAATTAGTCTCCAGGCCTTTGGTATGTATTCAAGAGTTAAGCTGCTCCTGAATATCACACAAAGCCTGAGTAATAATAATAATAATAATATGTTTCGATATTCCGTTGAAGCAACGTCGAGCGCGGTTAGTCCGATTTTCGGTCCGACCGCGGTCCGAACTTGGTCCGGTTTTCGGTCCGACCGCGGTCCGAACTTGGTCCGGTTTTCGGTCCGACCGCGCCCGAACTCGGTCCGGTTTTCGGTCCGACCGAGTCCGAACTCGGTCCGAACTCGGTCCGACCGCGCCCGAACTCGGTCCGATTTTCGGTCCGACCGCGGTCCGATTTTCGGTCCGACCGCGGTCCGAACTCGGTCCGGTTTTCGGTCCGACCGAGTCCGAACTCGGTCCGGTTTTCGGTCCGACCGCGGTCCGAACTCGGTCCGGTTTTCGGTCCGACCGCGCCCGAACTCGGTCCGATTTTCGGTCCGACCGCGGTCCGATTTTCGGTCCGATTTTCGGTCCGACCGCGGTCCGAACTTGGTCCGGTTTTCGGTCCGACCGAGTCCGAACTCGGTCCGAACTCGGTCCGGTTTTCGGTCCGACCGCGCCCGAACTCGGTCCGACCGCGGTCCGATTTTCGGTCCGACCGCGGTCCGAACTTGGTCCGGTTTTCGGTCCGACCGCGCCCGAACTCGGTCCGGTCTTCGGTCCGACCGAGTCCGAACTCGGTCCGGTTTTCGGTCCGACCGCGGTCCGAACTCGGTCCGGTTTTCGGTCCGACCGAGTCCGAACTCGGTCCGAGCTCGGTTCGGTTTTCGGTCCGACCGAGTCCGAACTCGGTCCGGTTTTCGGTCCGACCGCGCCCGAACTCGGTCCGACCGCGGTCCGATTTTCGGTCCGACCGCGGTCCGAACTTGGTCCGGTTTTCGGTCCGACCGCGCCCGAACTCGGTCCGGTTTTCGGTCCGACCGCGTCCGAACTCGGTCCGACCTAAATTCGGACCTATTTAAAAAATCGGACCTATTTAAAAATTATACTATATTTAATATAATTCGGACCTATTTCAAAATTCGGACCGACTTCAAAATTGAACAAAAAAAAATTCGGACCGAACAAAAACATCGGACCGAATGCAAAATTAGAATCGATTTCAAAATTGAACTGAAAAAAAATTCGGACCGAAGAAAAAAAATCGGACCGAATTAGATAAGAAAATCGACTAGGTCCGATAACCTCTCTTAATGTAAGGTAAGGTTCGATTTTTTCTAGGTCCGACTTATTTAGGTCCGATTTTTTCTAGGTCCGATTTTTTTGTAGGTCCGATTTTTCTAGGTCCGACTTATCTAGGTTCGATTTATCTAGGTTTGATTTGTATAGGTCCGATTTTTTTTCTAGGTCCGACTTATCTAGATCCGATTTTTTCTAGGTCCAATTTTTTTCTAGGTCCGATTTATCTAGGTCCGATTTTTTCTAGGTCCGATTTATCTAGGTCCGACTTACCTAGGCCCGATTTTTCCCCCTAGGTCCGACTTATCTCGGTTCGATTTGTATAGGTCCGATTTTTCTAGGTCCAATTTTTTTCTAGGTCCGATTTGTCTAGGTCCGATTTACCTAGGTCCGACCTCTCTAGGTCCGATTTAGTTAGGTCCATTTTGCCTTGGTCCGCCATTTTTAGGAATCCGCCATATTGGATTTATAATGACGTCTGCTTATTCTTCTCAGCAAACCCTTTTAATTTGATACCCATAACATGGGGGTGCAAAAAAAATAACTAGTCCGCCATTTTAACAATCCGCCATTTTGACAGTCCGCCATTTTGGATTTTTGGTGACGGATACTTCTTCTTCTCAGCAAAGCTTTTCATTTGATACCAATAACAGGGGGGGTGGGGAAAAATATAACCGGTCCGCCATCTTTAGAATTCGGCATTTTTGGGAATCCGCCATATTGAATTTGGAATGGCGTCTTCGTATTCTCCTCAGCAAACTTTTTCATTTGATACCCATAACATGGGGTGCATAAAAAATAACTGGTCCGCCATCTTGCCGATTCGCCATGTTGGATGTGGAATGATATACATATATATATTAAAAATATAATGCAAGTCAAATAAGAGCTTGAAAAAAATGTGTTGTTATTGTCGAAGATAGCATAGCAATCCACAAACAGAGTTGCTGTAATTTGATTGGTTGAATCTCGGCCTATGAACGCGCCAGACGCCAAGGAATTCAGGTAAACAAGACCTGCTTGCATCATTTTGTGACGCTTTATCTTCAATACGTCTCAGACAGTGTTATAAGTTAGTCGCTTGCTTGTCTAAACTTTTATTTGTGGTGTTCTTTTATCTGTACTGTTTTTAAAAACTTTTAAAAAGTGAAAACAATCTTTCGATTAATTCGGTAAGTGCAAACTTTTAATTAAAATCTTATTTAATATTTCTCTTATTTAATACTTTTCTTGTTTAATATTTATTTATTTTAATTGATTTAATTGAAAATATGTATTGTTATGCTAAAATGTGATTCTAAGCAAAAAAATTGGCTGCACTTTCAAAATGGCGTCTTTTAAAAAAACAAAATTTGCAAATATGGTTTTTGTCATTTAACACAAAAACCAAAAAAGATGGAGGAAAAACTTTCTGTACAAAAAATAAAGTACATACAATTTTCTACAATTTTGTTCCTATACAATATTTGCATTGGAGTTACCATTTTCCAGATAAATGATTAATCTCTTAAAACAAAATATAAAATTCAATATAAAACGTAACACTACGGAAGCCCACCCTAACTGTCCGTGCGCCCCCTCGATCCTTGGGGACAATGTTTTTCATAAAGATTAAAGCCTAAAGAACAATTTAAGACATGTCCTAAAAAAAAAAAGCTGGCTGTACTTTCAAAATGCAAATATTGTTTTTGGTCGTTTAACACAAAAACCAAAAAAGATGGAGAAAAACTTTCTGTACAAAAAACAAAGTGCATAAAATTTTCTACAATTTTGTTCCTATACAATATTTGGATGGGAGTTACCGTTTTCCAGATAACACTGTTGCCGTTTTCGAGATAAATGTCTGCAAATTATAATATTATTATTGTTATTAATTTTTTTCAGTTTATTTTATTTAATTTTTATGTTAATAATATAAAGTTATATTATACGTCCTACAATAATTGTCACAGTTATTTCCTCTAAGTGATTTACCGATATATGAATTTTCATGTTTTCTTAATTTTCGACTCATTTATCTGGAAAATGGTAACTCCTATCAAAATATTGTATAGGTACAAAATTGTAGAAAATTTTATGCACGTTGTTTTTTATGAAGAAAGTTTTTCTCAATCTTTTTTAGTTTTTGTGTTAAATGACAAAAACAACATTGGCAACAGTTTTTTTTAATATATTGAAAGTACAGCGTTTTTTTTTTTTTTAGAATATGTCTTAAATTGTTCCTTAGGCTTCAATCTTTATGAAAAACATTGTCCCCAAGGATCGGGCGGGGGGTGCACGTACAGCTAGGGAGGGCTCCCCGACTACTTGCTATTCTTGTATTTTTTCATTTGCATTTTTTTGTAAAAAATATATACAGGGTGTCCCATAAGTAATGGTACACAGAGCAATCGGAGATTCCTTACGTAAAAATATTACGATTTAACGAAACTTACCTTAGTCCGAAAGTTGATATTAACAGAGATACAGGGTGTCAAAGTTAAATTTTTGTTTTGGTTTTTTTTAAATAATTTCTTTAAAAATCGAAATATTTTAACAAAATTTTGTGATTGGGGATTTTTTGAGGTGAGAGTTTCAAATCTATTCGTACTTTTGCTGTTATTTGTAGAGGGCGCCACCTACGGTAGTTTGCGTGTCGTTTATGTCATATATTTTTAGCGAATTTTTAAAAATTTCTTTAAAATAAAAATTCATATTTTCCCGTCTTTTTACGTCAAAAAGGTATACCTTTTAAATGTCGCTACGAGTAACCTTTTTCAAGTTATTTGGTTTTAAAGTATTCAATGCAACGAATAAAAAACTGTTTCTCAAATTTTAGTTTATTTATTTGAAAGTCATTGTTCTTCGTACTTTTTTTGCTAGTTTCGGAATGTAATAATACATTTAAAAAACCTGAAAAAACAGAATTTAATTTTATACCGTTCGCTTCACTATCAATTATTCTGTAAATCAAACAATAATATATTTTATTTTATTTAAATTGGTTGCGTTGAATATTTTAAAACCAAATATCTCGAAAACGGTTAGTCGTAGCGACATTTAGAAGGTATACCTTTTTTATGTATGTAAAAGAGATAGAAAAACATGAATTTTGATTTTAAAAAAATTTTAAAAAAATTTGCCAAAAATATATGTCATATAAACGACACGCAAACCACCGTAGGGGTGGCGCCCTCTACAAATTACAGCAAAATTATGAATAGATTTGAAACCCTCACCTCAAAAAATCCCCAATCACCAAATTTTGTTAAAATATTTCGATTTTTAAAGAAATTATTTTAAAAAAACCAAAACAAAAATTTGACTTTGACACCCTGTATCTCTGTCAATATCAACTTTTGGACTAAGGTAAGTTTTCTTGGTGCCAAGGCTTTCGCGGAGCTGGTGATCTGGCTGCTGGTTTCCGGGTCTTCTTCCGCGTAAACTTGGTTGAGTGCTTGACGTTTCGATCATCTTGTCGTGGTCTTCTTCAGAAGAAGACCACGACATTTGCAACATTTCAAGTTTACATACATACACATTATGCATATACACCTATAGATGAGTGAGGTTTTATAAAAGCTCGGAAAGTAGATCAAAAATTGTATAACTGGAAATTATTTTTGAATATACGGGGCACGCTAGAATGAAATTGCAGACTCGCAATTTTCTCTTTTTTAAATGGAATGTCACGCACATCAGAACATTTTTTGAGGAGGCCTCTTTCTAGACGACTTCATTTCTCGATTATTATTGTCTATCGGTCAACTGGATGTAATGAATTTTCTTGTTCAAATAATTCTATTTAAGACGACTTGGATGTAAAGATTTTTTTTAAATGTGTCGTCTGCTCTTTTATTTAGAAACAATTGTTTAAATTTTTTCTCATGTATTTTTCGAAGGAAGAATCATCAACAAATAATTTCTCTTAATTTATAGAGAAGATGTCAGACGAAGATTTATCCGCGACGATGGAAGCTCTAGTGAGTATTAAATTTTTTTAAAATGTACCGTCAAAAAAATTGTGTTCGTCGTTGGTGCCGAAATTTTTGTTTCTTTTCGCGAAACTAGGCGTGCCACAAAACGATTTTTCCACATTCGTTATCACGTTTTATCAAGACGGTTGAATATTTATTTCTTTTTTTTTGGGAGGGTTAATTAGATCGGTTGTTGTAATACAAGTCATTTATTGGTTTAATTATCATTAACTTGTTTATAATATAGTTTTATTTTCGTCTTTTATTAAAAAAAAAAGTTCGGTACCAACCAAAAAAGTCGTCGTAAAAAGTCATTTTGCATTGATAATGATAAATTCAACAAGAAAGAATCAGTTTAACCTGGTTCTATGACGAAATTTTTTTTTTCGGGAGCGTCTTTTCGCGTGAAATTCATTCCACCAAATGTTTTTTGAAAAAAAGAATCCATTATTTGTAGCAGCGTTCTGGCGATATGTGATTTAATTTTAGTTTTCAACATTTACAGGCGAGTTGGAAAAGGATGACGGAGGCCTCCGAACTCGCGGTCAGGAATGAGCGACAACAGGAAGAGGAGGCGAGGAAAGCTGTCGTAAAAGCGATGATAAACGATGCGATAGAAATATGTGAGGAGCGCATGAACGCCCTCTGGGAAGACCGGTTAAAGCAGGCAATTTCGAGCATCAAGGCGGAGAGGTGCGCTTGCGGGGAGCATTTTCAGCAGGCAGTTAAGGAATTGGTAGGTATATCTTCATTTTCCGTTGATTGTCAAAAAATTAGATTTGTTAACACAAAACTATTTCAAAACGATTATCTATAAATGTATGTACAATCACCCCAAAATGTAATTAGTCGTCAAATAATTACATTCGTTCAAAGAATGATAGATCTGTCATAACTTGTTAACACCAAACAATTTCAAAACTCGTGATAAGGTTCTGAAACTTTTTATTTGGTGACAGATCTATTATTTTGAGAACGTAGTTATAATTCCAAACATAAAACAGATCAATTGGACATGAGTTACGATGATTATTCGTTTATTTTGGATAAAAGATGTTATAAATTTGGATACGTATATTTGGAGACATTTATGTTAATCTGAGATAAAAAATAGTTTCTGGGATTGAATTTCACAATTAGAGGATTTCGTTTGATGACAAATATTTATTATGGCGACAAGTAAATTTATCCTCATTTTTTATCTTTTAAAGGTTAGAATTGGTACCGCCAATTGTTCCTGCCCAGCAGCCAATGCTGCAGCAGCTGCTGCTACAGCCGCCGGAACTTCCGCCGGTTTTGCTGCCGCCGCCGGAACTTCCGCTGCCGACACATCAAATAATGAAGAATAAGTTTTTTTCGAAAAATTGAAAATAACCATTTTTATAAGTATAGTTAAGTCCATCCGTGGACACACTGTATATATGTATCGAAAAACGAATGGATTTCAAAATACAAGGTGTTAAAGTTATCGAAAAATAAAAATTTTTTTCAATATCTCAATAACGAGGAAAGATTTTTTCTTGAAACTCGTTATAGGTACAGGTAAAATTAAGGCAAGCACATTAGTTGTAATATATCTTTTTCGAAAAATTACAGTGGGTGAAAACTTTTTTTTTTTTTTCGATTAGCTCAGAAACCACAAGAATATATTATTTCGACGCCACAGGTCAAATTTAGTAACAAAATACGTTTCTTTCGAAGCAGAAAAATATTTTTGGTTTTTCCAAAATCTCATGGTTTTTCATAACATTGACATTTTTACAAAGATGCTTTTCTACAGCACTAAATTTGATAGTAGTATAAACTTGTTTTTTACACTTTTATATTAGCGTTGTAGTCGGATAGGCACATCAGAATCAATTAATTGGCTACCCCGTGTAGATCCCCAGATCTTACTGTTTTTATACTTTTTTATATGGGATTTAGATCGTGGATTCGGGGAGCTTGCAATAATTTGCGTAATAATCGCGACAAAATTTAAAGTGCCGTAAATTCAACGCTTTTGAGGATGTCCGAAATGTCTCGAAGTGAATGGTGTGCATTTACACTAATTCTGGATGGGCTCCCATCTTGGGAAATACAGCGTTCTCGTCCCACCTTCTAGAGGCTTGTATATCAGTGTATACTCGGAAGTTACGTAATTTCAGACGAGGGTTACGTAGTGGATATACCATCCTTCGGAGGGGATGTAAAGCAGGCGGTCCCTTGTCTATTAAATGTTAGGCAAGTAAAAGATCCCTACTCTTCTTAAGAGAAGAGGTTCGGCAAAATTTCCAGGTTGGGGGTAGCTCGTCTCCTGGCGTCGGTGATAGGCCCTGGTAGCGGAAATAGGCCGACGTTAAACAGTTAAAAAAAAAATGTTTATTATTTACCCAAAAAAGATATAAATAACATTAAATAATACACAATATGGGGAGGGTAAACAAAAGGCCATATGTTAAGTAAAATACCAATTCTTCCACATATGCCTGAAAAAATTACAAATTAAAATTAAAATTACGAGTACGCATTAACATAGAAATATACTACAACATAACTATTAACAAACTATTAAAAGTATAATAAATATATTAAACATAAGTATATCAATACAGAATACAGATAATTATTAATGATCAAACAAAAGTCTTTTGTACCTAGCTTTAAACATGTTAAACGATATTGAAAAACTGGACACATCCATGACATCGCCGCAGGTCGCTATATTATAAGAAAAATATCGTTTAAATAATTTCTTTTTTAAATTTAACACCACTGAATGGCTTTTTCAAGAAAATGAACTCGTACTTTATTATTTTTCATTCTTTCGTAGAATTTTTTAGAAATTACGAAAAGAAATACTTTTGCGATTAAGCGCCATCTGTCACGAATCGAAAGAAACGTTTCAGACACAGTTGACGAAATTTTTGCCGTAGAATCCGAATTTGCAATAAAACAAGATTTTAAAGTTGCCCCCGCCCCATTCCAAGGGGTGGGGGGTCGCGTTTGGTATCATTGGATAGCCCTTTTAAAATTATTAAGGACGTGTTTTTTCTTTTTTGGATCCAATGTGTATTTCCCGAGATATTTGACCGTTTCCAGACTTTTTGGACACCCGGTATGTCCGAATCATTGCACTCGCAGAGATACACTGTTAGACGATGTGACGTCCAATATGAGTGTGTTCTCAGATACGCCCTTCTCCCGGATATTAGTCGGTGATTTAAATATTTTCCAGTTAGAGATTATAAAAACAGATTTGATAATTGCTAATGTTCAGTAACACTATATTAATATACATCCGGGATATTAGTAGGTGATTTAAATATTTTCCAGTTAGAGATTATAAAAACAGATTTGATAATTGCTAATGTTCAGTTACACTATATTAATATACAGGGTGCGCCACTTAAAACTCCCCAGACTTGTAATTCTTTTATTTTTGAAGCGATGACTACGTTGGGCACGTCAAATTGTAGACATTTTTAAAGCCTTTAAATATGCGTACAGAGTGATTTAAAAAACATTTTTTTGAAAAAATTGGTTAGAAAAGAAACATAATTTCTTTGAATATTTTGTTACCTCACCCTGTACATCAACTGTGTTAATGCTTTCTTTTAAAGGTTTTAATTAGCTTCAATTTATATTATTAAAATAAAAAATTTTAAAAAATAAAAATTTTGCAATTTCCTATTTAGTACATTTTAATATAAGTTTGTTTTAAAAAATATTTATTTCTTTTGTTTCTTGTTGCTGTTTTGTTACGTTGAATATTGTTTATGATATGTCTTTAACAGATAAAGCATAAAATTATTATTTATATTCTTTTCAAAGTTATTTAAAAAAAAAAATCAGTTTGGAATCGGAAAGTGTTTTAAATTTTTTTCTCTAAAACCAAAAAGAATTTCGAATATGACGTAATAACATAAATTGAAGCTAATTAAAACCTTTACAAGAAAACCTTAACGCAGTTCGTGTACAGGGTGAGGTAAAAAAATATTCAAGGAAATTAAGTTTTCTTTCTTGACAATTTTTTCAAAAAAAAAAAAAATTTTAAATCACTCTGTACACATGTTTAAATGCCTTAAAAATATCTACAATTTGATGTGCCCAACATGGTCGTCGCTTAAAAAATGAGAAAGTTACAAGTCTGGGAAGTTTTAAGTGGCGCACCCTGTATATAAATTAATTTAAAATATACGGCACATGCAAGGGGCCTATTGTTCATGCATCGGCTTTTCGCAGGACACTTATATTTTCCTCTTTTCATTTTCTTCTTGACATCCTCGTCAGTGGTTTCGATTGGAATAGAGTACAACTTCTTATCCTTATGATGCTCTTTAACTAAACGTATGAATTTGTCCTTCCCTGTAGAATATACACGCTCAGTCCCACGATAGCAAATTACCCTCCTCCCCCATGTCCCCGTTTTCGCTACAGCCCTGGGCGAATCAAATATTTAATGATTTGGTCTGTATAATTTCTCATTCGCATGCAATAGAAAATTCAACAGGGAACTCCGTCCCCATGCTAAGCTGAGCAAGTGATATTAGGAAAATGTTTTGGAAAGTTTTGGGACTAGCCAAAAATTAGTCTACCCCCTACAGAATTTCCTCAGGAATGCGAAAAAAAATAGTGATGACCACTCAAGACAGCGGCTTTAATTGTTATTTAACTGTCTGTAACAAAATGAATTTTGCAACTTAGTTTTTTGCTTATATCTTCGCTTCTAAAGGTCGTAGAAAAAACGTTCGAAACGTTTCCCGCTTAGCTAACAAATAACTATATTTTTAAACGAATGTAAATAAATATTGATCCACATCGACCGTGTCCCGCGATGCACACAAGAAGCTCGCGTTCACTCGGGGAAGACGCGAAGTTCCGAGTTGGTATAAACAGTAGAAACCACACCGCTGCAAATGCAAACACAATATTACTATTAATATTTCGGGGAAATCATACCGCTACGAATGCGAACACAAGTGATATAGGGGGGCACGCTACTGTTAACACGTTTTAAAAAATTTCAAAAACCCAAAAAAATTGATTGATTGATTTACCAGCGTGCGGTAGGCATTTCTGCCACTCCCAAGGATTATACAGTTGGGCCTGCTACGACCACGCTGGGTTGGACTAAGGTCATGCTTATTGCCAGCAGCGAGTGCCACATGGCGCATGGTAAAGGAATGTGGGATGGGAGGTGTAGGTATTTGTAACATGCGTTACCGCATTGTGTGAGGGAGCGTTTAAGCTCCCTTTTTTTTTGTATTTGGTTCTGGACTTCCGCCTCTTCTGGGTCTTCTTGTGATATATGTTGCTGTGTTGTGTCGCTGCTGTTTGTGCTCCTATTTTTGTTTTTCTGCTTCTATAAATCTTCTTCTTCTTCTGAATCTTTTGGTTCCTCCGTTTCTGATTCTGGTAGTTCAATTTGTTCATTGTTCTTAGGAAGTATTCATCTATTTTGTGTTCCACTCCGGTGGTCCAACTCTCTTTTGTTGACCATTATTAGGCTTTTTTTGAAGTTTATTTTCAGTCCAGATGTGTCCTGCGCAGGCGCGTAAGCAGGAATGTGTTCTGAGGGGGGACCAAATAAACACATAACACAGCACAGTGGAACTTAAAACCTCACTTTTCTTTTTGGCATATGCGTAAAAATGAATTTAAACTAATATTTGGTATGTAAAAACACATATGAAATGATTGCCAGTATCCCAAAAATTCTTAACCGCGCCGTGTCTGGGGGGAACCAAATAAACACATAACACAGCACCAGTGGAACTTAAAAACCTCACTTTTTTGGCATATGTTTAAAAACAAAGTTAAACTAATATTTGGTATGCAAAAACAGATATAAAATAATTGTCACTATCCCAAACTTCTTAAACCACACTGGGCCTGGGAGGTAGTTGGTTGCCCCCCTTACCCCCCCCCTGCTTACGCACCTGGTCCTGCGGTGATTAGGAGATCATCAGCGTATGTGTATGTTTTCTTAGAAAATACAATTTTTCTGAAAGAACCTGCACCACGCATACCTCCGTTGAAGTGCTGTGAGAATCTGAGAATTCAATTTTGACGCCGTATATCAACAATGTCTCATTGATTATTTCGGGTTTAATCCAAATTAAATTCGTTTGAGTACTTTTAATAATTATAAAAAACCTCACTTGAAAATTTACGTAAGAAATTGTTCTGTCCCTACTTTAATATAAATTAAACCCGCAATAATCAAATGCATTACTTTTAAATTCGTTTTTACTGCTCTCATAAATTTTTCAACAGATGTCGATTCTTCAAGGGTCTGGACCTAAACATTTCAATGGTTTTATGGGCAGACACTTGTAGTCATTAAGACACAAATAAACTAAGATGTATTTATCTCTTATACGCCTGAGTTTGGGTCGTGTTTATATATTCGTTTATTTAAGCTCATTTCTTTATGCACCACACTTATTGCCACCAAATAACTCTGTATTAGTTATTTCAAAATATTAATTATATTTCAACTTTGTTCTTTTGTTATAACACATCAATTTAATCCGGATTTCTTAAGCTACAATTCACTTAAGCTTTGTCCAATTTAACACAGTTTTACCGGGTTTTTTAACGTTTTTAAGTGGGAGGGTTTCAGACGCACAACCGATCACTCCGACCTATCCCACTGGCTCCAAAAACCCAAAAAAATTGATGTTAAAAAATGTCTGTCTGCCGTCTGTCTGTAATCGCATCTACCACTGTTTTATGTTCAAGGGGCTTGAATAAATGTAATTCAATCGAAAACTCAAAATAGAATTTTTGCGCGATATGGGAAAGTAAAAAGTTATTACTGAAAATAATAAATAGTTTCTTTCTCTAACTCTCGCACGCTCTCACTTGAACATGACAATCCTAATTATACAAAAATACGACGAGTAACAACCGAACTTTCATCTATTGCATTTAATTAGATAATGTAAATCACGCATATCATATCGAACTATAATAGAATGTTACACAAATATACGTTTCGCAGACGGCGAAAAATGTAATCTGAGCTGAAGACACCACTTTTCTTTTGTCTTTACAAATCACTTACGTTGATTTTTAATTTCCCCTTTGTCTCAAATATCGAGATAAGAGATAAAGGGAAACCGTCTATGGCGCTCTGTTCTTATTATAGCACAAAGATCAATAAAATATTTAGGAAAAATTCCATCACAACAAGAATCATTTGCTATCTGCTGCCATCTATTAAAACTGTTTCGATTATGGAAAAAGTTAATACATAATTAATTTATAGTAGATAAATCAAAATTATTTTTAAAAACCTTTAAAAGTCCCAGATCCTCCGCCATTTCTTAGAAAACAACGGTTACGCTAACATAAATAAAAAAACCGCTGCCCAAGGAATCACTACTTCCACATCCAGATTCTCTATCCAAGTCACTCATAACGAAAAAACTTTGTATGTGAAAATAATTGTTTATGGAACTTTAATAATATAATATTTGAAATCTTCTACCCCAAAAACCCATAAAACGATACCCCACATCGGTAGTGGGGTGGGGGTGGTGATAGGGGGTGGTAGTGGGGGGTGGATGAAGTAAAAAAATATTTTGAGGTTTCTGGTTCCTGTACACACACTAAATCACAATTTTTTTTTCATCCCCTTTAATAAGGAGGTGGGGGTGGTAATGGGGGTGGCTAATGCCAAAATTTTTTTTGAGACCTTAGCTTCTCTTGTATATACTAAATACCAATTTCGTGGACTCTTACCTGCTTAATTTACCCATTTACCCCAAATTTACCCCAATTTACACCCCAACCCTTCGACGGAACAAGATGAAAATATAATCTAGTTCTAGATCTCGTTAAAGTACATATGTGTACCAAATTTCAAGTCAATATCTTAAACGGTTCCAGAGTAAACGTGCGCACAAAAAAAAAGTTACAGACAGACAGACCGACAGACAGACAGACAGAAATTTTTTTTTCGCTCAAACTTAAAATCTCGACGTTTCATGACATTTTAAGCCTATTTGGACAATAAAAATTTTTAAAATTTTTTTTGTCGTTACTATACTTCCACTGGACGTGGAAGTAATTAGTACATTTTATTATTAACTGACCTCAAAAAAACGATTATGAAATTTTTACTAAACGAATCTTGATGTTTAACCCTTTGTCACTAAAAGATTTAAAAAATTAACAGTTTTCAAAAAAATATATTTAAAATGATAGAATGAAATTTAATTTGACCTTTATTACCTAATATTGATACAAGTTGGTATCATTTATTTAACGTCGCACAATGGCACGAATCGTGATTTTTTCGTTCAAAATTATCTAGTATTTCGCAACCGATTAGGATAATTTTTTTTAAAAATACTCGTCATTTAATTTCCAAAAAACGTAGGAGAGCCGATTTTTGAATTATGCTAACCAAAATTATTGAGCTACAAATAAAAACTTTTTTCTTGTCCAATTTACATAAATGTTGTTCCTCGGGGGTTTTTGAGGTCGCTGATTACGAATCTGATATCCAAATTGTCATAAATCAACCTTCAAGATGGCGGAATAAATGGCGGCTATAAAGTGCTAAAAAATTATGAAAAATTTTTGTTAAAGTTTATACTGACAAGTTTTGAATGTTTCTGATAAGTACTTCCAGGAAGAAATTCAAGATGGCGGCAATAAGATGATAAAACTAACTTAAAAATAAATTAAATGCATACGCTCCTAAGAATTATTAAAAAATTTAAAAAGGAAAACATTTTCAGAAATTTTCACTTGTAATATCACAAGAGCTTAAATTATTTCCGAAAATTTTCTTGAGGGCACGAATATTTTGAAAATTATTTTCTTAAAATATTCGTGCCCGAAAGAAAATTTCCCGGAATAATTTAAGCTTGCGTGGTATTCGGTAAGAAAATTTCACACCACTTAACATCATAATTTGGAAAATAGTATATTATATTACTAGGAGTAGAACGCACTCTTTTTTTGTGTTGAGCCCAGGATTTGCGGCTGAGGCGAAGCCGAAGCCGCAAACTGGGCGAAACACAAAAAAAGGCGTTCTACTCCGTGTAATATATACTATTTTTTCTTCAAGCGTATTAAAATGCAAAAATTCATTTATTTATCATAAATGTACAAATATTCCAACTACAGTCTTACATGTTGACACAATATGACAAGTGGCTAGTGGATAGCGCGCCACCGGTGGCTTTCGGTATTAACATTATGTTACTAGTAAAACAATACCCACTACGGCGGCGCTTTCGGAACTAACATTATGTTACTAGTAAAACAATGTCCACTACGGTGGCGTTCGGTACTAACATTTTGTTACTAGTAAAACAATGTCCTACTTCTACTTCTGTTTTTGGTGACATAATTTAAACATTTTAATACGCTTGAAGAAAAAAATTATTAATCCAACCTGACATTTTAAATTAATTTCACTGCTTGTCAAGTTGTTTTTGACATATTATGTTGATTTGTCATTTTTGTTTAACCGGTTCTGTCACAAAGCTTAATAATTACTAGTTTAAAAGGTCTGTCGTTGAGTTTAATAAGTATATAGCGAAATGTCGCGATTTGGTAAAGAAAATCAACAAGTAATTAGACAAGAAATTCAAAATATAACACCAGATAACACCCGAAAATCAAAATCAAGTGTATGGAAACGGTTTGTTGAATTTTGTGACGAAAAGTTGTATAATATTCATGAGTGTATGAGTGTAGTACAGGTGGCTACTATACTGGGGGACTACGCATTTAATATGAAAAAGAAAAATTTTGAAGATTATAAGGAAAGTGTGGTCAAAGTGATGTGGAACTCTACTGCTAAGCAGTTACAAGAAATTTATTACGAAAAATATAAAATAAAATTTAATCCCTTTTCTGATGTGGAATTTGCGACCGCCAGAGCTGCACGCAATGCTAAGCGCAAAAAATTACAGAGAGACCCATTAAAAAGAAAAGTGAGTGCTTCAGCCTTAACCAGCGACGAATACAAAAAAATTATTGAAATGTGGGATGAAAATACTCCAGATAGATTGCAGCGTAAATTTTTTCACATAGTTTCACATGAGCTGGCATGGAGAGGAGGGGAAGGATATTCTGCGTGTATCCAATACTTCAAAGAAGAAACTGATAATTTCGGAAACCCAAAAGGTCGGATAGAATATAATCCAATATTCTCCAAAACCACACAAGGTGGTTCTAAAAAACTGTCGGATAGTAAATGGTTGATTACAAATTTCGATAATCCACAAATGTGTCCGGTTCGTTTGTTTAAGAAGTTGATGGAAAAAAGGGGAAATCTTATTCAGACCGACAGATTATTCTTAACACCAAACCCATACTGGAGTCAACCCAATTCGAAAGGATGGTACAAGAATAGCCCAGTTGGTAAGAACATTGTATCTTCATGGTTTAAATCAGCAGCCTCTGATATAGGAATTGACACTAAAAAAGTAAAAATAACTAATCATTCTGCAAGAGCAACAGCTGTTTCGAAATTGGCCAAGGAAGGAGTTGGTGAACAACAGCTCATTAAAATTACTGGACACAGTAATAGTCAGTCAATCAAACCCAATTGGACGTTGAACATCATCATCAGATAATTGAATCCATGAGGAGAATTTCATCAACTACTAGCAAGTTTAATCATGGTCAGAGCACAATGCAAAATAAAACAGAAAGTACCCAGATTCAACCCACCAATTCAAGCCAGCCCACAAACAATTATAATAATTGTGTTTTTAATATTAATAAAACCTATAATAATTAAATTTATTTCGTTATTATTTTGCTTATTAGTCGATATCATTAGAGATTTGCAATATTAGTTCAACATGAAATAAATTCTAAAAAAATCATATAGGTATATCCACCATATTTCGTTAAATAAAAAAAAATTACCAACTTTAGTTACACCAAATGTTAAAATTCAGATGGGTATTAGTTCAGTCTATCGCCCTTTCATAATTTTAGGTTACTAAAGGTGGTAGAAATGTATTTTTTGTTAAAGTAATCCATAACACTTCTAATTTAAAAAATATAATATTAACATGGTTTGTTGCAGTAGGTGGCCGTGATATAGGCGGCCATGCTTTTGACAGATGAGGTTTATATTGGTAAATTGCATTAAGTTACTGTATAGTAAACCAGCAAACAAAGATATTTTTATGTAAAACATTTCTTGTAAGCATTTGCATTAAACAATTTGAGAAAAATGAAATGCTTTGAAAAGTACAATTTATGTAAATACTGCAGAGTTGAGTCAAGCGCAAATATGTCATCCAAGATAATATATTTAACGAATTTAATGGAAGATTGCGATCAGGAAGCGTTAGAGTCGAATGGTTTGTTTACGAAAATCCAAGAAAGTCTGCTGCAGATGTCAAGTAAATATGGCCTTTTGCGTAAAAGAGATTTGAACAAAATTGTTTCAAAATATTACATATATGTCTTAAAACACAGACATCTAATTAATTCGTCACCTTCCTATTCACCATTAAGAAGATAGGATGGGTTAGAATTCAAGCAACATTTGAATCTTACTATGTTTGTACATCCTACGTTTTTGGAATTATAAATTGTTAATGCATAATAATTTAACAAATTTGTGTTTTCTGTTTAATGAAACTTTATAGCGAATAATAAATTTTTCGTCATTATTTAAATTTTAAATTTCGCCTCTTTAATTTATGTTGTTTAAATAATATTAATACTCCAATTGAGTTCATAATTTTTTAAATTGTTGATTATCTTAAATACATTTAAATAATATTATTAGCAGATAAAAAAAGAAATATTAATATGACCTACTTAAGTTATGTTCAAAATTAATGGAGGACTGAATCGCATATTTATGATTGATAATTGGGTTGTTGCACTAAGTTAAAATTTGAGGAGAATCTATGTTAAACAATAACAGTTATTCATAAAAAATCATTAGAGACATGTAGAAGTTGAAAAGAAAGTCTTATAATATTATAATATTAATTATAAAAATACATGCATTTAAAACGGAGATGACATAATAACGGCAGTCTGTAGAGAAGTTAGTTATAAAACGACGAGAAACGCTTTAGAGACTCGCTGATAGCGACGGAGAAAAAAGACAATCACGACAGTTTAATCTGACATTGTATTTAACGTCAAATTCAACTGACGTTCATAGGTTACAATTCGGTATAGTTTAACAGCATCTAGTTATGGATAAATATAAGTACAGATAGCGTTTTCTGCCGTACTGTGTAAATAATACCACCAATTCACCAGAAAAACTGTTGTGTTCCAATAATAAACGCTGAACGTAATAATGAATGATTCAAAGCCACTAGAGAAGGACCAAGTCTTCTTATTGTGGAGACCATTTCAATGTGAAGTAAAGTAACAAATTACAATGTATTCTAAGCGTTTTATTTGTGGTAAGTTGTATCTTAATGTAGGAATTTGATTTTTAATATGGGTTTATGTTGTAGGAAAAACGGCCGCATTACAAGACTTGTGTGGCGTTCTAGCTGTTACAAATTTAAATTACCCGCCAAACTGGTTGATAAAACAGGGCGTATTCTTAACGGCTCTAGATTAGAATGTTATTCATGTATTTTATTTAGTTTATGTTGGAATAAAGTGCAGTTGTTTTTGTTAGCTATTGATTATTTATGAAGCTCCCTAGACGCCCCATAATACTAGGATGATCAATAAATTAAGAAAGGAAATTTAAAAACTCGCCGTTGAAAAACTATATGAAACAAACTGTGAAAGTCGTCTAAAGTCGGTGAACACAATCAGTCGGAAATGGCTACGAATGCGTTCGATTATAGTTATAAATGCCTTTTGAATTATGTGTGTTATAAATACATATCATTGTTTATTGCTTAGACAGATACTAGCATAAAGTACTTACCTATTTATTATTTTTTGTTATAATACAGACCTTTCTTGATATCTTCGTAAGTCTCATTCTGACTCTTCTTAGAAGTGAGTATCAATGGATAATAAATAATTTCTTTAGTAGATAAACTTATTTTGTTGTTTTCAGTTAGATACGCATCTATATAGTTAATAGGAAATAAAACAATGAAAAGGAAATATTTAATAAAATACAAAGTATAGTTAACAAATTCATCTAAATTAAATAATAAAATACATATTAGACAAATGTATTATTAATAAGGTAAGATAAAGGAAGTTCTTGCAGAAATTACAATAGTTTGTGCTGTCTACAGCAACTGTAACGTAAGTACCTTGCAGCTTTTACACTTCCAACCATTGCAATGTCAAAACGATCGTCTCTTTTTAAAAATTCGCTGACCATAAATATATCTACCGCAAGTAGAATGTCAGAATTAGCTTTTACAGATATACTGCCTTAGTCGTTTTGTAAAAAAATATTAACAATAACTGCAAACATCAATCACTGCTAGCTAAACGTCAAATTTACTTTTGACATAAGGTTATTTTCTTTCTTGTCAGCAATGTCAACTTATTTGTCTTCATCTGTTCTGCTTATAAGTTCACATCTAACTGCCGTTATGATGTCACTACCGTTTTCGCGGCACATTCAAATAGTCGAAGTTTAACAATTTTTTAAAATATGTTGCGCTAAGAATTTTTCTTCCAAATTAAATATATAACTAAATTAAATCCTCCACTACCATATTTCACCATTTTTGAAAATTCGTCAACAACCCAATTAATGTATGGCAGCCATATTGGATATATTTGAAAATTTCAGAAATTTTTTCCTTTTTCAATTTTTTAATAATTCTTAGGAAGAGCCTATTTAGTCTAATGCAAGTTAGTTTTATCATATTATTGGCGCCATATTGGATCCGCCATCTTCAATTTCTTCCTGGAACTTAAAATTTAGTCTATTTTAACTTAGAAGTACTTATCAGAAATATTCAAAACTTCTCATATTTCATTTTTTATAATTTTTTAGCATTTTATAACCGCCATTGATTCCGCCATCCTGCAGGTTGGTTTATGATAATTTGGATATCAGATTCGTAATCAGCGACCTCAAAAACCCACGAGTAACAAGATTTATGTAAATTGGATAAGAGAAAAGTTTTTATTTGCAAGTTTTACTAAGATTTAAATAAAAAATGGCTATTTTGGCCAAGCTCAATAATTTTAGTTAGTATAATTCAAAAATCGGCTCTTTTACGTTTTTTAGAAATTAAATAACGAGTATTTAAAAAAATGTATTATCCCAATCAGACGAGCTACCCCCAACCTGATGGTAATTTTGCAGAACCTCTTCTTGTAAAAAGAGTAGTAGACCGTAACACGGCGTCAAAAAATGGAAACTCTTTCGTTCTGTTAAAACGTTGCAGGAGAAGGGGACGAGCAAGTTCTTAGAATACATGTATGGTCGGGGTCCCGGCGTTTTCCTGCAAAAGTTTGTTCATGGTCCCACCCAACGCCGTTCTGTCAGTAAGTGCCAAAGTATCAAAGTATGTTTTTTCATGAACCAAAGATTGCAAAAATACTTTTTACTGACATTTTGCCGCGGCTTTTTTGACTTTCGGTCATTTCCGGAAATTTTGAAAAACGGCTTTTGCCGCTATGACGTACCGAAGATCGTTTTTATTCTAATAATATGCAAAAATACGTGTGAATTTGAGGTGAAGGGTTCAAAATGTCAGTAAGCTCTCATACGTGTATTTTGAGAGTTTCCCAAACAATTCTAGAGTAAAAAAACCTTAAAATACCATTTTGAAGAAAAGCGAACGTTGGCGAACCTGTGGTTTTTGAGATAAAACAAAAAAGCAAAAAAAATTCCCAGTCGAATTCGGTAACTAGCAAGGAAATTAAAATTCGCTAAAAGGTGATCACTCCGTACAATAGGTAGCTTTAACTTTAAGCGATTTGCAATTTTTTAAATGGCTGTACAAAGACGACGCTGAAGTGCAAAATTATTTTTGATGGCTGCATAATTCTACCACTATTGCAGTTCTCACCGCGTGTACACCACTTTTTAATTATTGGTGCCTTTCCCCTCCCCCAAAATATATGGCGGCGACTGCTTATTAGATGATAATTTCATGGAATAATAAAATGATTTTACATTATTGGTGAGTTCTGTGTTAATTAATTGTATTAATTTTGTTAGACATGTTGGTTGGCAAAAAACATTTGCCTACTTACAAAAGCAATCCATTTGAAAACAGAATTGCGGCACCTTTTTTAGAGAAGTGTCGCCGTTAGTGGGAGCGATTCAATGAACCTCAAATTCTAAATTTAAATACATTGAATTATTCAATAGAGGCCACCCTTTAGGAGACATTGAAAGGGAAGGAAACCGATGTTAGTTTGGAGAATTTAAGGAAATTACAAGTGTTTGACTAGATAATTCCGTGAATATAAATCAATGAGCGGCACACCACACGCAAGCCCGTAGTCGTTCGTTTGCAGAGTGGTGGTTTGGTTGTTTCAATTTTACGCAACCAACCACGAATTTACCCCTCGATTATTAATTTAAGTGTATGTTTACTGTCGTGCATTTCTTTTCTTACTTGTTCAATGCCACTTATTGTTACTTCAATACTTTTTTATTGTCAATAATCAGCCAGCAAAGGCGCCGGTACCACATTGGTTGCGGGGCCTGGGCCCTCCTGCTCAACTTAGCATGAGAACGGACTCCCCTCTTGAATTTTCTATTGCATGCGAATAAGAAATTAAACAAACCAAATCATTAAATATTTGATTCGTCCAGGGCCGCATCGAAAGCGGGAGCATGGGGCGGGAGGGGGTTATTTGCTATCGTGGACTGAGCGCGTATATCCAGGCAAGGACAAATTCATACGGTTGTTGAATTGAAATTGAAACAACTGACGAAGACGCCAAGAAAAAAATGAAAACCAGCATCCAAAAGAGAAAAATATAAATGCTCTGCGAAAAGCCGATGCGTGAACATTTTTTCCGTGACCTCGATCGGCAAAAAGGCATCTACAAAGTGGCCGAACTGATCGGGCCTGAAGAAGGAAACTGAATGCTCAATAATAGCCGTTCAATACTAGATACCGCTAGGGAATGATCTTGAAGCAGCCTGATGACAACAAGAGCAGAATGAGCAGACTAGCAGAAGAACATGTCAGTCATGTGGTGGTGGGATGTACTAAGTTGGCACCATCGGAGTTCACTCACCGACGTAACAGAGTGGCTAGATATCTCCACTGGGTCATGTGCAAGCACTTCGATATAGGCTATATTCGACAGGGACCACCGTGGGCACGCCCATAGTGGACGAGGTCGAACGCTTTCACAGTCGTATCATAAAACGTGACCATGTCGACCAACTTCAGACCGCTGTTTAGAACGCTTTTTAGCAGTCCGACCGTGGTCCGCCCGCCAGTCGAACGGGACCATACAGGTGCCTCAAATATATTAAATAGACAAATAAAAATATTGTCGATACCAACTTCGTCGCACTTATGAGGTATGCCCAAGGAACAATTTAAAAGTCATTTGGACTTAAGGAGGTTTTAAGAAAGGTTTGTCAGGGTTAGAAAATAGTCTTGTGCTTTATTGATATTGTAGTTAAGGCCTTTTAGGATTCAAGTATACTTGCTCTTATCAGTGGCGCCGCTAGCCTTTTGAAATGGGTGAGCGGATGCCGGCAAAGGGCGGGCGGTACAGCGATAGACGAAGTTAGCAACAAAACAAAGTGTACATTTATCATTTATATTATTATTATCCTGCATCGCCAGCGTAGAGATGTGGCGTGATGCCTCAAGTCAGCGGCGGAGGCGCAGGGTGGGCAGCGACCGGCGCTTGGATTTGCAGGGTAGGCTCCCGCCCACCCCAGTACCCCCCTAGCGCCGCCACTGGCTCTTATATGGTAAGTTTTAAAGCATTCTGTAAGACCTAATGATAAAGCTAATTTGCTTCTAGGATAATATGTATTTGTAATGGGTTTATCATAATCTACATAAAATTCTCCATAAAGCTAATTAGTTTTATGAACGTCTTAAATTCCATTTAGATTTAAAGAGGCTTTAAATTATTCTTTATGGTTTTAACATATTTGCAATAAATGCATCTTAAATCCTTTTTAAAACTAGACATTTTCAATGCCTATTAGTACTTATTAAAGGCCATTACAAAACTAGACTCTTAAAACATCCTTAATAAATGTTGTGATGAAACCGTTATGAAGAAAAAAAGGCCTCTATAAATCTAAAAGGCAAATTTTAATTCCATAAAACACTTTCCAAAACCTCAGTAAAACATTTATTATAAAAATAATAAACAATATTCTGCCTGAAGTGTCGTTGATGCATGTGTGTGTGTGTGTGTTAATTAAAAGCATTTCACGACTTACTGATGTGTAATTAAGTCTTTTTTGGAAAGGTGGAAGAAAATAAAAAAGAGTGGCCATTTCAAAAGGACTGTTAAAACACACACACATACAAATTATTTTGAGGTTAAGTTTTAAGTTTCTTGTATAAAATGTCAACGTCCCAAATGTTTTATTACAGCTTTTATCAAGTCCATGTGATCTTCGCCAAGTGCATTTGCATTTTTGTAAGGAAGGGATTATTTGTGATAGTATACAAAAAGACTAAAAGGATTTCATTTAGAGTTAATGTTCTAGGTCATTACCATTATTAAAATATACAGTTTAATGAGAAGACTCTAAAATGAAAATTAGGTTTTTAGTTGACCGGCCATGTTTTTCTTGTTATATAAAAATATTCAAGGTTAATCTCACAATTATAATTATCAATAATTATCACTTTTCCGTTAGCAAATTAAGGTAGAATTACAAGAAACGACTGAAAATTACCGTGGGAACCGAGAAGCAGCCAACTTTTTTTAAATTTGTGATTACGTGTCTATGCAAATTTTGTATGGATATTAAAATCATTATTATTTCTGAGAGGCCCTTGTTTTTTAGGCCTGTCTTATTTAGTTTTAACGATAAACTGCTGTTGGTTTCAATTTTTTTGTCATACCTGATGTCTTTTTATTACCTTTTAAATCGGCCTTATAGAGGTTATAGCGCCACTCTACGCTTTATAAATTTCAAATTCCATTTTATCTTCAATAAGTTTGATGGTGTGTTTGCTTAAATCAGTTCAGAAAAAATAAATGCAATAATAAAATTATTTGGTTTTCTTCGTGGACATTCTTATAGCTTCTCAGTTCTAACATGGACTTATAAGAGTTTTAAAAACCAGTTTTAATAAGGTAGCCTTCTAGGTGTTTTGTAGAAATGCAGGAAGATAATAGAAAAGCTTCTGACAGCTTTAAAATAGGTTTTAAGAAAGGTTTTAAAACGGCCCGAACAAAGTTTTCAAGAGCAGCACTATGCCTCACTGAGGAGTTTTATGATGGAATTTAAAAAGGCCTCAACAACCTTCATAAGGGTGGGGCCTTTTAGTCTACAAGTCGCTTTATGATGGTATTAAGGATATTGTTACAGCAAAATAGATTTTTCAAGGCATTTTATAAATAGTTTTATAGCACCCTTGTATATATTTAAGAAACCAAAATTGTTCCTTGGGTGAGCCGATTATAACGGTCAGAGAAATCCACGCAACTCGATTAGACATCGTCCTACACAATAAAAGGAAGAGGTCTAGTTTGCTGATCGATGCAACCATCTCAATTACAATATGGTGATGCTCAAAGAAACAGAGGAGTTAAGCCAGTACAGACACCTCCAAATAGAAGTTAACAGAATGTGGAATGCAAAGACCACCAGTAATTGTAGGAGCCTTTGGAACTGCCAAGGACCATGACCATGACAACTCTGGTCAACCGAGCGCACAAAAAGTGCAGAATATCGCACTATTGGGAACAGAGTATATTTGCAGGAACTTGGAGTAGGAGTCGTGATCCCTTGTTGAAGTGGACATCACCATCGTTGCCTGGAACGGACCCCAACAGAGCAGAATCGCAAATGCGTGCAAGGGATTGGTGAATGGACCACAATAGTCGTGACGTCATGCACGAGGCGGTTAATTTGAATTGCATTCCATGCAGTCTTTGAAGCATGCCTTCTGTACATGTGTTTTAAGGGTCAAAATAAATTACTTAAAAATGTATCTAAGGATTGGTACGTTATTTTCTATATTTAGCCATTGAAACCTAACTACTGATATAAAAATAGAGCTGGATTATAGGTTTTTTACATGTGGTAATCAATTTTCTCTACCGAAAATTTAAAAAAATATATTTTCTGGATGGCTATTTCTGCGCATGCGTTCTACAAGTGTCCGGAAAATTATTGGGAACGTAGTTCTTTGATTATTTCTTTGTATTCTAACCTCAAAGCCTGTTTTATTTATTTTCATTTGAAATTGAATTGCTTTCCATTATTTTATACTATTATGACAGATTTTCAACCTATAACTTCGTGTTTAAATATTTTTAAGTAAGTATTTTCATTTAGAAACGCAAATACATAAAGAAATTACATATTATCATTTATTCACAACTTATTTCTATTAAGTCTATAAATGATTAAAATAGTTTAAAATTGAACTGTCTAGTAAATACGACATATTCCATGAACATGCTTCATCTGTTAGGGTACAAACATGCCAAAGATGCTACCCAGCTAGAAGTTCATGCCGCAGTTTCAGAAGATGTATCGAAGCCACTAACGTGTAACACAAACCTATACATTTAAATGTGACCGCACATACCGTGGATGCTAGCAGAGTGAACTGCTCTTAGCACAAATCGATAGCTTCGATGCATCGACTGAAACTGCGGCCTGAACTTCTATATCTGTGTAGCATCTTCGGCATGTTCATACCCTTACAGAAATATTATAGTGTGCAAGAGAGCCAGAGCAGCTATATATGATGTCATAACCATAATCCCCTTGGACAAGTACATTCTGCATCCGTTATATTTTTATCGTTATTCAAAAATATCTGAAAACAATTAATTACGTTAAAAGTTAAATATGATAGTTTAAAAAAAATGCACACACCTCTACTTTATAGATTCTATCTCTCATGCTAGCATGAACTTGTCCCTTAACAATAGCTACCCACTCACCAGCGTTCATTCTTGCCGGAAAGTCGAATCCCGAAGGAAAGAATGCACGTTAGTGGAGTATGACACGACGGGCTGTTACATCATGTATTCTTTCGGGGATATCCCTACGTTCCTGACAGACACGATAAACTGTTAGTTAAATGTTCGAGGCTCTTCCTTACAGGTTTATTATCATATTTGTTATACATGCGCTCTTTCCAGTTAGTTTTGTAGTAAACGTGTAGGTATAGGTTACTTTTTTATTTTAATTTTGTCTTCTGCAATGGATGAAGACAGTGATAACGACACACAGACACAGTCCATATGGAAGATAAAAATGAAAAATTTGATTTAATAAATGTTCCTAAAGGCGTTCTAAAACAATTTATAGATATGTATCGAGCCCATCCTGCCTTTGGCAAATTAAAAATAAAGGGATTTGCAACAACAGAAATTTAAAAAATCGTGGCTATTCGGAGCTAGTTAATATTTGGAAAAAATTTGACTTCATCGCCTTATAACAATTATTATATATATAACAGCACACCACTTTAGTACTAGACGTACACTAAGATTTGAAAGGAAAGATGAATCTTTACGTTTCAAAGTAAAAGGCTCATTTGACGGGATAATTCTAGGCAAAGGAACAAATTTTGGACACTAACTGACACGCATTCCAGTACATTTCGTTTAACATGAGAAAACTGCAGGAAAAGGTATTTTGTGTTAGTGGAGTCTGAAGGGATTATAATTCTTTTGAAAAGCAAGAGGACTGCCCTGCGGTAAAAACAGACCAGAAAGACAGCAAGATCAAGTTTGTGTTAGTGGGATAGCACATGATTTGTTTCATTTCAATTTTTTAAGAGGAAAGAACGTCGAAGGAAAGAATGACAGGAAAGAACGCTGGTGAGTGGGTAGCTAATCGGTACTTCGGGATCATAAATCATTCCTTTCACGTGGCTCGCTTCAACAGAACTTTCTGCCTTGACCATGAGTTTTCTTTTATCTTTAAAAAATTGAGAAATCGCAGAAAAATGCAATACGAGTTTTTTAACCATTTTTCAATGCTAAAGTATATTGATACATACATATTTAAAAATTACTTTGTTATAATTTCAATCACAAACGTAGGTACTTACGATGCCGTTGAAATATATTATTATTGACTCCAGTACAAATTTGGAATGCAAACGCTTTAAATACTGTAAAATCCTTGAAAATTATAAAAGAAATAATCCACTATACATAACCTTAATTTTCATCTAGTCCAGGTAAACAAATAAAAAGATGCAGATATGTTCGACATACGTATACACGCGTGCGCAATAAAAAATTAATTTCTGAAAAAATTTCAAGAGGACTTTAAAAATTACAGTTTTATTACAAGAAGGCGCAGCTCTTAAAGTTAAAACATTTGTATGATAATTCAATAGTTAAATATCCACAGATTTTCTGAAATTTCAAATTCAATTTTGACCAGTGTCTTATGTACAGTGGTAATAAGGTCGATGTTAGAAATAGGATGGAATAGTTAGAGTGGGAGTGAAACGTCACACTATTTCGGTCCATACTATCCAGCTACGGCTACTATCTGTCGCTTATTATACTCTTCGCAAAAACGGAGAGTATATTGTATTTGATCGGCACATTTCTAAAATCGTAAATATCGCTCGTAGAGAAAAAATTTTCATATCATTGTGTTAGTGAACGAATTCTGAACAACTTTCAAAATGTCCGTCTGTCCGTCCGTCCGTCACGTTTCTTGTAAGCACGATAACTTAAGAAAGAAAAGTCCGATTGTATTGAAATTTAGAAAGTAAGTTAGTGTTAGCTATTGTTTTTGAAGGAAACCGATCAGTAAATAAAAAAGTTATTAATTATTTAATTTAAAAATATATATATTCTCTTAATTTTTGTCGATTGTACTTAAATAGAAATCTTGCGAAATGTTATTTCCATAATATATTTTTTTTGTTTATGAATTTTACTAATATACAGGGTGTTTCGAAAAGATTGGGACAACGCTTAGCCGTAGATTCTTGACATCAAAACAAGTCGATTTAACTCAAAAAGTAGTGGTCTAACGCTTTTCGTTTTCAAGATACAGGGTGGCAAAGTAAAAAAATTGTATTAGTAATTTGTCTCTATCTTGGAGACTATTATACTTATCCACTTCAAAATTGTTAACGACATGTTTTTCAGGTCGCTAATTACAATGGTGATATTGCCAATGCCATATTTTATAGATGGCGCTAATTACAGGACTTTTACGTGACACTTTAAGCCATAACTTTTTTGAGGTTAGGTTTTGAACATCGTCTTCTACTATAATCGAAACGCAATTTGGTTTCCTAAAGAAAAGGTATACTTGTTTAAACGCGATAAAATGCACCCTTTCAGAGAAATACGCGATTTATAAGTTTGTCACACAGTATATTTCATAGAAATATATCCGAGTTAAAATATGTATGATTGCGAAAGATATATATTACAGACAATCAATTTTCGTAGCAATATGTGATGGTGCAGCGGCCAAAGTTTTGCTTTTTGCAATCCAAAGATCGTGTGTTCGAATCCCACTCAGGTTAGATATTCTTTTTTTCATTTTTTTTTTCATATAATTTTTTTCACAAAAAAGATCACAAAATTTAGGATGTCCAAAAACTAACATTATTTACAAAAGAACTGCGAAGAGTATCCTATAGAACGTGTAACAATTATATAAAAAGCTCAGTAAATTGGCGAAGAGTACGTTTTCATCTTGTTATATGTATATAATAATAATAAAGTGTAAATTATAATACAATGGAAATTATGATTGTGGACCGAGTGAATGAAAATCACCCAAACACTTCAATGATAGATGCGAGTGACATAGTAAAAAAAACGGTTGCCTTATATGACTCGATGGAGAATATAGATAACGATATCGAGAATTTGCCAATTGAGCAAAATTTGGAATGAGAAAAATATCACGAATGTGCTAACATTAATATGTTTTTTCCATCTTTCTTTACTTTTGCATCGGATTCTCTCGCATTTTTTGCACCTATTAACAGAAGATAGATCAATGTATAACGGTTAGTGATTCATTGAAAACCAGATGGTAAGTGACGAAGAAACGTTTTGCAAAACGTTGAGCCGATACAACGATGGAGCTAATGAGGAAAAGTTTCGGGGAAGTACATACAAATAACAGACAACTGCGACAGACGGCGTAATGCTTTAAGCGTGTCATATAATAAATGGAGGTCAGCCAGAATAATATTTGAGTCACAAAACACTTGCCAAATAATATTCAAGTTGAAATAATACACTGTTTTACATTGTTAAATAAGTCACTATATTTTGAAAAAGTATGATCGCGGTTTATTAGCTTCGCTACGTTATCAAAAATAATAAACTTAAACTACAACCGCAATGAATATATCTTAAAATATTTTTTCTACGACTACCTTCGAAAACGACAAATAATGCACAGTAGCCATAACTCGAAACTCATGTTTCACACGATGTGTGCAAAAATCCAAAAAACACAGTCCTGTCAAAAACAGAACTGACATCCAGGCGCGTGCTGGCCCACCGGGATACCGGGAGAGAAAGGTTGGGCGCTAAATTGGGGTACACACTAAAAAAAATTTGTTTAGAGCAAACAAAAATTTTGTTGCGTATATACAAAGCAATTTCTTGGTTGATGTTAATAAAATGTATTAACATCAACCAAAAAATTGCTTTGTATATACGCAACAAAATTTCTGTTTGCTCTAAACAATTTTTTTTAGCGTGTATATAGAGGTAAATAGATAAATCAAGGAAGTAAGAGTCCGTACAATTGGTATTTAGTATATATAAGAGAAGCTAAGGTCTCAAAAAAAATTTCGGCATTACCACTTCCATCCCATTATTAAAGGTAGTGAAAAAAATAAAATTGTGATTTAGTGTGTGTACAACAACCAAGGGCTTCAAAATTTTTTTTTACTTCATCCACCCCCACTACCACCCGCCTTCCACAACCCCCACCGACACTACCGATGTGACATATCGTTTTATGAGTTTTTAGGGTAGGCGATTTCAAATATTATATTATTAAAGTTGTATAAACAATTATTTCCACATAATAGAGTGCAAATATATTATCAAAATTTTTTTCGTTGTGAGAGACTTGGATAGAACATCAGGATGTGGAAGTAGTGATTCTTTGGGCAGCGGTTTTAACATCTTAAAATTAAATAAAATTCACGTTGTGCACATGGTACAATGGCAGTTTTATGCCATTAATCCTTTTGTTTGTTATGTATGATTTAATATTATGTAAAAACGGTTTATTTTACTGGGAAAAAAGTGTTTCATGTTGCCAGCAGCTTACTGGGTTTTTATATTTAATTATCATGAAAATAAACATAATAAAAACGCCACATATATTAAACAGAACAGGAAGGTATGTGTTTGATTCAAAATTGTTTTTTTATTTGCTACATGCTTTTGTAAGAATCATTATCGTTTTTAGGTTAAATTTATCACCAAAAATACGTTGTACCTGGCAATGACGAATATTTCACCATTTCGTCGTTTTTCTGAATGTTTCAGTAGGTGTTTGCAGTATAATATTAGGTATGTCTATATGAGAGCCGTCTCTGGTGCAGAGATAAATCTCCCGAGCCTTTGTTATAAATGACCTCTACATATGTATGTCTTTAAATGTGTGTACAAACGTAAAAAAATATTAACAGCAAACTTGTACAATAACTATAATGAGTTCAAGAAAAATGGAGCATAGATAGTCTTCTATTTAAACAGGGTTGTCTATTTCTAATAGGCCACGTGTCTGTGAGCGATAAACTTAGTAAAAATTCCAATAAGTCATCTACGTGCCACATAAAAGTTAGGAAAATAAAGAACGCCGTTAATAATTTTAACTGGCGCCTTTGTTTATGTCATGCGTCGGCTTTGTGCGTTATCGACAGCGTTCGATCACGAGATACCGCACGAGTTTATCAACATGGAAGGTGCATAAAAGCGAATACAAATAGCCAACACCGGTAGGTCGACTGATCAGCTGATTGCTGATTGGGAATTCATATAACTATACTGTCCGCATCCATCTTAACACATACAATAATTTATATACTAGAATAGCTAGGTAATCGGCTGTGTATAAGAAATAGGTGAGCACAACTAGGATAGGTAGGAACAACTAGTAGCTGTTTATTGAATGCCTAAGAATGAGAATTATTTTCTTAACCGACATTGGGTAAAATTAAAGTTGGCTTATTTATTTAAAATTCTTGTTACTGCTCAAACCTCAAACTTCTCCCAATAGTCCAATAAATAAGCCGGAAAATGTGGAAAAGTGGTGGAACAGCACCAGGGGCGTAGCGAGCCAACTTTTTTGGGGGGTTATTTTTCATATTTGCCAATTTCATAAGACTTAAAAAGCCAACTCTGTAAATAATTAAATAATAATCCCTCAAAAAAAAATTGATGAGCGGGGGGCAGAAACTCTAAAAAACTTTTTTCATTTCCAACTTTTGCCAAGTCTGACCCCCCCCCCCCCCTTCGCTACGCCCCTGAACAGCACTGATTTGAAAAATTCCTTTTTTCACGTGTTCCCTTAGACCATCAGGAACATTCATCAGCATTGACCTCTACATTAACTCCGAAGATAAGAAAGTTATGGGGGGGGGGAGGGGTTTGAAGTGCCCCAAAAAGTAGCTGTCTTAAGAAAAAATATAAATTAATATTTCGCCTCAGAAATGGGCTCGCTGATCACGAATCCGAAGTCCAAATTGAGGAATTCCATATTCCAGTACGGAATTCGTGCCATTTTCCGTGTCGAATTTCACTTTGAAGAAAAAAATTATGTATGAATATTACGAGCATTTCAAATTAATATACACCGCAATTTTATATTGTGTTGGTACAAAATGTGGTATTCTGTGTGATAAAATAGTTCTTAATTTATCATTATTATACTCTTCGCAAAAACGAAGAGTACATTGTATTTGATCGGCACATTTCTAAAATGGTAAATATCGCTCGTAGAAAAAAAATGTTCATATCATTGTGTTAGTGAGCGAATTCTGAACCACTTTCAAAATGTCCGTCTGTCCGTCCGTCCGTCACGTTTCTTGTAAGCACGATAACTTAAGAAAGAGAAGTCCGATTCTATTGAAATTTGGAAAGTAAGTTAGTGTTAGGTAGAGGAAGAACCCTATTGCTTTTGAAGAAAATCGATCAGTAAATAAAAAAGTTATTAATTATTTAATATACAAAAAAATATTCTCATAATTTTTGTCGTTTGTACTTAAATAGAAATCTTGCGAAATATTATATCCATAAACTTTTGCCTTGCAATCCAAAGAGCGTGTGTTCGTATCTCACACAGGTTGGATGTTTTTTTTTTTCATTTTTTTTTCATATAATTTTTTTCACAACAAAGATGGTATCACAAAATTTAGGATGTCCAAAAACTAACATTATTTACAAGAAAACTGCGAAGAGTATCCTATAGAATGTGTAACAATTATATAAAAAGCTCAGTAAATTGCCGAAGAGTACGTTTTTAGCTTGTTTTTTTATATAATTTACACCATCTAAATCAGTCATAATCTGAATCGTATTCGAGAACTGGTAATTCAGGATTTGTTGGTTCTTCTTCAGACTTCAGTGTCACCTTCATCTTCCTGGTTCATCAAATCACACTACAAAAATAGCGAAATAAATCGAAGACATTGACCCCATGCTGAACGACAAGCAGATATATGAGATATTTAGTCGGTCAATGGCTTTGCGATGCAGCGGCAGGGAGCCAGCCTTGTCCGCATGCTTTGAACTCATTCGTAAAAGTGAACTGGTCCGCTGGAATTCCAATTATCTTCAAAGCGTACCGACAATGTTGGCTCCTTGCCGCTGGACTTTTTTTTTATCTCGCCGGCCGGCTTCACTTTTTATGCCAATTAAGGAAATATAAACAACTCGAATACGTTCTTTCACAAGTAAGTTCGTCGACCTATTCAGAAGTAGGTCAGGACTTATTCAACATCAGTCATGTATCTTCGCAAATTTACTAATAATTTAATATACTAAATTACCTCAGAATCCTCTAAAATTTTGAAGGGGCTTTCCCACATTGAAGACTAGTACACCATTTTATTTTCCGCATTTCTTGGTAGATCACGCTGTATTAATGTTTTGTAAAAAATATTATATTGTACTCAAAATCATGTCCTGTATACCGGGTGTAAACGAATAGTGGGCCACCCCTGTAACTTCCTTGTTTTTAAAGATATCGGGATGAAATTTTGTATGGTAAAATTGGGTAAGATTTCCAACTTTTTGGGGTCTATCCACCATATTTATTATCACTTCCGGTTTCACCGAAAATGGCCCCAATAGTCTTTTCTAAATGGACCACCCTGTATGTTTTTACATTTTTGAAATAAAGATCACATTTTGGATACATTTATACTATTTTGGAAAATTTATACAGTGTTGCACGAAAAATAATTCGAATTTTAGTTGTGAATCTAGATGGCTGCGAATATGTTAAAATTATTTTTGATCCAATTAATTCATATAAAAAATACGAAAACGTCAATATGTCCAATAAAACAACATACAGGGTGCTGATGTAAACTCATTAAAATCACATTTTTCAAAATGACTCATTTTTTTTAACATTATGATATGGGCCACCCGGATATTCAGAAAGTTCTCTTTACTAGGGGTTAAACGGTACCAAAAGTTCCGTAATGTGTAATCGTTACCGGCAGGAATGATAATTTTTCTTAAGAAATTTATGATTTATATCTAACTTCAATTAAATGTTGATCAACCCTGTATATTTGTATTAATATTTTATATGCAAAGTTGGAAATCTTACCTAATTTCACCATACAAAATTTCATCCCGATATCTTTAAAAACAAGGAAGTTACAGGGGTGGCCCACTATTCGTTTACACCCGGTATATAATTTATTAAAAACAGAAATTTTTACCAATAGTATTCTCTTCCTTATACATTCCGTTTTAAGGAACGTGAATTTCAATTCCTTGCGAGGATAGATTCATTTTTGATGAGGATGTAAAATGAACAAATGGTGACTTTGAAACCACTCCCACTCAATATACAAATTAGATAATAAAAAAAAAACAAATTTTCCACCCCCTGGTCCAGAGTTCTAACCCTCTCAGGATGCCATAATTCACTCTTACCATTGTCCTTGATCAGCATCCTCGAAAACGGGGGTAAACGTCTTTAATAAAAAAAAAAGAGGAAACAATTTTATACCCCCTGACAGGGTAGATTCAAGGTGGTTGCGGTCTACTACCTGATATCACCTTTCACCATCTGTTATGTCCCCATGAAAAAACAAAGAATCCCTGCAAAAACATGCCAAGTTGTCATATCAGAAATAAGCAAAAAGAGGTGGTTTTTGGCCATTTCAGGGGGTGCGCATGAGCAAAAACTTTTTTCGCCCTGTTATTAGTGTTCAGCACCCTCGAAAACGAGGGGAGGAATAGGTTTCATAACTTTAAATTTAATTATATATGATATACTCACACACATATAAACACATAAATATGTGCACAGATATAGACAAACAGATGTACAATATACATATAAAAAAACATAGACAAATCTAATCAACAGTACTTCTGATGAGATATTTGGAATTACTTGAATTAAACCGCGAATTCGTATTCAGTACAGGCCCCCAGCATCAAATCATGGGCCGCGGTACCAAATTCACTGGCGGGGCCCCGCGCCTAATAACTGATGAACGGGAAAAATTTTTTTTGTAAAAATCTTTGGCGGGCCCCCGCGCTTAATAATTGATGAGCGGGGGGGACAAATTTGAAAAAAATATATGTCAAGATCTCTGGCGGGCCCCACTACGGGCCCCTAAACTCAGTACCCAATAGACCCCCATACGGGGAGCCTGATTCAGTGACCTAAACGATATCGCAGAGCACATTTTCGAGGAAAAACGTTAATATTTAAATTTTTTCTGAAAAAATGGAATTTTCCATGGTACGTATTCCATACTGGATTATGGAATTTCTCAATTTGGACCTAGGAATAGTGATCAGCGACCCAAGAAACCCCCTAGAGCACACTTCCGCAGCACAATATTCATATTTAAATTTCCGCCCGAAAAAGTGGACTTTTCATCAAAAAATGACACGAATTCTATACTGGAATATGGAATTTCTCAATTTGTACCTAGGAATCGTGATCAGCGACCCAAAAAACCTCCTAGAGCATACTTCTGCAGCACAATATTCATATTTAAATTTCCGCCCGAAAAAGTGGACTTTTCATCAAAAAATGGCACGAATTCTATACTGGAATATGGAATTTCTCAATTTGGACCTAGGAATCGTGATCAGCGACCCAAAAAACCTCCTAGAGCATACTTCCGCAGCACAATATTCATATTTAAATTTCCGCCCGAAAAAGTGGACTTTTCATCAAAAAATGACACGAATTCTATACTGGAATATGGAATTTCTCAATTTGGACCTAGGAATCGTGATCAGCGACCCAAAAAACCTTTTAGATCCCATTTTTTTAAGACAGCTATATTTTCATCCACTGCTTTTCTCAGAGCCTACTTTTAGCTTCTACATAACTTTAAATATTAATTCACAAAAAATAATTTCTATGCAGTTTTAATGGAATGGTTCAAAATAAAATACTAATTTATTGAAAAAATGGGAAGTTTCAAAAAAATTATTTTATATTCCTGAAATTTGGTAATAGAGGTATAAAATTGCATTCTAAATAACTTTTCTTAGTGGAATATTTTCATATTTTGAAAAATAAAGGTACTTTATTAGTGGTGATTTTTACAACTTTGCTTATAAAACATCCTGTAGAACACCAAATTAAGTCATTTTTGGTATACTTTAGTTTTACAACAAGCAAGACTCAATCCCCAAATACCATTCCAAAATTTTTGGTCCATTACACCTCTTGTTACATCTATCCTGGGACACACTGTATAGCTTATATTTTTATAGGACAGAGGTAAGATCATTTCCTCTCTAAGCATAACTGTAATATTTAAATTGTTATTTACCCACGGGCAAACAATTAATTTTGTGTTCTAATTTGATTCTAACATATTATTACAAATTTATACCCCTTCATCAGTAGACACCTATACAAATAAGTAAGTGAAGTAGTTAGGCAATAACCCGAGAGATGGCGTCGGCATCTAGGAATCATCCAGAAGCTGCTGACATCTACTAGACTAGATCATTGTAGAATGTTCCAGAAGCACTTACTTAGCTGTATAAATAGATGGCGAGTGGCCGCACAGTTCAGTACAGGGTGGACCAAATTAGATGGGATTTGGGGTTTTCCCTAAAACTATGGTAGATAGACAAAAGCCAATATTGGTGTCCTCAACTCGATTTTCGAGAAACAAACGATGATACAAAGAGCAATCGTCTATCTTTTTCGACTACAGAGCGTTTTTGGAAAATTGGCATTTTTGGATGACCTCTATATCTCAATTACCAAGGTAACACATTCTTAGGGCATTTTTTTGAGTAGAATCCGTTGCTGATAAGAAAATTATGCATGCCTCAGTTTTCGAGGTATACATATAACTTGTGTTTTTTAAAAATTATTTCATTATTTGATCGCAACTTAAATTAGCTATCCACAATATACCGTGCATGTAATTTCCCATTAGGCATGTACATTCAAGTAGCGCGAGAGATATGACAACACCGGCAGCCGTAAATTCGTCCGTCGGTGGAGCATTCCAGCTTTGTTATTTAATTTCAGCCAGCTGACACGCGCGATGTTGTAATTCTTACTCCTCATGCTTAACCCGCGACTACACACACGGTATCATATGTCATATTTATTTTATCTCTAGAAAAAATGGTTAATTTTCGAAAAATTTAATATATTTGTGAGGAGGCCATGGAAAACTATTAACAACAGAACTTCTTATAATATAAAATAATTTTGCCTAAAATAGGAAAAACTAGACTACAATAAATGTTCGAATTGTCTTTCAATGACATCTATCTATGCATTTTTATCGCATTTCTAATATTTATTGAGAAGGCCATGGTAAAAAAAAAGAAAATCGAAATAATCGTAGATGTCAAAAACTAATTCGTGAGTTAATCGTGAGTGAGCATTGTTAAAAACGGTTCAATTTAATAATGGTGAAAAATATATGATTAAGTGTTTTATAGAATGCGGAGAAGGTTCAAATTTAGCTTCCGAGCTTTATTTTAATAGTTAAGTTATAGACAGAAAAACATTGTGCCAAAAGTGCCGCATAAACAATATTATTAGATATCCAGAAAAGAGACAAAAATATTCAAAAGGCTGCAACAAAATTTTAAAGAGTTTGGATCATTTGTGAAACCTCGAGCAAAAATATATAATAAAGCAGGTAGAGAAGCTGTAGAAAATATTTTTTAGGATGCGTTGCGTTGTTTAAAAAAAAATTAATTCAAACCCTACAAAATTAGGAGTAGTCACCATCTATACCTAAACGACTTTCAAAGGCATCTCGATTTTTGCCAATGGTTTTTGCGCCAGTGCAATGAAGTGCCAGGATTTAAAGGAACAATTACATGGACAGACGAAATTATTTAAATTCTCAATTTGGGGAGGATTGGATAGGTATCTATCACTCAGAACTAGTTTATCAATGTCTAGTTAGCTAAGTTAACTAAACTGATAACTAACAATTAATTAGCTAACTGGACATTAATAGACAACAAAGTAGTTTAGATATTGTTAAATTTTTAGGAAATATTGGTCCTATTTTATGGTCAGCTAGATCTCCCGATATAACGCCTGCCAACTTTTGGCTTTGGGGTTATTTAAAAAATATTATATATAGAGAACGTTCCAATAACATAAAAGAATTGCAAAACAAAACATTAGCTGCGTTTCGGATAACTCGGTCATGATTGGAAATAGTCCAGTAGAATTAGTAAAAAAAAGACTGAAATTTATTGTAATTCGTTTCAGGATGCCACGTGGATTAAACGATAGTTTTATTGATTACGAACATGACCCTGAATTTGGTCCACTTTTTGACCGCCGGAACATTGTTTATTTAACGATTTATTGTTGAAAAATTAAAAAAAAACGGCTTTTTTAAAGTTAACTCAAAGACCTTTGACGATAGGTTTTTCAATTTGTAGATACTGTTAGAACTTTGAAAAACGGTTAATTTGAGAGATGTTTCGTTTGAAACGCTTGAAAATTTGTTTAAATAATTGCAAAAAACCGCGAAAATGTTAGCAATTTGCAAATATTTTTCATTCTTTAACAAAAGCACTGTAGTGCTTGAAACTTTAAAAAAATATGTCTTTTATTACCCTAAAGTTATCCCTAAAATTTCATCAATAAATTTTAATTAGTTTAAGAGATATTCAATTTGTTTTTTAAAAACATAAATAATGTAAAATGCAAATTCACCCAGTTCCCGTTGTCGTAGAGGGTTGATCTGGACATCCTTTTTTTGCTGAGACTTAAACTTTATGTTTTCATTAATGGCAAATCAAATTTGCATTATTTTCAACTTCAAAAGGGCGTTTGAAAAAGTGTCACATTTTGAGGTTAGGTTTTTTGCTAATAACTTTTAAACAAATGAAGATTTTGCAATATTATTCTCATATCTTTGTTGCTGGAGTCTTTTCACACATTTTAAAGTTTATGCCGAGAAGTTTTGAATATTTTTTATAAGTACAAGTTCCAGGAGGAAATTCAAGATGGCAGATCCAATATGGCGGCAATAAGATGATAAAACTAACTTAAAATTAAATTAAACGCATTAAACTAAAAAGGCTATTCCTAAGAATTATTAAAATATTTAAGCTCGTATATAAGAAGGAACAAATTTTCTGAAATTTTCAAATATATCCAATATGGCTGCCATACATTAATTATCAATCATAAATATGCGATTCAGTCCTCCATCAATTTTAAACATAACCCTAAGTAGGTCATATTAATATTTATTTTTTTTATCTGCTAATAATATAATAAACACCTAACATCAAGAACTTTAAAAGAAGTATATTGAACCTAACATAACCTAAGCCTAATAGAACCTTAAACCAAGAACTCTATGCCTAACATAACCTAAGGCAAGAGTTTTAAACCATGAACTTTAAACCTAACTTAGTGCAAAAATGTTTCGTCATTTATTTTAAGTTAGTTTTATCATATTATTGCCGCCATATTGGATCCGCCATCTTGAATTTTTTCCTGTAATTTAAAATTTAGTCTATTTTAACTTAAAAGTACTTATCAGAAATATTCAAAACTTCTCGGCATAAACTTTAACAAACATATTTAATTTTTCATAATTTTTTAGCATTTCATAGCCGCCCTTTTGCAGGTTGGTTTATGACAATTTGGATATCAGATTCGTAATCAGCGACCTCAAAAACCCCCCGAGTAACAAGATTTATGTAAATTGGATAAGAACAAATTTTTTTTTTTTTGTAAGTTTTATTAGATTTAAATACAAAATGGACATTTTGGCGAAGCTCAACAAATTTGGTTAGCATAATTAAAAAATCGACTCTCTTACGTTTTTTTGGAATTAAATAACGAGATTTAAAAAAAAATTATCCCAATCGGTTGCGAAGTGCTCTAAATAATTGTGAAAGAAAAAATTACGATTTGTGCCACTGTGCCGTATGAAATAGATATTTAGGTATGTGACAATTATTTATATTTTCATTCAATTTATCTTCTAACAATAATTCCAATTCATAAAATATTTATGTGTGTCCCATGTCAAGTCTGTATCCATATATGATGTAGTGCGCGTCGAATTTTATTTTTTTTCGAAGTGTTGCACCAACTTTTTTCTAACGCAACTTTTATGAGTAATAGTGCATATAAAGTATTATAACATATATTATTTCAGTCATTGTAAGTCACAGAGAACACGGAAATATTAATTATTATAATTTTTATTTATTTTTTAATGATGTGCGTAATTATTCTAAAAATTCAAAAAAATACAGAATATGCTCATTAAGGTTACCTGAAACCTCCCGTTGGTTTTACCTCTCTAGCTCAATTAGTTTTCGAGATATGTCTCTTTGAACGATAGTCATGCATGCGCTCATTTTTTTCCATATCTCAAGGTCAAAGCGGAGTACGGCGGCAAAACACATATAAATCGCGTTCATACATCAAGTCGATATTAAAACATAAGTTTCGATATAGGTTGCCATTTGGGGGCTGACTCGTCATGCTTATCCGGCTAAACCCTTTTCAAGCGTTTTAAACGAAACACCTCTCAAATTAACCGTTTTTCAAAGTTCTAACAGTATCTACAAATTGAAAAACCTATCGTCTTTGAGTTATCTTTAAAAAAGTCGATTTTTTTGAATTTTTTAACAATAAATCGTTAAATAAACAATGTTCCGGAAGTCAAAAAGTGGACCAAATTCAGGGTCATGTTCGTAATCAATAAAACTGTCGTTTAATCCACGTGGCATTCTGAAACGAATTACAATTTGCATATTTGCTAATTCCACTGGCCTAAAATGCAACAAATGCTCTAAGGAGAAGGTGTCAAAAATGCATAATGTCAATGGAAGACAATTCGAACATTTATTGTAGTTTAGTTTTTCTTATTTTTGGTAAAATTATTTTATATTATAAGAAGTGTTGTTGTTAATAGTTTTCCATGGCCTCCTCACAAATATATTAAATTTTTCGAAAATTAATCACTTTTTCTAGAGATTAATATGACATAATATGACATGATCATTGGATAGATAATTTAAGTTGTGATCGAATAATGAAATAATTTATAGTGTTCCATTTAAAAAAACAAAAGTTATGTCAACATCTCGAAAACTGAGGCAGCATAATTTTTTTCTTATAAGCAACGGATTCTACTCAAACAAGTGCCTTAAGAATATGTTACTCAATTTTCGATTCGACACTTGGTAATTGCGATATATCCAAACATGCCAATTTTCCAGAAACGGTCTGTAGCTCGGTAGTCGAAAAAGATAGACGATCGCGGTTTGCGCCATCGTTTGTTTCTCGAAAATCGAGCTCAAGGCATCTACATTGGTTTTTGTCTATCTGTCATAGTTTTGGAGAAAACCTCAAATCCCGTTTAATTTGGTCCACCCTGTACAAATTATGCTATGTGGGTCCATATCAACCTCATATTAGTCATATTCGAGTAATATCAATATCTAAACATCGAGATTGCTAATAGTTTATCATATATTTATATTTTAATAAAAGTATTCGATTTGTGTGGTAAAATTTATGATCATTATTTACATCTTCTATTATTGTTTATTAACAAAACTATTTATGCAACAGCAATGTATTTAAAATATCGTTCAGTTTGCGTTGAATTGAACAGATAACTATAACTGCTTATCAGACGGAAGTTGTAATATTATTATTCAGATCCACAAGTGGTATGAAGTCCATATCGCAGAGTTCTCTTTGTAGTCCAGTCTCAGAAGGTAGAAAATAGGCCGACTTTCTTGTTTGTTTGATAGTGAAAATTTGTATTGTTCAAATAGGCTTAGAATGTCATGAAACGTCGAGATTTTAAGTCTGTCTGTCGATCTGTCTGCCTGAAACTTTTTTGTGCGCACGCCCAACAAACACAAAAGACCGGCCCATCAGCGGGCCATCACTGGGCCAGAAAGGAAACTTCTGGCTCTGTGATGGCCCACTGGAGGGCCGACCTTTTGTGTTTGTAGGGCGATTACTCTGGAACCGTTTAAGATATTGATTTGAAATTTGGTACACGTATGTATTGATCTAGAGCTGAATTATATTTTCATCTTATTCCGTTGAAGGGTTGGGAGGTAAATTGGGGTAAATGGATAAATCAAGCTGGTAAGAGTCTATAAAATTAATATTTAGTACATACAAAAAAAATTCTGGTACCTATTACCACCCTCACCTCATTATTAAAGGGGGTGAAAAAAAAATGTGATTTAGTGAGTGTCAAGAACTAAAACCTCATTATATTTTTTACTTCGTCCTCCCCCACTACCGATGTGGGATATCGTTTTTTGGGTTTTTGGGGTATTTGCATTGTGTTAGGTGTGACTTATGTAACATAACATAATGCACCCGGTCCGAGGCAGAGCCGTAGCCAGGGAGGAGGGAGCCCGGGGCCCGCCCCCCGCCCTCCAAAGTATAGGTACTAATTCTAATTTAAAAACTGATTAAAATGTCGTTCTCAACATATAAAAAAAAAGTAAGAGACGACTAAAATTTACAGTGTAGGGTGTAGGTACCTCCTCTCATCTATAATTCGATTACTTTTATTAACCCTTTGTGAACTGATACAAAATGACAAGAGATACTGTTATAGCCCTCCTGAACCTTATGATTATAATCAATATATGTAACGATGTACTCTTAGAGACTTTGAGGCTTCTTATCTGAATTAGAAAAATGTTCATGGTAAAGGTCTTGTCTACTAATTCTACTAATATCGTTTTTTTTTCCAATGGACAGTTTGCGATTCAAACATGTTTTACTAGTGGATCTTCAGTGCTACGTGTACCTGTGGGACACTGAGACATCATTGTTCTACCGAATACATGAAATCAAACAACTCTTGAAAAACAATTCTCAATATTATTTCAGATAATCAAAAATAAAAATAAAAAGATGATTTTTTTTTGTCTCAAAATTCACATAATTTCATTATTTTATTAATTCATTATTTGACAATGTTCCTTTTTGCGTACATAAGGTGGTTCCACAGGATAGCCACTAGTCCACAAGGGTTAAGTCTCCCAAACCAAAATTCTGGCTACGCCACTGGTACCGGGTGCATTATGTAAATAAGCCACACCTAATAGAATGCAAAAAGAATTACGAAGAAAGCACCATTATCAAACAAACCTTCTGGGACTGGACTATTAGCGATGATTTAATGTTGGAATGTGATACAAATAAAACGCTATAATAAATATTTTGTTTACAAAAACAATTATGTTATAAATGAATGATGTAATTATATAAAAATTCATATAAGTAAAATTAACTATAACAATACAAGATTCACATGGCAGGCACCGCATGCTAAAATTGTTGAGGCCTTTGGTTCTTGTACACACACTAAATCACAATTTTATTTTTTTCACTCTCTTTAATAATACGGTGGGGGTGGTAATGGGGGTGGTTAATGCCAAAAAAAATTTTGAGGCCTTAGCTTCTCTTACCGGGTGATTTTTTTAGTTGGTACAGCACCTTTTCCTCGCTTATTATTAAAGATAGAGTTTTGAAATTTTACAGGCATACTTAGTGACATTTTTTGCATCTAATGCACTTTTTTAAATTTTTCTGCTGTTTCCCGTCTAACCGGAAGTGACGTCAACTTTCGATTTTCAAATGAAACACTATAGTTTTTCTTTTGGATTTCAAAACTAGATTTTTTTCTGAGTTTGAATATGTAAAAACAGTATTAGGTTAGAAAGGAAAGTTTTTGAGATAATGCGATTTTAACGTTTCAGGTGTTGAGAAGCACTAAAAATCGAGTTACCTATGGAATGATTTTGTGGCAGATTAAAATTGCCATCAAAACGCGAAGTAGGCGCATGTCGAGTCAATAGGCCAGTCCAACACGCTGTCACTTTGCTTTGTTTATGCTACAGCAGCCATCTTTTGTTGGTAAGTTAGGGTTTTCGACAGGCCTAAAGGGCACCATACACGTTCAGTAATCTCATTACCTCAATTTTCGCATTTTTTCAATCATACTTAATTCAATAATTATAGCTAGATATGCTTTTTTCTTAAATAATGGACATGTAAGGTGTGAAAAATAATGACAGGGAAATTTTTATTAATGATATTTCTGTAATGATCTGCTGGAATGACATTATTGCTGAACGTGTATGGTGTCCTTTAGGCCTGACAAAAATCCTAACTTACCAACAAAAGATGGCTGCTGTAGTATAAACAAAGCAAAGTGACAGCGTGTTGGACTGGCCTATAGAAGTTTGCGTTGTCGTTTTTGAATTTAGCATTTCAAAGTTTTCTGGCGCCAGTTTACAAAGAAATAGTGAAAAAATGGAAAATGATTATACAAACGAAGATTTCTTTAACATCCTTATGATTTTTAACCAAAATGGTCAAAGATATTTACCAACGTAGTTTTAATGCCGAATATCCCGAGAAAAGAAGACTTGATCGTCGATTTAAAAAAAAAAATAATTACACATTTAAGAACTTCAGGACAATTTAAAGTGAAACGAAACAGAACTTGCTATGTGGCGAAGCAAGAGGATAATGAATTAAATATTCTATTGGCCGTTACGGAAAATGCAGGTATTTCAATTCATCAACTAGAAGTGCAGTTTGACATATCATATTTCTCCATCCAGAAAATATTGAGACGATACGGGCAGCATCCTTACAAATACTCGTTACATCAAAAGTTACTTCCTGGAAATTTTCCCAGACGATCTGCGTTCTGCGAATGGTTCATGATAAAAAAGTCAAGAAGATCCGGAGTTTTGGCGCAAAGTAATTTGGAGTGACGAGGCCAGTTTTACCAATAATGACATTTTCAATCGACATAACGCATACTACTGGTCCACGGTTAACTTACACTTAACTAAATCCAGCAAATTTCAATAGTTTGGAAGTTCAATGTTTGGGTTGGGCTTATTAACAACCAACTGATTGGACCTGTTGTTTATGATCAAAATCCCAATGCAGCGTTTTATTCCCAAAACATATTGCCTTTCTTGGAAGAAAATTTACCTTTGTCCCCGGATCTCAATCCATTGGATTTTTTCTATGGGGTCACATTAAAGATAATGTTTATGAATTCGAACGCGAAACAAGAGCGGCTTTGGAAGCATGTGTTCATGAAATCTGCCAAGAGATGAACTCACAGTTTATTGAAAACACAACAGAAAGTGTCAAGAGAAGAGTTGAGAAGTATTTAGATCAAAATGGTGGATTATTTGAAAATTATATGTGATAATTTCCTTGTTATTGCAGATTCATGTTTAAATTTTTGTCACTGTTTGAAATAAAAATGTTTTTTGTTTTGTTTGTTTTTTATTGTTTGAAATGCTAAATTCAAAGACGACAACGCAAACTTCTATTGACTTGACATGCGCCTACTACGCGTTTTGACGGCAATTTTAATCTGCCTCAAAATCATTCCATAGGTAACTCGATTTTTAGTGCTTCTCAACACCTGAAACGTTAAAATCGCATTATCTCAAAAACTTTCCTTTCTAACCTAATACTGTTTTTACATATTCAAACTCAGAAAAAAATCTAGTTTTGAAATCCAAAAGAAAAACTATAGTGTTTCATTTGAAAATCGAAAGTTGACGTCACTTCCGGTTAGACGGGAAACAGCATAAAAATTTAAAAAAGTGCATTAGACGCAAAAAATGTCACTAAGTATGCCTGAAAAATTTCAAAATTCTGTCTTTAATAATAAGCGAGGAAAAGGTGCTGTACCAACTAAAAAAATCACCCGGTATACAACGTGATTTACCATGGTATGCGGAAAATAAAATGGTGTACTAGTCTTCAATGTGGAAAGCCCCTGCAAAATTTTAGAGTGCTCCGAGGTAATTTAGTATATTAAAAATGGTTAAAACTTACGAAGATACACTACTGCTATTGTCTAGTCAGTAATAGGGCAACGAAATTACTTGTGAAAGAACATATTGGAGATGTTTACATTTCCTTAATTGGCATAAAAAGTGAAACCGGCGAGTGCGGTAAAAGTGCCGCGTTTTTTGCTTTCGGTCGAACAATCAGGACACCGGCAGGTACAAAGCACCGCCGAAGTGGGTGTTTTTGTGTTATTGACGGGTTTAACTAAATATCTCTTATATCTACTTGTTGTAGAGTTCACTAGCATAAGTTCAATGTCTTTTCGATTTATTTCGCAATTTTTGTAGTATGATTTGATTAAAACTAAATAGTCACTTCTACCCTCTCCAGCTTTACTGTCAATAGTGTCAATTCCAAGTCTCATAAAGTGATATGGTTGTACCGCGTTACGTCAGATTGGTTAAAGTCATTGTCGGCGCATTTCTACAAAAAATAAGGTTTTTTTTTGGTCATTCTTTTTAATTTTTCATTTTTTTAACTCTTTTCGGTGGGGACAACCTACTGATAAATTTTCCACATGTCATCCCAAGGAACAATTTAAAAGTCATTTGAACTTGAGAAGGTTTTAAGAAAGGTTTGTCAGGGTTAGGAAATAGTCTTGTTCTTTATTGATGTTGTAGTTAAGGCCTTTTAGGCTTCAAGTATACTTTCTCTTATATGATTAGTTTTAAAGGATTCCGTAAGACCTAATTATAAAGCTAATTTGCTTCTAGGATAATATGTATTTGTAATGGGTTTATCATACCTACATAACACTCTCCATAAAGCAAATTAGTTTTATTAACGTCTTAAATTATATTTAGATTTAAAGAGGCTTTAAATTATTCTTTATGGTTTTAACATATTTGCAATAAATGCATTTTAAATCCTAAAAAAGGCCTCTATAAATCTAAAAAGCGAATTTTAATTTCATAAAGCACTTTCTAAAACCTCAATAAAACGTTTGTTATAAAAATAATAAACAATATACATATTTACTGTCACTGTCAAATTACTTTGAGGTTAAGTTTTAAGTTTTTTGTATCAAATGTCAACGCGGTTCGTCTTGGAGGCGGTTCTTTTAAATCCCAAACGTTTTATTACAGATTTTATCAAGTCCATGTTATCATCGCCAAGTGCATTTGCATTTATATAAGGAAGGGATTATTTGTGATAGTATACAAAAAAGACTAATTCTAAAGAGTAAAGACTAAAAGACTAAGGACTTCATTTAGAGTAAATGTTCTAGGTCATTACCATTATTAGAATATATAGTTTAATGAGAGGACTACAATGACAATTAGGTTTTTAGTTGGGCGGCCATGTTTTTCTTGTTACATAAAAATATTCAAGGTCAATATCACAATTATAATTATTAATAATTATCACTTTTTCTTTAGCAAATTAAGGTAGAATTACAAGAAACGACTGAAAATTACCGTGGGAAGCAGCCTACTTTTTTAAAGGACCCCGCAATAATCTTATGGAAAATCGTCTGAATTTTGGATATGTTTTAAGTTTCGTCATCCCAAGCAAAAGTCTCAATGGGCACAAAGCTCGAAAATCAATACTTTGGCTGCTACGGAGCTTGAAAGCTCCAAAGCTCCACCACAGATTTATTTATTAGTGCAGTCTTTATAGATTTTTAAATAACTTATTTTTTCGATTTTAATGTCTAGGTTTATGTTTTTGAGGTTGCTGAATTCAAATCCGATGTCAAATTGTTCAAATTGACACTTGACAGCTGTCAATTAGCTGTCAAAGTGCCTTAACAAAGTGCAAATCTTATTTTTATATTATGAGTTTATGCTGTTTAGGTAACTCAGTTCATGTATGATGTGAATACAATAATTCGACAATTGGCAGCTGTCAACAAACTGTCAGCTAGCTGTCAAAGTGCAATAACAAAGTGCAAATCTTATTTTTTTGTTATGACTTTATGCTTTTTAGGTAACTATGCCTCACTAAGGAGTTCTATGATGGAATTTAAAAAGGCCTTAACAACCTTCAAAAGGGTGGGTCCTTTTAGTCTACAAGTCGCTTTATGATGGTATTAAGGATATTGTTACAGCAAAATAGATTTTTCAAGGCATTTTATAAATAGTTTTATAGCAACCTTGTATATATTTAAGAAACCAAAATTGTTCCTTGAGATGGTAGATCATCCGTATATACTAAATACCAATTTTATGGACTCTTACTTGCTCTATTTACCTATTTACCCCCCCCCCCAACCTTTCAATGGAATAAGATCAAAGCATAATCTAGTCCCAGATCCCGTTAAAGTACATACGTGTACCAAATTTCAAGTCAATATCTTAAACGGATTCAGAGTAATCGTGCGCACAAAAAGGTTAGACAGAACGATAGACAGACATTTTTTTTGTTCAAACTTAAAATCTCGACGTTTCATGACATTCGAAGCCTGTTTGAACAATAACAATTTTCATTTTTTTTTTTTTTTTTCATTACCACTGGATGTGGAAGTAATAGTCGACGATTTTCACGAATCCATGGAAGTACATAAAGAGAAAACTGTCACGTTTGGCATTGAAAATATAATGTAACATTTTTCGAATTTGAATTTTGAATATAATTCTCTATATTTTAAGTATCATTTAATAATTTCATTGCAGTTTTATATATTTTTAGGAGTAAGATAGATTGTGACATTCAGAAAAAACATGAATCATCAGCAGTCAACTTGTTTGTTTCTTTTGGCGCGGAAATTTATCTGACAAAACAAATTTTCGTAGTTTATAGAACAGACAGAACAGCGGCTATGCAGATACCCTAAGAAAGAGGAAGAGCGTTTGTATGTAAACAGTAACCTCGGTATTATCAAACAACAAATTAATGATATCCATATCATCAGTAAGGTCAAAGCAATAAATTATAGTTGGAATAAGCTGGATATACGTTTAGTATTTAACAAGTATATCTTTTATTTCTGCTTCCATAATTATTGGAAAATAATTTTTGGGCATTTAGAAAATATTATTTTAAAATTCTTTTTAATTTTTATTAATTCAACTTTGACATAGGCGACGGTTTTTCAAAATTAGCAGGGGAAGGGGCGAGCTTTCTTGAAACTAACAGTCATTTTTATGTATAAAAATATTGAATATCAAAAAGTAACAAAGCAGAATCAAAAATAAAATTTTTAACTTGGAGTAAGTTAGCGACAATATAATAGACAAACATCAAAGTGGATTTCGCAAAGAAAAGTCAACAACCGATTTTTTTTCGTTTTTATTTAATAAATTGAAAACGGTTTCACGGATTCGAAAAAATCTTGATTCAATCGAAAGATATTTTCAATACGCGAAAGATATTTTCAATAACTTTTTTTTCGAAAGTTTAATCGACTTCAAACCAACTTTAAACGATAAATATTGATGTCGGGCATAACCCCCATAGAAGCTGCACGAATGCAACTTTTTGCTTTTGTTTATTTAAAGTTTAAATTAATTTTGCAAATTAACAAATGGAATATCTCGGCTCTGGGTAAGCGTATCGAAATGAGGTTTTGTGCAAATGAAAGTGCTTGGAAAAAGGAAAATTTTGAGACCAGAAAGAACTTGATCGGATAACCGGAACCGGAAATATAAGTGATATTGCTTTAGAAGCTCTAATTTGTTTATTAACAACTTTTTTGACACGAGGTTTGGTGCAAATGAAAGCTAACAAGTTTTTCCAACAACCACAAAAAGTTCTACAAAAAATATTCAATCCCTGAAGAGTTATACGCGTTTTTGACCCTTAAAAAAATCTCTCCCGCAACGTGAAAATGGTAAGATTTGACGCGCAATAGGGTGGCGGGTTCGATCCTCGGTATGGGCAAATTTTCTTTTCGTCAAATTTGTTTTTTTTTCATGTAACCACGATAATAAATCTTTTTACTTTCTAAGAAATGTTTTAAAAGGTCGTAAATAATTTTTTTTTGCCATTTTCATTAAATAAATGTCTATCTTGCAAGAAACATATGATTGTTCTTGTCCAACGAGGGTTTGTCGGTAGTTTTTGTTTTTTTACTACTTTTTGTGAAATAAAAGGCTTGTTTTACTTTATTTGAGGGGGGGTTCTGTCGAAAAAAGACAACAATTTTTTTTTTCACTTTTTTCTTGAAAAAAAGTTCACGTCTCATGAAAAAAACACACACTTTGTTATTTGTAAATGAGAAATAATCAAAAGATTTAACAATTTTAATGGCATTATTACTTTATTGTTTTAAAAAGTGAAAAAAAATGTTGCCTTTTTATTTTTGGTCTTTTTTCGACAGGCACCCCCTTCAAATAAAGTAAAACAAGCCTTTTCTTTCACAAAAGGTAGTAAAAAAAAACAAAAACTACCGACAAACCCTCGTTGGACAAGAACAATCATATGTTTGTTGCAATATAGCCATTTATTTAATGAAAATTGCAAAAAAAAATATTTACGACGTTTTTAAAAATTTCTTAGAAAGTAAAAAGATTTATTAACATAAAAAATACTTGGTTACACGGAAAAAAAGAAACTTTGACTAAAAAAATTTGTCCACACCGAGGATCGAACCCGCCACCCCATAGCGCGTCAAATCTTACTATTTTCACGTTGCGGGAGAGAGTTTTTTAAGGGTCAAAAACGCGTACAACTCTTCAGAGATTGAATATTTTTTGTAGAACTTTTTGTGGTTGATGGAAAAACTTGTTAGCTTTCATTTGCACCAAACCTCGTGCCAAAAAAGTTATTAATAAACAAATTAGAGCCTCTAACGCAATATCACTTATATTTCCGGTTCCGGTTATCCGATCAAGTTCTCTCTGGTCTCAAAATTTTCCTTTTTCCAAGTACTTTCATATGCACAAAACCCCATTTCGATACGCTTACCCAGAGCCGAGATATTCCATTTGTTAATTTGCAAAATTAATTTAAACTTTAAATAAACAAAAGCAAAAAGTTCGTGCAGACTTCTATGGGGGTTATGCCCGACATCAATATTTATCATTTAAAGTTGGTTTGAAGTCGATCAAACTTTCGAAAAAAAAGTTATTTGCTAATTAACAAATTATGCCAATTGTTTAAACAATTAAAAAGTATCGAAGATATCAGGCCAAAAAAAATATGCACTCAAAGAAATAGTATGGGTAAATTCAACAAAAAAAAATGGTTAACTAACAATATCGTTAATTTTGTTAAACCAAACTATATCGATGGTATTTTTAAACAAGACGAGATTGTTATTTTAATTAATAAAAAGTTGTCGTACAACAAAACAAACATTAACTTAAAAAATAAATGAATAAGACTATTATTTTGTTCGTCTGACTATTATTTTGTTGAATTCTGTCAAATTAAACTAGATAATAGTATATTTTATTTTTAACTATTATCGAATTGTAATTCTAACCCAGTATTAGTTCGCTGTACTATTGTACTTGGTAGACAAACCAATATTATTGTCGTCTTCTAGAAGTTCTAAAAGAATTACCATAAAATTTGCTTGCTTACCACGTAGTCTATTACAGAAATTATTCTTAGATGACGCCACATACAAATCACTGACAATAATCAATCATGCATTATCTTATACACTTATGAATTTATAGAAAATTAATAACATGATTGCAATGTTCAAATTCTCTCAGGGATCATCGATATATTTGGATGGATCTTATAAACGATCTCTAATCTTTGGTTTGGGTGGTTTGATGTCTCAATACTGAGATTTTGGCTAACCAAAAAAAACTTCATCATACAATAAAGTGTAGATCAACCTAAAAATTAGTTGGTGAACAAAAAACAAAGTCGTTGTACTATTTAATTGTAGACCAAATTGAAAATGGTTAGAGAACATAAAAAAATGTCATTGTACTATTTAATGTGTTACAAGAAGATATGATTATTAAACTACTATTTGTTTACGAAAACAAATAAAGTTGTATGACTATTTTTGTCTGATTGATTTAACTATGAAACTAGATAGGCGCGATTTCATATGCTCTTTTTGGTTGAATTTACTCATTTTCTTTGAGTGTGGTATATTCTTTGGTATAAAAGGCATGTTTTTTTAAAAAAACAATTTCCTGACCTCATTAGTTTCGGAGTAATCAATTTGTTAATTAAGAAATTTATTTTGGCTATAACAAATGAACGGGTGGACAAAATGAGTTGTGCCTGGCGCCAAACGACGCGTATTGAAAATATCTTTCGATTGAATCAAGATTTTTTTCGGATCCGGTCAAACCGTTTTTATTTTATTAAATAAAAACAAAAAAAATTTTCTTTAAACAATTATTTGACCATGAAGCTTGCGGTTTAGGAAAATTTTTCATAAGAAAATCTTGTTCAGGGGAATTTTTCCTATAAGAATCCGTGGCTAACTCAAATGGTATAGAAAATTTTTGGGAAAAATCCCAAGCAGACTCGCCTAAGTTACAATAGTTTTCGTTAGGAGAGTCGTCTTGACTTACATATGTGATGATTTTGCAAAGTTTACTTTATGTTATTTTTACTTATTATTTGTTTGATAGCCTTGTTCTTTTGTGATTTCATTGGCCCTTAGAAAGTTTTGTTTAATGTTGGTTAGCTAGAAAGTCGATGTTCATTCGAATAACCAAACAAAAAGTTATATGTACTTAGTAATTAAAATAATGTGTATTATCACTACTACTATCAGTAAATAGCAGTCAAACTATACTCAGAACTATGACTAAGTTACTGATAAATTCAGTTTATAACGTAATAAATATAATATAAAAGATTTGCTAGTATACAAGTGACGTGTTTACATTTTACAATATACAATTATTTACATACTTATAGTATAGTCGAATTGATTTGATTTAATTTTTTTAGGCGACAACATTTCACAAAAAATTGTATTGTTGATTCTTATGTACTATAACCTCCTGACTACAAAAAAAATATTTGCGTCCAAAAATTCTGGCTTATTTGAAATGAAATTCTTAAAAAAGATAGACCGCTATGTATTGGTCAATCCACCATCTTGGAAAAAAATAGAAAACACCAAAAATGGCCTAAAAAATCGAAATTGAATATCTTTTCTACAAGAACGAGTAATTTCACCAAAGTTGGCAAAAATAAAACTCAGTTATGGTCAAACATAATACACCAATATCGGACACCGTATGTCAAATAGAACGGTCAAAGATGGAGGACGAAATAAATATTTTTGATTCTTCGTCAATTATCAAGGAGGCATTGTACGTCACTTTTGTTTCTTTTCGATTGTACATTATTTTATGTACTTTTAGAGGATGGAGTTCGTTGTTTTTTTAATTTTCGAAAAAAGTGCATTTTTACAAATGTACTTTCTTTGACTCTCCTTTTTTCCACCCAATTTTTATTTATTGAATATACGGAAAACTCCATTTTACATTAAATTTGTTGTCAATAGATACAATATAAAAAATGAATAACAAATACAAACACTTATATAAAATCAATTTACACACATATGTACAGGTACAGGTATATTGTACAGGTACAGGTATATTGTAAAGTAAAGGTCTAGTGTGAAGGTTGTGAAAAGTTACTCCAAGTTTAAACTGAAATTACTCAGAGATAGTGCATCTTTTTTTTTCTTGAAACCGACATCAACTGTACTGTGCTTATTGTACTTTTAGTTAATATAAAAAATTATTGGAAAACATTTTTATATGTTGAGAGTTATTTAATAACAAAACTACAAACTGAAGAACAAGAGTAAATTGCTCATACAACACTAGTGAACTATGTTTGAAACTGAGAATGGTGTAGAAGACAATTTTAAATTTAAATGTTGTATAAATAAGAGCTTAAAAATTTACATATGTACACAATGTCACAGTATATATCATAAAAGTTGTGCGTTACGCCAAAAAAGTAAAATTAAGTATGTTGGTGACAATAAGATAATATGTTGCAATAAGGATGATGACACGTCAATTATATTAAATAAAACTGAATTTGAAGAGATCAAATCCACAGTGCATGACCTACATAAGGAAAATGAGTTAAAGGATAATTTTATTCTAAAATTAAAACGTGAAAAATTTGACTTCATGAAAGAGGCTTCAAAAATGGACGAAGATTTAAATATTATTATAGGCAACCAAGAAGAGAGATTAAAGGAACTAAAAAAGTTTGTTGACGAGTTAACAGAAGAGTTAACGACTTATAGAAGCAAACAATTAATAAATGTTACTACACAGACAGATAAAATGAAGACTCTGTTAAAAAATGCATCCACAAACACTACAGAAAAAATGCAAAATCAGGCAAATATTTCTACAAACACAGAAATTGTTGAAAAACATGCACATCCCTTACATGATAAAAATATAAATGAATATCCACCAAGCGACAACAAAATGAAGAATCAAAATGTAAGAACAAAATCAAGGATTTTAATTTTAGGCGATCAACATGGCAAAAATATGGTGGAACATTTGGACTCCCTAAGAAATTGTTATGACATACAAGCCATTCTTAAACCTAACGCCAAAATGTCTGATATTATAGGAAACATTAAAATAAGTACAAAAACTTTTACTGACTTGGATTATGTAATAATTCTAGCAGGTTTTAATGATATAGCTATTCATAGAAAATATTTTCTGTTTAAATTGTTGACTGACAATGTAAAATTATGTTCCCAAACAAATATTATTATATCTTCTATTCCATATTCCAGAAATGATTATATTAACAAAAGAATTTATAAGGTAAATCTAAAATTAAAAGATATTTGTGAAAAATTGGACCAATTTACTGAGGGACACATAGCATATCTTGAAGTAAATCAAAAGACTCTCATATTTAATAAGAAATTTGTGAGTAAAAACATTATAATGTTAATAAATATATTAAAAAATAGGGAAAAAAATTTAGTATTTTTAAATGTGGAAAAAGAGGAGCTCAACAATAAATCTAACTTTATAATTGATTTGATAAGTAATGAATCAATTGATAAAAATATACAGGGAAATAATACACCTTTTTTATACCCTCGATTATCTCAAATAACTATAGAGGACTAAATAATAAGTTTAATTCTGATAATAAAGATTCCACTGTAACTATAAATTCAATTAACCTTTGCCATGTTAATGTTCAAGGGTTTATGAGTAAATTTAATGAAATTGAATTATTTGCCCTTATTGAAAATCTTGACATATTATGTATAAGTGAACACTGGATTTTAAACAATGATATAATTAATCTTAATTTTCCCAGTTTTAATATTTCTTATTATGCTAGAAGTGCCCATATACATGGTGGAACGCTAATATTGGCAAAACCTGATATAAATTGTATTCATTTGGATCAGATTAATAAATTATCAGTAGAATTACAAATTGAATTATGTAGTGTACTATATCACACTTCTAATAAAGTGAAAATTGTATTAATTACGTTATATCGACCGCCAACTGGCGACATAAATGTTTTAGTATCTAAATTATCGGAGGCCTTAACTATTGCTGTGACAAAATCAGATTATATTATATTATGCGGAGACTTAAATTTAGATTTTAATAATAAAGTATTAAGTACAAAGATATTAATTGATACTCTTGACTCTTTTGAATTGAGCGTTGTAACAAATGTACCCACTCGAGTATTTACGAACAGAAAAGGCCAGACATCATCCAGTTGTATCGATTATGTAGCCACAAATATACCATTTGAAATGTTAAAATGTAAAGTAACGAATCCCAACATTGCCGATCACTTTGCACATGTTGTTTCAATTTCAATGAAAGACTATAGAAAAAATTTAGTAAATCCTATGCAAGTGAGCACCAGATTATTTACTGAAAATAATCTCAATGAGTTGAACTACCATCTAAGTAGGACTGATTGGACAGGTCTATTGTATTTAGATCTCAATGATGCTTTCAGATTATTTTTAGAAAATATAGCCTGGTGTCTCAATGTTAGTTGTCCTATCAAAACTTATAAAAAACATAATGTAGAAAAATCTAAAAATGGCTGGTTATCCACAGAGCTGGTTCTTGAAAGCAAACAACTAAAAGATATGTATTATTATATCAACCAAGGCAACAATGAAGACACAAAAACAACATATAATAAGAGGAAACAGGAATATAGAAAAAAAATAAAAGAAGCCAAAACACAATATTATAGAAATAAAATAATAAACTCAAATAATAAACCCAAAGAAACATGGAAAATTATAAATGAAAAACTTGGCAGAAATAAAATCAATAACAGTAAAATTGTGTTAAATTTTGATAATACTGAAATAACAGATCCAAATCTAATTGCTGACTTATTTGCAGATCATTTTTCTACACTAGCCGAAAAAAAACTACTAAATCATTTTGGTTCCAACTTAGTACTACCTTGTACTCTAATGAATAGAACTGTAAATTCAATTTTCTTTGAGCCTGTCACTGAACTTGAAATTAAAAATATTATAGATTCCTTAAAAAATACAAAATCTAGTGGTTTCGATGAGATAACAACTCATGTACTAAAACACATTAGTAATAATATAATACAATATTTGGTATATCTATTTAATTTATCGTTAGAAGTAGGTAAATTTCCTGACGTATTAAAAATGGCATCGGTTTTACCTTTACATAAAAAAGATGATTCAATGAGTATTGAAAATTACAGACAAATATCAATTCTAAGTATATTATCAAAAATTTTAGAAAGAGTGGTCTATAATAGAATTGAAAATTTTTTAGAGAGATATAAAATCCTAACGGACTCTCAACACGGTTTCAGGAAGCATAAATCCACAGAAACAGCATGCTGTCACTTAATGGAATATGTATATTCCAATCTTGATAGAGGCCAGTATGTTGTTTCTCTATTCTTCGATCTATCTGCAGCATTTGACACTGTGAATCATCAGTTTCTTATAGAAAAATTATATAATATAGGTATCAGAAATTCTCCTTTAAGTTGGATCAAATCTTATCTTAGTGGTCGGAAAATGGTTGTAAAGTTGTCAGACAATACCTCAAAAATTCATGATGTTAAATTGGGCGTTCCCCAAGGTTCAGTTCTCGGCCCACTGTTGTTTGGTTTATATGTGAATGACCTTCCATTTAACATTACAAATGGTAAAGTCACAATGTTTGCAGATGATATGACAATAACTGTTTCAGCAAAAACTCCCGAGGAAATTCAGATTGTGGCAAAGTTAGTTGTAGAACAATTAAATATATGGTGTGATAGAAATAAGTTAATATTGAACAACAAAAAAACTGTCTGTTTAAACTTTCACCTGCAAAAACCCCTCCAAGAGGACCTGCTATCTATGATAAATATAAAGTTTGCAAATGATGTTAAGTTTTTAGGTACCTACTTGGACAAAAGATTGTCATGGAGCTCTCAAATTGAGCATGTCTGCAAGCAGCTCAATAAGGGATTTTTTGCTATCCTCCAGCTGAAAAACTCGATGAATGAGCAGGTACTCTTGGACGTCTATTACTCTTTATGCTATTCATGTATCTCATACAGCATTACATCTTGGGGTAGTGCAATTGAAATGAACAGAGTATTTATAGCACAAAAAAGAGTTGTGAGACTTATATTTGGGTTGAAATATAGGGAAAGTTGTAGAGAAATTTTTAAACAAAAAAAAATTTTAACTGTTCCTAGTATATTTATTTTAAAATGCGTCACATTGTTCATTAAACTTAAAGACAAGTTCACAACGTTGTCTTCAAGTCATAACTACAACACTAGACATAGTGACCTTATTTCTATTCCCAACCACAAAACTAGTAACTTCAAACATTGTTTTTATTATAATTGTATAATTTGTTACAACGCTTTACCAAATGAAATTCGCAGCATAAAAAATTGTCATAAATTAGTGAAGGAAACAAAAAATTTTCTCCTTGAAAATGGGTACTACTAATTTACAAGAATTTCTCTATAGAAACTAATACAGTTTATACCTTGCTTGAAGATTATTTTTATTATTGTTTTTTTTTCTCTTCTTCATTCCATTTAACAATATAAATATTTATGACTAATTACATGTCTCTCATTAAATTTGGGCGTGAGCGGTGATTATTTACTTATCTTTATTATAAGTATTTATATATATATATATATATATATATGTATATTGTATTTGTTTATTTATTGACTTGTATTTTTTAATTTTTAAATGTTATTCTGAATTGACTTGCCATATGTACAGCAATTGTATCATCTTGTGGTTAATAAATTATCTATCTATCTATCTATCTATGAATAGAATTTAAATAATCATAGTATAACATCACGAATTTTCACAATGGTACAATACATTGAGACTACCTAGGAAATTCCAGTGATCTAACCTGATTTTTAAAGACTGTAAGACTGACCGATGCATCTAGTTTAAAAAAGTCAAAGTTGCGTTGCATTCGGGTCAAAGGGCTATATAAGCCATAGTTGGTAGGGTAGTGATTTAAAGTAAACAGAAGAGTTACGAGTACGATGACAAGTATTAAAATTTATCAAACCAAGAAGATATGTTGACGATATATTTGCAATTTGAACCCACGGAATCGATTTGTTAGATAATTTTTTAGAAAATATAAATAATAAAGAACCATCTATTAAATTTACATTAGAAGTAGAAAATAGAAATGAACTACCATTTTTAGATGTTTTAATTAAAAGAGTAAATAATACAGTTGAAACAAGCGTTTATACAGTGTGTGTAGTGGCGGGCTAGACATAGGGAGTAAAAGTGCAACATCGCATGTGCCAGCTGGCTGAAATGAAATAACTGAGAGCTGGGTTGCTTCAGTGGTCTAGCGCCGACTCTTTAATCTACGCCGCCGACGGGCGAGTTTGTTGTTGCTAGGTTGTCATATCTCTCGCGCTACGTGAATGTACATGCCTAATCTGCAATTACACGCACTGTAGAAAACCAACACACACCAACAGATATTTGAATTTTAACTCAAATCAGTCGATGCATGTTAAAAAGGGTGTCATAAAATGCTTATATGATAGGGCCAAAATAATTTCTTCTAATGTTGAAATATTAGACAATGAGAAACGCTTTATAAAAGAGGTTCTTATAAACAATCAATACCCTGAAGCTTTTGTTGATAGAACTTTCACATATATAGAAAATAATAATCATATACGACAAAAACCTGAACAACGGTACACGACGTTAATTCCTTATGTACTCGGATTATCTGAAAAGCTACGCCGTATAGGGGATATTAGGACGATATTTCAAACGGGCAATACATTGAGATCTATTTTAACAAAAACAAAACCGCTAAATCATGAGCAAAATTCAAAAAACTGCATTTATAGTATTCCGTGTGAGTGTAATAAACATTATGTGGGTGAGTCATCCAAACCATTCAGTGTTAGATTGGGTGAGCACAAGGGTTACATTAGAAAAAATGAGATTCAGAAATCGAAGATTTGCGAACACGCTTGGGAGAACGGACATAGAATAAACTGGGACTCGGCAAAAATTTTAACAAAAGAGGCAGATAGCAAGAAAAGAAAAACCGCTGCCCAAGGAATCACTACTTCCACATCCAGATTCTCTATCCAAGTCACTCACAACGAAAAAAGTTTGCATGTGAAAATAATTGTTTATGGAACTTTAATACTATAATATTTGAAATCCTCTACCCCAAAAACCCATAAAACGATACCCCACATCGGTAGTGGAGTGGGGGTGGTGATAGGGGGTGGTAGTGGGGGTGGATGAAGTAAAAAAATATTTTGAGGTTTCTGGTTCTTGTACATACACTAAATCACAATTGTTCTTCATCCCCTTTAATAAGGGGGTGGTAATGGGGGTGGCTAATGCCAAAAATTTTTTTGAGACCCTAGCTTCTCTTGTATATACTAAATACCAATTTTATCGACTCTTACCTGCCTTGATTTACCCATTTACCTCAAATTTACCCCAATTTACCCCCCAACCCTTCGTCGGAACAACATGAAAATATAATCTAGTTTCAGATCTCATTAATGTACATACGTGTACCAAATTTCAAGTCAATATCTTAAACGGTTCCAGAGTAAACGTGCGCACAAAAAAAAGTTACAGACAGACCGACAAACCGACAGACAGACCGACAGACAGACAGACAGACAGACAGACAGAAATTTTTTTTTCGCTCAAACTTATAATCTCGACGTTTCATGACATTTTAAGCCTATTTGAACAATAAAAATTTTAAAAAATTTTTTTGTCGTTACTATACTTCCACTGGATGTGGAAGTAAAATTAAAGAAGCGGCTATAATACTATTGAATGAGGATAAAAGCGTGTCGAATTGTTCCGTAGATGTTTGCACAACCTGGCTGCCGATGTTAAAAGAAGAACTTAACAAACTTAACATTGTTTAAAATAAAACTATCAACTAGATATATCAACAGTTCTGTGTAAGCAACCAAGTATCTATGGATACTGAATATAACAAATATTTTTTTAAAACAGATTCGTTTTCCGAAACGTCAGCAAAATACATCATTTTTATATTTTTCTCCTTATTCATTATTTATCAAAACCACCCTCTAACTGATCCTTTGACGTAAAAGTCACAGGCGTAGAGGTTATTTTCCAGTAAAATACTGGTTAATTGTATTATTTTGTAGATTTCAGACATTGTTTAGAAGAAAATATATGTGACAGAGCATCCCAATAAGAAATAGAGAAAAGATTGTCACAATCGATATTATTAGTTAATAACTTAAACAAAAATAGCAGGTCTTGATGAAACCTACGTATCTCCAAGGATTTAAGGTTTAACATATTAGAACTATCGGTATATGTAAGGTGGTCGTTATGTAAACCTAACTTAAATGCACAGTTTCGCAAAAATTTATTTTGTACCTTTTCAATGTCATTTTTACGTGAATAGTAATAAGGCGACCAAACAGTAGAGGCATACTCTAATCCAAACCAGACAATTTTTATCGAAACAAAATGAAATGTACTATAAACTCAAAGAAAATGATAGGTAAATTCAACCAAAAAGAGCATATGAAATCGCGCCTATCTAGTTTCATAGTTAAATCAATAAGTAAAGAATAGTCATACAACTTTATTTGTTTTCGTAAACAAATAGTAGTTTAATAATCATATCTTCTTGTAACAAATTAAATAGTACAATGACATTTTTTTATGGTCACTAACCATTTTCAATTTGGTCTACAATTAAATAGTACAACGACTTTGTTTTTTGTTCACCAACTAATTTTTAGGTTGATCTACACTTTATTGTATGATGAAGTTTTTTTTGGTTAGCCAAAATCTCAGTATTGAGACATCAGACCACCCAAACCAAAGATTAGAGATCGTTTATAAGATCCATCCAAATATATCGATAATCCCTGAGAGAATTTGAACACTGCAATCATGTTATTAACTTTCTATAAATTCATAAGAGTGCAAGATAATGAATGCATGATGGATTATTGTTAGTGATTTGTATGTGGCGTCATCTGGGAATAATTTCTGTAATAGACTACGTGGTAAGCAAGCAAATTTTGTGGTAATTCTTTTAATACTTCTAGAAGACGACAATAATATTGGTTTGTCTACCAAGTACAATAGTACAGCGAACTAATACTGGGTTAGAATTACAATTCGATAATAGTTAAAAATAAAATATACTATTATCTAGTTTAATTTGATAGAATTCAACAAAATAATAGTCAGACGAACAAAATAATAGTCTTATTCATCTATTTTTTAAGTTAATGTTTGTTTTGTTGTACGACAACTTTTTATTAATTAAAATAACAATCACCTCTTGTTTAAAAATACCATCAATATAGTTTGGTTTAACAAAATTAACGATATTGTTAGTTAACCATTTTTTTTTGTTGACTTTACCCATACTATTTCTTTGAGTGTAGAAAGTCTCGTAAAATCTAATACAAAATGAAACTTCATTAAATTGAAAAAGAAATTTATTAAGCATACGCGTGGTAATAATGACAATATATGAATACTTAATATGATCAATAATCAAAACCAAGCAATCAAGACTAGAGTAGAATATTTTTTGGTGGGTATGCCGATGAACAGAATAGCACTAAGAATAACAAACGCAAAGAGTTAATAGATAATAGGGAGTTATCGCAGAAGATAACGTATTTGCGTTAAACGTTATTTTTGACATCTAAGCAAGCGCATATTGGTTTTCACGTACAAAAACAAACATGCGCAAGCGTAGATGTCAAAGATAACGTTTAACGTACATACGTTATCTTTTGCGATAACTCCCTAATGACTTTAACACTTTAACGTTAAAATATGCAGAGAAGACGGCGATACTACAATCGTTAAAACTGCTATTAATTTGAAATCCGAAGACAATCAAGTTTTAATAATAGGTGAAGATATTGACCTTTTGGTTATAATGACTCAACTAGCATGGAATCATCATAAAAAAATTTATTTTTACAAACCTAAAATTAATAAAATATTGACAAACATTATGATGAAAATAGATTTGTTGAAGAGAAACAGAGAAACACTGTTTAAGAGTATATTTAAGTCCGAAAATGGTCAGGTTCTGAGATAGATCCGTTACAATTCGGGTGGCTTAAAGCTGAGAATGGCTTAATGCCTGATGTTATAAGTGAAAGTAATGCTTTTCCTAAAAATGTACTAAGTGATATTTCTTGTAAATGTAAGAAAGGCTGTAAAAATAATCAGTGTAGCTGTAGAAAACTGAATATATAATGTTGTATTCTATGTATCCATTGTAAAGCAAATAATTGTGCCAATACTTCTTCTACCTTTGATGAATTGGCGATTAGGAATGCGGTGAAATTATGGCATATGACGGAAATGAAACTAATACAGTATATTTCATTCTGTTTCTATGAAAATTGGGTGAAAAAAAGGAAGGTCATAGAAAATACATTTTGAAAATTCTAAAAATGCACTTTTTTTGAAAATAAAAAAAAACGAACTCTAGAATTAAAAGAAAAATTAAAAATTTTATTTCGTCCGCCATCTTTGACCGTTCTATTTGACATAGGGTGTCCGGGATAGGTGCATTATATTTGACCATAAAGGAGTTTTATTTTTGCCAATTTTGGTGAAATTACTCCTTCTTATAGAAAAGATATTCAATTTTGATATTTTTCGGCTATTTTTGGTGTTTTATATTTTTTTCCAAGATTGGCCAATACATATCGGACAGGTCTATATTTTTTAAGAATTTTATTTCAAATAAGCTAGTATTTTTATTGCCATCCGATTACTAGTACAAGATATGTTAAGCAAATAAGTTGAAAATCCGTGAAAGCGCGTCAAGAAGTGCATATAACTTTTGACGTACAAGGAAGTTTTGGGCGGAAATTTTTTTTTCGTAATTAGGTCATAATACATAAGAATCAACAATAAAATTTCAAGTGGAATGTTGTCGTCGAAAAAAATCAATTCTACTGCACTATTAGGTAGTAAAAATCAATGATACGAGAGGATTGTAATCAAATTATTTTTGTATAGTGGAGTAAACTTGTTGAATTAATTATTTTCCTGGATATTGTATAATTACTTGATAAGTTATTTCCAAAATGGTTATCCAGTTTATCTTCAACATATGTAAAAAACCGCTGCCCAAGGAATCACTACTTCCACATCCAGATTTTCTATCCAAGTCACTCACAACGAAAAAATTTTGTATGTGGAAATAATTCCATATGGAACTTTAATAATATAATATTTGAAACCCTCTACCCCAAAAATCTATAAAACGATAGCCCAGATCGGTATTGGGGTGGAGGTGGTGATAGGGGGGTGGTAGTGGGGGTGGATGAAGTAAAAAAATATTTTGAGGTTTCTGATTCTCGTACAAACACTAAATCACAATTCTTTTTCATCCCCTTTAATAATGGGTTATGGGGGTGGCTAATGCCAAACATTTTTTTGAGACCTTAGTTTCTCTTGTATATACTAAATACCAATTTTCTGGACTCTTACCTGCTTGATTTACCTATTTACCCCAAATTTACCCCCCAACCCTTCGACGGAACAAGATGAAAATATAATCTAGTTCCAGATCTTGTTAAAGTACATATGTGTACCAAATTTCAATATCTTAAACGGTTCCAGAGTAAACGTGCGCACAAAAAAAAAATGTTACAGACAGACCGACTGACAAAATTTCTTTTCGCTCAAACTTAAAATCTTGACGTTTCATGACATTCTAAACCTATTTGAACAATAAAAATTTAATTTTTTTTTGTCGTTACTATACTTCCACTCCCAAGTAGCAATTTAAATTTTATCACAATCTACAAGAGGTTATTAAGTCTATATAATAAAACTGCTGATTGTAAAACTGCTTATACTAGATAACCTCTTAAAAGCTACAATAAACCCGGCATAAAACCAAAAAAGACCTTTTATAAAGGTTATAAATATCTTCCTTAAAACTATCAATAAAACCAACAGTACTTTAGAACCCAAATCTGCAAGATGTTTTCAAGTCTATCATAAAACCTTTAATAAAACCTTCTTAAAACCGTTAGTACTTGCAATCAAATTTTAAGCCTGCTTTGAGAACATCATAAATAATTGTGTCTTTAATAATTCTTTGTTGAAACCTTGTTGCACTTAAACTTTCTAAATTAAAAAATGTCGCCAAATAATAAAATATATCTCTCTCGATTGAAATATCTGCATGTGCTAAGGTCTTAAAATTTGATATTAATAAACAACCTAGTATCAAAAAATTGTCAACGCAGACCACTTTATTGATAAAGTATATCAAAGAACTTTTTAAAAAAATTACGCGCCTTTCATTTGTCAGCTTATTAATTATTATTTACAATTAATAAAAAAAATAGTAACCCTAGTTTTAGCTTACTCATATGATTTTGGGCTTTTTAGGGGTTTATATTACATATTAACACATTTTAGATAGTTGCAGGCTAAATGTAAACAGCAAGAATAAGAAAAATATAAGTAAATATCATTGCCTCAACTTTGTTCAAACATATCTGCCATAGTTAACAGAAAAAAACAGCTGAAAAATTAGTAAAACCGTTTATTTTAATAGAATACCCTATTAAGAGTTTGTGGCTTTAGGAAATATTTTTATAAAACAAAAGGTTTTGTTAAATTCCAATTGCTCCACTTTATTACTATTTTAAAGCATGTAAGACTCTACCCAACCTTACTACTCTTCTTTAAAACCTTTAAGATTTGTCTCTGACAATCTCTAATCCAAATGTACTTAGCTTAGATAACAACCTAAAAAAAACATTATTTATTTCGTGTGTTTTTGAGTGTGCGATCATGAATGTCTTGTTATTTCCGTGATTATAGCATTAATTGAGCAAGAAAAAGCGAAAAACTACAAGTAAGTAGATATTAAACAGTTTCTTTGTAATATCAGGGAATACCTACATGATGAGTGTATTAGGTATTATATGCCGCCTCTCTCGAAGTTTAAACGCGTAAGTCGGGAAACCAAAGGATTTATAAGTGCTTTATAAAAACCAAAAAGTTTTAACGTAGCTTAATAAAGCTACCAAAAAACTATTAGGTTTTAAGGAACCTTTACCAGTTATCGTTAAAAGCAAATAGTATTTATGATAACATATATTAAGGGTAAGACTACTTAAGAGTTATTAGTTTTATTGCTTGATCATAAGGATTACTTAAAGACCATATTTTAAAACTCCCATAAAACCTAAAGATTTATAGATGTCTACCACAAAACTTAAAATATTTAAAATCCACTGTAAAACTTAATGAGTTTATTGTGGTTTTGAATAATGCAGCAATTAAGTGGTTATAAAACCAATAGGTCTTAAAGAGCAAAAACAATTGCTTTAAAGATAAATTGAAGGCCTTTTTTTAAGTACATATTATCTGCAAACTAATTGGTATGCACAAAAGAATAATAAAACCCAGTTCGGTTTATTTACCTTCTTAAATCTGTGATAAAACCCGATAAATACTTGTTGGCATTTAAATTGCTACTTGGGCTGGATGTGGAAGTAAAATAATTAGCAAATATTTCACATATTTTTTTCGTCATTTATTATTTCATAATTTACTTTTTCATTTATATTTTATATTATTTATACTTTTATTTTTATAGTAAGATATTTCTCTAAAAATGCAAGTTTTACTCCACGATACTGTCACTGTACATTGCCAGCCGTTACCTAGAACAGCTGTAAACATACAGCCTGATGAAAGAGCTTTTATATACCTACCCTTGAATGCGCCACTCGCCAGTGTTTGTAGGGATAAACTTTAAAATACAGTTTCGCTTCCATGATCGAGGTTAAAAGAATAATCCAACGTTTACATCTTTTCTTTTTAATACGCACTCACAACATCCACAGAACTTAAATAAATATCACACACCACCACTTCACGTTCAAATCGAACCAATAACTGACTTGCGAATTCAAATAATTTTATCTTTTAAGGAAAGGTTATCATAATAAAGCAAATAAGGTCTCGTTCATCATTTGAAATGGGAATTTTTGTTCAGTTCAGTGGTTCTTTACCCGTGTTACTACCGACTAGTGTGTTTAGTCTTGCCGTGGTGTGTAAGAACCACAGGCCGAATATTTTAGGTATTCACTACTCACGTAGGATGATTAGTTATTTAACGTTTTTTGCCGGGGCAGGCAATTTATAATACATATTACTAAACATGAAATTATTTTGGTATAAGTACGAATTTCGTTTAAATTATTGTAGTATGACTATAGAAAATATTAATTTAATTTTTAGACATTTTACCTAAAGCAGTCGGTTTTTAGAATATTCTTATAGTCCAGTCAAAACGACATCAACATATTAGTCCAGTTATAAAAGATATTAGCCAAATGCAAAACAGCTGAAATTCGACAGAGCTGGGTAATTCCTAAACAATTCCTAAACAATTAGCAATTACAATTCGTGTAATTGTAATTGTATTTAAGTACTTTTTTTATTAAAGTAATTTGGAATTGTAATTGCAGGAAAATTGTTATAGGAATGATAATTTGTAATTATATTATTTGAAATATCTCATTACCTATAAATTACTTCTATACCTACATTAATTATTTATTAATATTAAACATTACATTACCTACCTACATTAAAGCAGAATTTTACAGTTTGCATAGTTTAAAATGAATCTGAAAAGCTCAAAAAAAGTTATTGACTAAAAACGAGTTTTTGCCGTGGTCCGCTGCACATTTATGTTTTTTTATTGTTAAGTACCTACACAAACTTTTATATTTTTGTTCAGTAAAATTTTAAAAACTAAATGTGTTTACTGTTTATTATTATCATTCTTATTATTATTAGGCATTGTTATTAAGCTGCATTTTCTATATATTTATTTAATTTTTCCTGATTACTCTTAAGGTCAAACATTCTAATAGTAAAGGTTCAGAATTCGAAAAAGTCATTTAGAAACGTGTCCCGTGGAACACTGAAAGGTAAAAAATGTACTGATTGTACTATTATATAGTATTTGATATGTATATACACCCCCTAAATCCGTCTGGCGATATCGGTGTCCAAACAGCCCCCAGGGGTGAAAAACCGAAAAAAACGGAAAATTAGATTTTTGATTTATCTTTCTAGCAGTTTTTTAATTTTTGATGAATTATCCATAATAACAAATTTATGGTTATTTATTGTTTAAAGCGTAAAATATTTCCTAAAACCTTGCGTGGCTCTCTTATTATGCGAATATTTATTTTGTTATTTTGGCAAATTCGTTCCACTCGTAATTGTGGACAGACCAACTAAAATTTTAAAAATTTAATAAGAATAAAAGTTATAGCGAATGCTATCAAGATTCGATTACTTTTCAGTTTTGAATTTCGATCATAAATAAGCGAGTTATGAATTAAATAGTTAGTTGTCAAAATTATGCCACAACCCCAGTCGCATATATCTCTACTTCAACCATTTCCCGTCGCATTCTAAGATGCCTGCCCACCCGTCACGCGGTCCGCGGAGTTCTATATACTCACGCGCGAATGCATATTTATAATAGGTACTGGTATGTAGAAAATTGTTAACTACATCTTTTTAGTGTTTTTTTGATTAAGTACTCTTATATATTTATACAATTATTGTAAAATATGGAGTCTTCATCTAACAATATGGATTAAACGACAAATGTTTGTAAATCAAATTGTATAATTTAATAATTTGTAACTAAACTGGTAAATTATGTGAAAGTACTACTGATTAAAACTGTTTAAAAATAATAATTTTAGTAAACAATGAGGAGTGTGTAACATTATTATGGATATTAAAAACTCAAAGGTAAAGTGCATAAAACCTTTTACTCTGTTTTCACAAGCAAAAAAATATTTATCTTTTAAATAATGGGAAGGTGCACTGTAAAGCGACGCGACGTTGCAGCAATCAGAAACAGTGGAAAAAATTAAGGGATTGTTGTAAAGCAGATAATACTGCCGTAAATCGATACAACTAATTTTTTTTAAATAAATATCATTTCAGGATGCGCAATAGGGTAGTTCAAATTTATAGAGAAAAAATAGGTTCGATTTTTTCTGTCTTACCGCCAGATATATTCGAAAATTAACTGTTTCTCTGCAGATTTAACCCCCATAAGACTCTTTTATAGGGACCCAAAGGTGACCCCGTAAGTCCACAAATAGAGTATCGCGAATTCCCTTAATTCATAACTCGCTTATTTATGATCGAAACTTAAAACTGAAAAAAGTAATCGAATCTTGATAAGTATACGCTACAACTTTTATTCTAATTAAATTTTTAAAATTTCAGTTGGTCTGTCCACAATCACGAGTGGAACGAATTTGCCAAAATAACAAAATAAATATTCGCATAATAAGAGAGCCACGCAAGGTTTTAGGAAATATTTTACGCTTTAAACAATACAGTTCTTTTGCATATAAATAGCCATAACTTTGTTATATGGATAATTCATCAAAAATTAAAAAACTGCTAGAAAGATGAAGCAAATATCTAATTTTCTGCTTTTTTCGGTTTTTCACCCTTGGGGGTTGTTTGGACACCGATATCGCCAGACGAATTTAGGGGGTGTATATACACGTCGAGTATTATATAATGACGTAATCAGCACATTTTTACCTTTCATGTTCCACGGAAGTCAACAAGGATCTTGATTTCAACTCTACTATAATAACGATTCTAATAAATATTAAAACGCAATATTACACAACACTTTTAATTAAAATTTTTAACTTACCTTTTTGTTTGTTTGGTGACTATAATTTACTTTATCATAAATTAGAAAAGTAATTGATAAATCCAGTTTTCATGTAATTGTAATTAAACGAATATAAAACCGCTGCCCAAGGAATCACTACTTCCACATCCAGATTCTCCATCCAAGTCACTCACAACGAAAAAAACTTTGTATGTGAAAATAATTGTTTATGGAACTTTAATAATATAATATTTGAAATCCTCTACCCCAAAAACCCATAAAACGATACCCCACATCGGTAGTGGGGTGAGGGGTGGTGATGGGGGGGTGGTAGTGGGGGTGGATTAAGTAAAAAAATATTTTGAGGTTTCTGGTTCTTGTACATAGGTACACTAAATCACAATTTTTTTTCATCCCCTTTAATAACGGGGTGGGGGGTGGTAATGGGGGTGGCTAATGTCAAAAATTTTTTTGAGACCTTAGCTTCTCTTGTATATACTAAATTCCAATTTTATGGACTCTTACCTGTTTGATTGACCTATTTACCCCAAATTTACCCCAATTTACCCCCCAACCCTTCGACGGAACAAGATGAAAATATAATCTAGTTCTAGGTCTCGTTAAAGTACATATGTGTACCAAATTTCAAGTCAATATCTTAAACGGTTCCAGAGTAAACGTGCGCACAAAAAAAGTTACAGACAGACAGACCGACAGACAGACCGACAGACAGACAGACCGACAGACAGACAGACAGACAGACCGACAGACAGACAGAAATTTTGTTTTCGCTCAAACTTAAAATCTCGACGTTTCATGACATTTTAAGCCTATTTGGACAATAAAAATTTTAAAAATTTGTTTTGTCGTTACTATACTTCCACTGGACGTAGAAGTAATTCCCTTTTTAAAGACATGTACAGGGTTATTCATTATATTTAGGCCACCCTTTATTATTGTTGTTATATGAAACGCTGACGGATTTAATAACAGAATACTTTTCATTTTCATAAACTATTTTAATAATTGTAATTCCGTTCGTATAATAAATAGCTTAAATATGATTTTCAATGCTCAATAACTCTAAAGCGGTTAAAGATAGGACTATCATATGTCATATTTTTGAAATCAGAAAAAAAAAAGAATAATTCAAAAATTCAACAATACACTGGGCGTTCCATTAAAAAAATATTATTGCAATTTCTGCAAGCCACTGTGCTTCCATTATCTTATTAAAGGGGTTCAGTAACAGTCCTACAACTTTCATTCGAAACTTTTTTCTATCTCCAATAATAAGGATAATAAAGGGTAGCCTAAATATTTTTTTTTATACAGGGTGTCCCACTTAAAATTCCCGGTGCCATTTTCTCGATAACCAAAAGCGATATTTGAATTCTGTAAAAGGTATCTACTAGAATATATAAATGACTTTAGTTCTGAGTAAAAATGGTTATTTTACACACTGAGGTATAGATGGCGTTGCGATGCAAAGAAATTTTTCGATCCTAGGAACGATGAAATGAGTTGCATGAGATGGAGAATTATATTCTAAGCAACTTTTATGACATGAACAATTTTCGAAAAATCACTGGTTTTCGAGATATTTGAACTTCAATGTACCTAATTTTTCAAGTAACAATAATCCCATTTTTTTTTCATATGTCTACAATTTATAGTGTAAAATTTAGTAGAACATACAACATAAACATATCGCTTTTGGTTATCGAGAAAATGGCGCCGGGAGTGGGACATCCTGTATATATTATTTTTAACAAAAGTAATTTGTAATTGCAATTATTTTTAAATTACAAGTAAATACCCAGCTCTGAAATCGACACACTGTATGTTCAAAGAATATTATTGAAAATATAAAGTGTTTACATTTCTTTAGGGGGCGCTTTATTAAAATAAAATGAGTTAGAATTTTGAAAATAGGGTATTTTCCTATTTTTTTTTTTTTTATTGAATGATATCAGAGAATGTGTACAAACAAGCCTTCCACTTCAGATTTCCGCGAAAATAATTATCAATTTTTTGAAAAAACAGAAGTTAAAATAACTGGAGCAAGAGGCGTTTCAAATTGGTGACGTAGGTAATTTGCCCATGACGTAGGAAGTTTGTATGGATTTGTTGATAGAATGGTTTTATAAAAAACAGTGTGGCGTTGTCAAGATGAAATTTCTTCTCTAGTTCTAATAAAGATAATTTAAGAAAACTGGAGAATAAAGCCTATTTATTAAATCAATTTTAATATATTTATCCACGAAATTTAATTTTCTCATGTAAAAAATAATAATAGGCGTGAATTATTACATATTTTAAATAATTTTTAATGCCGATTAGATTTTTAAAAACATATTTAGCAAAACATGACAACAATGTCAACGGCTAGTCAAATGACAGAGTGTTCTAACATCGCCGTCGTGTTGATTTGAAGCATTTCAGTTTCTTTCATCGAGGTATTTGCTGTAATTTACAAATAGTAGATAATGTTATTTAAAAGGTATTTTATAAAAAGTTGTGGAAACACAAATATAAGCGCTTCGGAATTGTTTTTCTCGAAAATCGAGCCCAGGACACCTATATTGGTTTTTGTCTATCTGCCATAGATTTACAGAAAACCCCAAATCCCATCTAATTTGGTCCACCCTGTATAGTTCAAAAATTTTTTTTACAATATACCTATCTATGTAATTAAAGGTAATTGCGGTTAGATTTTGCTAGGCTACCCGGCTGTAATGCATTATGTTATCATTTATAATTTTATTTAAAAAACAGATATCTGCAGATCTTAGACTATTTATATTTGGAGTGTACTTGACATTATTTACAACTTTTTTCATAAGATTTGAATATATTCATTAAAAGAAAGGTAAAAACCTTTATTTTAATGAATATAATCAAAGCCTATGAAGGAGTTGGTAAAATTTAATATTTTCATCATTTCCGAACACCCAGCATATAGTAAATCGTGATTCTGAGAATGGCTAAGGATTTCTCAGAATAAGCAGAGGTTTTTATGAAGAATTACTACAAAAAAAACATTTTAGAGCTTTGTTTTTTAGCATAACCAGAATGCTATTAGAAAAATACAAACATTAGAAATTTTCATTTTTGATCCTAGATCATAAAAAAAGAAAGGTGTAGGTGGGTAGGTCATACTAAATGGGCAATGTCGTTATGTCGAAAAGCATAACTGCAAATCGACAGCATTAGTTATAAAAAAACAGATATATGTACTTTTATCACCCATATTCAAATGCTCTTTATTTAAAAAAAATATCAATACTTAATACGTTCAAAAGAGTTTTCGATCTATACGCATGCAAATCGTTTATGTAAGTAATTTCATCATATTATAACATGCACATTTAACAGGTGTTACATCTCTGCAGACGTTGCTCATTAAATCCCTCGTGGAATTAGCAAAAAAGCCACCGTTAATGCTGCAACGATACTTCCTTCACAATCGAAAGCAAAAAATAGGAGGGATCATTATGTCATGCATGTAGGGTGTTTTCACTGTGTCCTCACCAAATTATCCGATGGTCTCCTAGATCCGCATTTCTCTGGATCATCTTCGTCGTCTTCTCTACTCTCAGCCTGCCCCATGGCCCCAGCGGGGGCTCATCAATGAGGCCGGGCCGCAAGTCTGCAACCGTCACTCGGCCGTTAGCGAACACAAAACTGCGCTGGCACGATCACTCTGTTCTACCACCGTTTTACGTTGCCCAGGTTACCAGCTGTGACGTAGGCAGTGAGCAAGGGTTGTGGCGACGCCAACGTACAAAGCCAGCAACAAATGAATGCAGTCCCCTCGGCCATATTTTATCGACTCTCGGGGCTTGACCTGAAACACTGCAATTGTCTCGGTCAAACACGCTTTTCAAGAAGGCAGACACTATTATTATCATTTATGTGATTATATATCTACATTAAATGCGTGTAGAATACCAAATGTAGCAAATATAAAATAGAGGAAAGAATTGGGGAGAGCTGCATTTTTTAGGGTTGGATTCTTACAAATATTGTGTGTAAAGTCTGTTCGCTGATAGAATCCCGGTCGTATAGTGTAAGGAATATCGTCCGGAGCTTTATCCCTCATTGTCTTTATTGAAAAATGATGTGTAACCTAATTTGTAACGTAACTTTTAATCTTTGAGGTCAAGTTATGACCGACTTGCGGCATTTTCTATTGTTCGACAGCAAACCAATTTGCGTAACGCGTGTCGTCGTCGAATGCAGCTACCCAATAAGCACACTAACGTGAATAACACGTGAAAAATTATACCAGAAACAATGTTAAATCAACGTTAAAATGTCGCCGGTTCCAACTATAATTTCAACGTTTCACGTTGCTTACACGTTGAAAAAACGTGTAGTTGAATATTCAACCAATTATTACACGTGTAAAAATCAACCTACTAACGTGTATTACACCAAACTACATTATATACACGTTAAATACACGTGTGTGTGTGCTTATTGGGTGGCGAGTCCAGAGGCGGGTCGATTTTCTCGGAAGTCGGCTATAGCAGGTATAGTGCACTTACTTCAATTAGTGCCTAAGAGGGCAATTTTAATCTTGTTCTATTGTTAAAATAGTAAACATGCATCCTGGTGAATTTTTAAATCCGCAATCACAGCAGTTAGTTTTGAATTTGTTGCAATATTTTCAAAAGGAAAATGAAAATGGTGGACCTTTATTGTCAATAAAAGCTGTTCAACGGCGAGTGGGTGAGGCTTTTAACATCGATGAAAAACTGTAAGAAAAATCGCTAAAAACGACAAAGAAAATGTGGAACCCCAAGCTTCGGTTAAACGGAATCGTAAAAAGTTCAAAACAAAGTTACACGATGCTATAAAATATGAAATAAAAAATATTATTTACGATTTGGTGACTGATCATAAACATATTTCCTTGGCTATCCTTTTAGAAGAGCTAAAATGTAGAGCAATAGTTGATATTGGCGTACCAGTTTATATAAAGTGATTAAAAAAACCGCTGCCCAAGGAATCACTACTTCCACATCCAGATTTTCTGTCCAAGTCACTCACAACGAAAAAATTTTGTATGTGGAAATAATTGTTTATGGAACTTTAATAATATAATATTTGAAATCCTCTACCCCAAAAACCCATAAAACGTTACCCCACATCGGTAGTGGGGATGGTAGTGGGGGTGGATAAAGTAAAAAAATATTTTAAGGTTTCTGGTTCTTGTACATACACTAATTCACCATTTTTTTTCGCCCCCTTTAATAATAGGCTGGGGGATGGTAATGGGGGTGGCTAATGCCAAAATTTCTTTTGAGACCTTAGCTTCTCTTGTATATACTAAATACCAATTCTATGAACTCTTACCTGCTTGATTTACCTATTTACCCCAAATTTACCTCAATTTACCCCCCAACCCTTCGACAGAACAAGATGAAAATATAATCTAGTTCTAGATCTCGTTAAAGTACATATGTGTACCAAATTTCAAGTCAATATCTTAGACGGTTCCAGAGTAAACTTGTGCACAAAAAAAAGTTACAGACCGTCAGACAGACAGAAAATTTGTTTTCGCTCAAACTTAAAATGTTGACGTTTCATGACATTCTAAACCTATTTGAACAATAAAAATTTTTAAAATTTTTTTTGTCGTTACCATACTACTGGATGTGGAACTAAAATTAAAATAAAAAAAGCAACATTATCCTTAGTTTACTGCCATATTTTTTTGTCTCTAGTAACATTCAGTTAAGATGCTTCCCAGCTAAGTTAAAGCCAAAAATATTCATTTTTTCAAAAATTCTCGAAATAAACTAAGGGTAAAATCTTTTAGATAATGCATCCATCACGATCAAAAACAATTGAGAGTATACATAATAAATGGGACTAACAAAAAAACACGATTTGGAATTTTTTTTTTTTCAATTTGGAATTTACTAGAACCAATAAACGGGTAAAAAAAATCAAATTTTGCCTTTATTTTCCTGGTATCATTTTTGATTTTGCAGATATCAAAATTTGACCAAAGAAAATTTGAAGCTACTGTAAATTTTTAATTTGGTTCAAGGTACATGTTAAAAGATTTTTTTGAATCAGAATTATGACTGTTTGAAGAGCGTGACCTTTTCAGAGCTACGTTCAAATGCACTTAACATTAATTGTATCTCGGCAAAGATGAGCTTAAACATATTTTTATTTCATGGATTATTTTTGTTATTTCATAAGCTAACTTTTTTGTAATGACAAACTTTTTCGAAAATGTGATCCTCTTTGAATAATTTGCTTAAAACCTTTGAAAAATCAGTGTTTCTTGCTTAAAAGTCAACGTTTTCAACCTTCTGTAACTCGACTGGTATTAAAGCAAAAATAGCGTTATAGGTTTTTTTGGGGGTAGAATTCGACGATTTACACGTTCCAATAGTCACTTTTTTTTTCGAAACCTCTGAGTTGGGGTAAAACTCACCCCCCCAACGAAAAAGCACCCTTATTTCTCTTTTAATATTTCATATTTGACTCATTTTGAACCAAACTATCCAAAAATATTTGAATTTATAACTGCTATAGAATTAGTCTGAAGTAAGATCAAAAAGTTACTGTACTAATGCATGACTCGTAAAAAAATACAGGACTTGAAAAACCGCTACCCAGGGAATCACTACTTCCACATCTAGATTCTCTCTATCCAAGTCACTCACATCGAAAAAACTTTGTATGTGGAAATAATTATTTATAGAACTTATAATAATATAATATTTGAAATCCTCTACCCCAAAAACCCATAAAATAGATTCTAAAATAGTATACCAAGTGCTTTATTTTTCATGTTACATTTTGTCAAATTCAAACCTCAAAAACTTTTTATTTCAAATGGAACATCAAATTATGTTAAATTAAATTCCCTTTTACTTCCACATCCAGTGGAAGTATAGTAACGACAAAAAAATTTTTAAAAATTTTTATTGTTCAGATAGGCTCTGAATGTCATGAAACGTCGAGATTTTAAGTTTGAGCGAAAAAAATTTTCTGTCTGTCTGTCGGTCTGTAACTTTTTTTTGAACGCACGTTTACTCTGGAACCGTTTGAGATATTGACTTGAAATTTGGTACACATATTATGTACTTTAACGAGATCTAGAACTAGATGTTTTCATTTTGTTCCGTCGAAGGTTTCGGGGGTAAATTTGGGGTAGATTAAATCAAGCAGGTAAGAATTCATAAAATTGGTATTTAGTATATACAAGAGTTAGCTTCTCAAAAAAAATTTTGGCATTAGTCACCCCCATTACCACCCCCACCCCATTATTAAAGGGGATGAAAAAAAATTGTGATTTAGTGTGTGTTGTGTGTACAAGAACCAGAAACCTCAAAATATTTTTTTATTTTATCCACCCCCACTACCACCCCCTATCACCACCCCCACCCCGCTACCGATGTGGGGTATCGTTTTATGGGTTTTTGGGGTAGAGAATTTCAAATATTATATTATTAAAGTTCCATAAACAATTATTTCCACATACAAAATTTTTTCGTTGTGAAAGACTTGGATAGAAAATCTGGATGTGGAAGTAGTGATTCCTTGGGCAGCGGTTTTAAACAGTGACTGATCTAGACAGAAGTGTGAAATATGCCGTGTTAAGGTGGCCATATCCAAATATGCAAGAATGAGACATCCATAACAAGAGTATTGCTGTGAATTTTCTCCCGGTGCCCCCCCAGAAGTCAATCCTGTATCCGCTCCTATATATAAATTTATTTAAAATATACGGCTGGTGCAACAAGCCTATTCCTCCTACATCCCTGAACCGATTCAAAACATTTTTAAATACAACTTTATAAATGGTACTAGCCTATTGAAAACTAAAGAAAGAGAAAACATTTTTTCTTGTTCGAAAATAAAAAAAAAAATTTTGTCGACTTCAATAGTAGTCTGGTATAGCATTCTATCAAGTTTTCTCTAAAAGCATACCAAAATATTTTTTCAATCGGACTAAGGATGTAGGAGAAATTGTCGAATTACGAAACCATTTTATAAGCACGGCTCCGCCACCCATAAAATTCTGACATTCTAAATCTACAGGTGGAATCAATCGTAGAGGTGGAATCAATCGTAGATGATGTTATTTCAACGTTTTTCTACTCATCTGTATTAATGCACATAGAATTTGCTTGCAATTTTAGACGAATTTATGCGTTACCACGTAGTTTGTTGCAGAAATTATTTCTGAATGGCGCAGTGGCGCAGCCAGAAAATTCATCTGGGGGGGGGGGGGGCAATAGAAACGACCTCCTCAGAGGATGAGTAGTAGATTCCTCTACTAGATAATATTGGCATTAATTACAAAATATTTATTTCAAGGGATAATTTAGTTACTGCTTTGTACTGTTAGAGATTATGCTTCTTTATTTTTTGGCTCATGGAAGACGGCTTGGGGGGCCCGGGCCCCATGGCTCCCCCCCTGGCTGCGCCCATGGGATGGCGAAACGGCGTAACCGGGGGGGGGGGGGGGTGCGGGTAATTACCCCCCCTCCCCAAGTCGGTTCGGTTCGCCGACGCACGCCGCGAACGAGATTGGATGTCTCTGTAAGGACCGAACGATCGGTTTAGCCTCGCTACACATTCATGAGAATGTTACAATAATTAATATCCAGTCAATAATTAATCGTTTTGTATTTTTAAAAAACAGAAAATTAGACTTTATTGTTTTGCAAGTTAAGTTTTGTTTTTATTTTTATTGGAACTGCAATAGAAGAATAATCCGTTCTGTAAAAAAAAAACGAAAATAAAAACTAGAACTAGATTTTGTTCTGTAGATTTTAAGTTCTGTTTGCTTTACATTTTTTTTTATTTTATAGACCGAAAAATAATAAGTAATAAGTAATAAATAATAAATGATAAACGATAAACGATAAACGATAAACGATAAACGATAAACGATAAACGATAAACGATAAACGATAAACGATAAACGATAAACGATAAACGATAAACGATAAACGATAAACGATAAACGATAAACGATAAACGATAAACGATAAACGATAAACGATAAACGATAAACGATAAACGATAAACGATAAACGATAATAAATAATAAATAATAAATAATAAATAATAAATAATAAATAATAAATAATAAATAATAAATAATAAATAATAAATAATAAATAATAAATAATAAATAATAAATAATAAATAATAAATAATAAATAATAAATAATAAATAATAAATAATAAATAATAAATAATAAATAATAAATAATAAATAATAAATAATAAATAATAAATAATAAATAATAAATAATAAATAATAAATAATAAATAATAAATAATAAATAATAAATAATAAATAATAAATAATAAATAATAAATAATAAATAATAAATAATAATAAATAAAAACAAGTCATTCTTCAGATGTCCATATTTTTTGCTTAAAAATTTCTGTTACCTAGTATGTATTCTTTTCTGAATTCAAAGAAGAGAAATCATCATCCAACTATACAGGCACTTTTTGGCGCCCCTGCCTGAAATAATCACAGAAATTTCACGGACGTATCTACGTACTAAAGTGCAAAGATATCCTTTCAGACTCCGCGGACATTCTACTTTTTAACTTAGCACATGGAGTAACATTACCGTGTATACACGGTGGTCCAAAATTGTCTCTGGATATTTATGTGGCTGATAGTACATCCAAAAATAAAGATACTCTAAATAGATAATAAGGAAATTATACCCCTTTAAAGGAGGATTATAAATATCGGTTTTCCGATCGCTTTAAAATATATGTCATTTTTACTTCCACGTCCAGTGGAAGTATAGTAACGACAAACAAATTTTTAAAAATTTTTATTGTTCAAATAGGCTTAGAATGTCATGAAACGTCGAGATTTTAAGTTTGAGCAAAAAAAAAATTTCTGTCTGTCGGTCTGTCTGTAACTTTTTTTGTGCGCATGTTTACTCTGGAACCGTTTGAGATATTGACTTGAAATTTGGTATCCATATGTACTTTAACGAGATCTAGAACTAGATTATATTTTTTTCTTGTTCCGTCGAAGGGTTGGGGGGTAAATTGGGGTAAATTTGGGGAAAACAGGTAAATCAAGCAGGAAAGAGTCCATAAAATTGGTATTTAGTATATACAAGAGAAACTGAGGTCTCAAAAAAAATTTTGGCATTATCCACCCCCATTACCACCCCCACCCCCATTATTAAAGGGGATGAAAAAAAATTGTGATTTAGGGTGTGTACAAGAACCGGAAACCTCAAAATGTTTTTTTACTTCATCCACCCCCACTACCACCCCCACCCCGCTACCGATGTGAGGTATCGTTTTATGAGTTTTTGGGGGTAGAGGATTTCAAATATGTTATTAAAGTTCCATAAACAATTATTTCCACATACAAAATGTTTTCGTTGTGAGTGACTTAGATAAAAAATCTGCAGCGGTTTTTAAATTTACATAGTACCAGTCAAAGTTCCAGTCAAACCCTCTCATCTCATTAAGGGGGTGGCTATCAATATTTTACCCTAGCTTTTTTATTTTTACCTCGATTTTTACATATTTATAAAAATTCTTGTAAAAAAATATTTTTACATTACTAGAAATAAAAAGATGTTCTTGTTGCATTTCGATAAACTATTCTCAAGTAATTTATGTTTTGACATCAATGTTCATTTACAACAAACATAAACATATTAATAATAATTAATTTATAATAAGTATAATTTTTTTTTGTCTACACCATCTGAATACTATTATAATGAGACTACCCCCGACCCAAGTTTACCAAGAGGAAGGTCCCTCCTTAGTGTTTTAATATTTCATACAAAACAAATTGCCATTTATTTATTTATAAAATGTAATTTATGTAAGATAGGAAGTACATAAAACTAACGTTACTATAACAATTTTCTGAATATTCTGATTTCTTTCTGAATGAAAAGTACACGTTGCTTGCCTTCAATCATGGAAAATCTGTAATGATCAGCTCCGTGTCAGTCAATAATAGGACAGGAAGCTTGAGGTATGAGTAGTGAGGTGTCTCATAGCTAAACAAACATATTTGCTTTACATTTTGGAATTATTTAGACACTTTTAATGATATTCGACTGTTCTGCATTATTACAATTTAAACTTACATAAAGTCTATTATTTGATATTATTTTCCAACGAAAACTATTATTAAATTAAAAGAGGTATGTTAAAAGAAAAAAACCACTGCCCAAGGAATCACTATTTCCACATCCAGATTTTCTATCCAAGTCACTCACAACGAAAAATTTTGTGTCTGGAAATAGTTGTTTATGGAACTTTAATGATATAATATTTGAAATCCTCTACCCCTAAAACCCATAAAACGATACCCCACATCGTGAGGTGGGGGTGGTGATAGGATGGTAGTGGGGGTGGATAAAATAAAAAAATATTTTGAGGTTTCTGGTTCTTGTACACACACTAAATTACAATTTGTTTTCATCCCCTTTAATAATGGGGTGGGGGTGGTAATGGGGGTGGCTAATGACAAAATTTTTTTGAGACCTTAGCTCCTCTTGTATATACTAAATACTAATTTTATGAACTATTACCTGCTTGATTTACCTATTTACCCCAAATTTACCCCAATTTACCCCCCAAACTTTCGACGGAACAAGATGAAAATATAATCTAGTTCTAGATCTCGTTAAAGTACATATGTGTACTAAATTTCAAGTCAATATCTCAAACGGTTCCAGAGTAAACGTGCGCACAAGAAAAAGTTACAGACAGACAGACAGACAGACCGACAGCCAGACAAATTTTTTTTCGCTCAAACTTAAAATCTCGACGTTTCATGACATTCTAACTATCTCAATAATAAAAATTTTTAAAAAATTTTTTGTCGTTACTATACTTCTACTGGATGTGGAAGTAATTAAGAATGTTTGCCATCAGTTTGGCGCCCCTCCGAGTCGGGTTGCCCGGCCCTTAAGCCGCCACTGCAACTATATTATAGAACAAGGCGGAGAAAAAGGGGTTAGCTTGGGTGAAGCCGATGAATTACCTCCCGCCCCCCGCGAGGGCTGGATACGCCGGTGGGATGGCGCCACATACAAACCACTGACAATAATCAGTTACGCTTTATCTTATATCTAATGAATTTATAGAAAATAAATAATATAGATTGCAATGTTTAAATCTATTCGGGAAACATATCGATTTATTTGGATGGATCTTATAACGATAAGGTTAAAAGATCATTATTCTGCGACTGGGGCCGAAATAGCATAAAAGTTTAATGCTAAGCAATACGCCATCTAAACCTTATATTATATAAAACGCTAATTTTTCTGTTTAATTTCGTTTTATTAACGTACGTAATTAGAGAATATTTAACGTTGTGTAAACCTTTAATAAAACGTTTATATTCTGCGTATACTTTCGTTTCGTGAAAATTAACGAGTATTTATCGCTTTTTTAATAGATTTGTACAATTTCATTTAATCGCCACCTATAATGTTTAAAAGATATGTTTATATTTGGTTAATAAAAACGTTTTATCGGGCGATATTTCTTCGTTCAATCAACGCGTTTCCAAAAACCTTATAGTAACGTGTGGTTTTCAATCCTTTTTAACATTTTTTAAACTTATGTGTTCCCACTGGGAGAAAGCTCGCTTAGCGGAGGTGGCCGTGCGCGCCAACCACACCACGCTCTCATTAACCGTGCAATGACGTCACGCTATAGATTCATGTGGTGGTTATTTTAATTTATTTAACGGATTTAACGTTGAAATAAAATTCTGATTTTTTTTGTATAGTTACTATTTGACACGTTGCTATTTAATTATCACTTGTGTTGCATGAAAGGGAAGCATACTGTGGTGGGTGGAACTCAACTGTTGACATAAAGAATATGCCCTGGCGTTGGTTATAACCATGTTACTTTGTCCAACCGAGACTGCATCGTAAAAAATAGGTAGGTAAGTTTTTTTAAGTTACTTTGCATTCGCATGGTTGCCAACAATGTGTATTGTAGTTAAAGGAGTTATTTTCGATAAAATAAAATATAACGGCTAGAAATGAAGAAAAAGATTCCGATATACACAGTACTTAGATTTCCGCTCCTATTTGGAGGAATGTTAAGTCTCGCTGGTTTTGCCTTCGTTTACAGGTATAAATACATTTTGAGGTTATGTGCGCGCCGCTAAGTTATATCTTTTAAGAATATTTAACTTCTAGAGATAACTGGTTGGGTGATATTGAAGCAGAAAGGAACAAACTATATAAAGAAAATGAAGAGAGCAATAAAATGATTGAGGACTTCAAACAGCGGCATAGAAATTTATAACTTGGCTGATCTTTCGGTACGTTAAAAAGTAGACTAAAGAGAGACTGCTGATACTTTTATCTTTTTAGAAATTACGTAGGGGAACTTGTTGTATTTAATATTATATGTAACTAGCATTAATAATTGTTCAAGTTGATTAATATATTTTTTATGTAAATAGTATTTTTTTTAATACTTCAAGATTAAGTACCTATTGAAAAGTTAGAGGCCGAGGCAAATAAATCACATAAGCGAACAAAAGAAACTTTAGTGCCAAGGTGCATATTAAGTTTTTTTAAATCCAGGAATTGTGAAATTAAGATTAATCAACCCTGTTTTTTAAATAATTGTAAGTGGCATTGGAAATATAATAATTATTTACCCAAATGTCAAATTTGAATAATTTTTTGTAAGAAAACGTTTATCTGCCACCTCCACCAACTACAAGAAATCGTGTAATATTGGATTACTTTACTGTCTATTTCTAGCACTTTAATGACGATTTTGAGATCCTTTAGTGCTCATTTCAAAAAATATATATTTATTGAACTTACAAATTCAAAACTATAAAATATTAAACATTTTAAGTCGTGTCGTAAAACTCGATTATTAATATGCTTTTCGAGTTTTCTGGTCTGCAAAATATGAAATGATTTGGTCAAAATCTATTTTTCTTTTTAATTGAAAAATGCTACAACAGTGCTAATATTCCTAGAATTTTTTTATTTAAAAAATATATATTAACCACATATTCATAAAAATTAAAGGTGACTACTGAGCCGTGGGCCCCTTCGATTAGCTGGATCTTAGTTCATTTTTACAAAGAGTAATTTAAATAAATGGTACATTTTTAGAGGGAAAAAATTGATCATTATATACGATTTCCAAACAAAATCGTATTAACTACAAATAACACTTTTCTATAGAAGCAAAGTACTAGCCCCTTTGGTCTACGATCTCCTCCATAAGCTGAGTAATTATGGCTTCAACGTTCAGGGCTATGCTGGTGGCCACCGTTAAATGTTGCTCGTCAGAGGGCCTTAGTGTCAATCCGAGTAAAACCATTATTGTTCCATTCACCAAAAGGAGAAAACTAAATTTGAGAGCTCCTATGTTAAATGGAACAGTACTGAATTTTTCCAGTGAAGTCAAGTATCTAGGAGTAATCCTGGATCAAAAACTTATCTGGAACTTACCCTTAGAAAATACACTTACCAAAGCAACGACGGCTATTTGGATGTGCCGTAGGCTGTTTGGTAAGACTTGGGGTCTGAAGCCAAAAATGATACATTGATCCTCCTTTCGGTTGTCAGACCCATGTATACCTACGCATCATGTGTAGGGTGGCCAAAAACGGAAGAGAAAATCGCACAAGGAAAGTTGCAGAAATTGCAACGCTTTGCCTGTCCAGGGACTACAGGAGCAATGCGCTCGTGTCCCACAGCAGCTATGGAGGCAATGCTGGACTTACTTCCTCTGCATTTGCATGTAAGGAAGGAGGCAGTACTTACTGCCTTAAGGCTGCATCAGGCACTTATATTCAGACCGGGCGACCTGGTTGGTCACTTAAGGATTCTGGAGCTAATCCAATTTGAGTCCATGACCAAACCCACTGACTCAATGCCAATTAAGCATGACTTTGACTGCCCGTTTGATGTGCTGATTGAAAGCCGTCAGGCGAGCAGGGTCGAAGTACTGCGGTAGGAGAAAGAGTCACACATCTGGTACACAGATGTTAATGTAGGTGTAGCAGGGTCTAAATGCAGACTATCTAAAGCCCTTGGTAATACCCCAACCATCTTCCAGGCAGAAATCTATGCTATAGATCAATGTGCCCAGGAATGCCTAAATAGAGACACTCGAAGAGCAAAGATCTATATACTTTCACATAGCCAGGCAGCATTAAAGGCTTGCAGGTCCTAAACCTTTGAGTAAAAAATTGCCTGGGAATGCAGACAATTCCTCAAGCAACTGGCAAAAAACAACAAGGTTACCTTGATGTTGGTGCATGAGGGAATAGAAAGCAACGAATTGGCTGATAGCCTCGCAAGAAAAGGGGCTGAAGCCCCATTTTTTGGACCCAAACTGTTCTGTGGCTTATCTAAGGGACACATAACGGAGGAGATCCTAAAATGGGAAAAGGAACAAAAAGAGTCCTACTGGAGGAACACTCCAGGCCAAAGACAAGCGAAAAGGTTTATAACCTATTCAACAAAGAATCCCACAAGGCTTCTCGAACTTGAAAAGTCCGACCTAAGGTTGATCACAGGCCTTTTAACTGGCTATTGTCCCTTGGGATATCATCTCAAGAACCTGGACAGAAGATGACAAATGCAGATACTGTGAAGCTGCAACTGAAACTGCGGAACATATACTTTGTGAATGCAAGGTACTAATCCACATTAGGCTAAAGTACCTAGAACATGCGGAATTAACGCCTGAAGACGGAAATTAGCTCCCAGGAAAATCTCAAGCTTTGCAAAAAGTCTTGGAATCCTGGACAACCACTAGTTGCAGGGTAATTCACAAAAGACCTTTTAGGTCGAGGTGAAGGAAGGCCAGCCCAGGGCCAAGCGACCTCTTAAACAATCTACAATATACTAGCCCCTTTACAAGTCAAAAAGCTTCTGGAGATGAATCGTTCATAGGAATCACGGAAAATAATAGAGATAACTGTATTACAGGTTTCTTCGGAGGAAGGTTGTTTATACTTATGATTTTTATCTTATTCCTAAATATGGCATATTTTCAGTTATTACACTTTTTTTTGGGATGTGCGATATGTCAAGTCTTAACTTCAAGGAAAAAATAGTAAGTAATAGAAAGTAGAACACATCTAGATTTTTCCCTTCGACACAAACTCTTGGCTTTGGGAATAGTCTAATTTAAGTCATGTGTGCTGTCATGTCAAAATCTTAAGAACTGCCTTAAATAATATAAATATTTCAAAATTTTCACTTTTATAAGACTAATAAGGGGCGAGCGTAGAGGCGACTTCAATGTGAATATCAGTCGATATTCCGTTGAAGCAACGTCGAGCGCGGTTAGTACTTGGATGGGTTACCCATCTTGGGAAATACAGCGTTCTCGTCCCACCTTCTAGAGGCTTGTATATCAGTGTATACTCGGAAGTTACGTAATTTCAGACGAGGATTACGTAGTGGATATACCATCCTTCGGAGGGGATGTAAAAGGCGGTCCCTTGTCTATTAAATGTTAAGCAAGTAAAAGATCCCTACTCTTCTTAAGGGAAGAGATTCGGCAAAATTTCCAGGTTGGGGGTAGCTCGTCTCCTGGCGTCGGTGATAGGCCTTGGTAGCGGAAATAGGCCGACGTTAAATAGTTAAAAAAAAAAAAGACTAATAAAATGGGTCGAATAGTTGTTACGTGATTGAAGTAATAAAACGTTTCGAAACAACTTAAACATTTATTCAAAAAACATCTTAAATAAACATTTACTTGGATTAAAATGTATTCTTATCCTATATGTGGTTTTTTAAAATACATTTTTTTTTGTTTGTTATTGGCAATACATCTAATTTTATATAAAACAGACAACTATAACATGTTACAGTTAAAATCAGGAAAGAATAAACTGACCTTTTATATCTGTAAGCAAGTAGATATAAAATTTGACATACATAATTTTCCAATTGAAAAACAAAATATCCAGATACATTTATTTTAGCCGCGCAGAGGTGAAAGCCATTTTCACCCTCCGGAAGGGGTGGAAAAGCGTTCAAAGTGATTTTTGCACAGTCTTTTAAGGTTCTGTGTTCAACTGAGCAGTTTCATATTTACCGCTATGCAGCCGAGAAAAACGATTTTCACCCCCCGGAAGGGTGGAAGGGTCTAAATGTAAGGCAGATCCTACGACTGAGGTTTTTTACCGCGCTGAAAGATACAAATATTTTTTTTAGAGAAATGTAGTTCTAAATAAATAAAATAAAAGCGCTTTTCACGCCAATAGAGGGCAAAAAAAGGTAGAAGGGTGTGTTTTTGGGACTCATGCCCATTGAGAATTTTGATCTACTGGATTAGTAGAACAACACATCAAAATTTGGGCCAATTTCACCGTAAGCCAATTTCCTCTAAGATTTGTGAAGGGGTCCTTTGTATGTTAATCAAATGTTTTATCTTAATTTAACAAACCATCATTTATTTTAAACAAATGGAATTTGTTTAAACAAATGAAAATTGACTAAAAAATGTTGATTAATATTCCACTAGACCGATAGTAATAATTTTTGCAGAAAAAAACGCGAATAAAGTGCTCAGAAGAATTTACATTTTTTGATTTAAGGATAGTTTTCGGGGCACTGCACAGTGGGCCAAATTTTGAAAAAAAGGCCAAAAATGCTTTTTTTCATCTTTTCCAAGAATACAAAGGCGATTGGGCGATTTCCCTACCTGTTACATGACGCAAACATGACCCTTTACACAGCACCGTTTCACCGGAATTGTGGCTCATTTAATCACGAACTTTTAAAAAGAGACTGTGTTTAAAACGTTTTAGTTCAGAGTTTCTTTTCTGAAACTTTTACAAGTAGATTCAGATTTGTGTAGGGCCACAAAAATAGTCTTGCGTTGTCATGCCTTGAAAATACATTCCTTTATAACATGCAAAAAAGTCCTTTTAGAAATTTTAGATTTTTACGTGCGACACCGCGAGCGCCGTGCGATTCCGCGAGCACCGGCAGCATCACTCACTTGATACAAGGGGATGTGGAATCAATTGTTAAATAACTTTTTATCTTTATAATATCCTTTGAAGTAGTATTTATTATCAATATAAATTTACTTGTTCAAGGAATGTTTCGAAAAAAACTCAGTTCCATAGTTAGTTACTTACTTATTTATTTATTTCATTTCATTCTATATACTCTAACAACCCCTGAAAGTTGCCTCTGGGGGTAAATATTTCATTTTGTTATGGGTTAATTAAGCGTTTTTCGAGAACGTTAAACTGCAAAAATTAATTAATATGCCAATGTCTACACTAACAGCAACCCCCGATGGTAAATATATTTTTAATTAGTGTTTCGGTCTTATTCAAACGGCTTGCTATAAAGTCCAACCGAAAAAAGCTGAAACAAACAATTTTTCAGAAAAATAACCCATAAAAGCCTGTTGACATTTATTTTTTAAATTATTTTTCCCCCATTGCATATGTGATTGTTAATCGGCCTATGACAAAATTAGATTTTTGGTCACTTTTAGAAATTTTCGGCCCACTGTGCACTGTGGAGGTGTGTTAGAGGTGACAAACCCATATGTATAATACATCAAATTCTTCGTTTCATAGCCTTCTCAAAGTCCTATAAGTTTAATGCAAAATTTTCCCTATCCCTGAACAAGTATTCAAAAAATCCCAAAAAGTGATTTTTGGGAAACTTCATAGGCACCATTTAAAATCAAAGTTTTGAAAAACCAAAAAATACGTGCTTTTTTCGAATTTGGAAACAAATTGGGAGGATCGAGACCCCTATAAAAATTTTAAAAAATCGACAATAAACAACTTATAGCAGGTGAAAGTTTAGTGAAAGCTTTGTGTACGCAAATCATTTTTTTCACGAACAAATTAATTCTATAATTTGATCTTATTTTTTATATTTTTTTTTTTATTCAAACGGGGTTGCAAAATCGGTCCATTTTTTCCTAAAGTGAATTTAAATGGCATCTATAATCTCAATTTTTTTCATAACAATCAACTTACAACGTGCAGAGAAAAAATCTAGACGAAAAATCATATTTATTAGGGTGGGATGCAAGGGTTACTAATGGCGACAGGGAGCTAATACTCGAGCAACACATTTCTCTTCCTATTATCGATCTACTGACACCAAATTAGGTCCAAAAGCTTCTGAAGTCATTTTACCTTACTTGTTCGGCTAGACCCTCTGGGATTTTTAGTTAAAAAAACTAAAGTAGTATCTTTTAACTTAGTTACGAACCTTTATAATTAAAATACTTATAGTAGAGTGTTCGGTGCCCAGATATACGCATAAAAATAAGTTCTGTGGGGGTTTCGTTGTCACAAGCTGAATTTGATATAAAATTAATGATGATATACTGATGTTTCAAAATCTCAAAGCCGTCAAAAAATGTCCTACTCAAAAGGTCATTATAATCAAAAAACGAGTTATTTCTTAGTGTAAATTATTTTAAATAAATTCATTATGCACATGTGCATCTTTCTCTTTGTACGCCACTGACGTCTTTATATAAACAAATAACATATGCAAATAATATACGAATCGATAGAAAAAATAATGGTCTTTATTTTTTATATCTTGTAGAATTTTGATTTATTGGGCCGTTTTAGAGGTATAGCCAAACGTGTTGTTGTTGGATGGCTCCTCACCCTTTTTTTTGCTGTGGGGCCTTAAAAAAAGAAAATAGCAAAAAGCAAATGATCATTCCTCTAGCTCCTACCGTTTTTGAGAAAAATATATATATAGGCAGATACAGGCAGCCCCTTTGAGGGGGGCAGGGGGAGCAGGCATGATTTCTAGAGGTGGGTCTGTTTGAAAATCTATTTATTTTGACTAGTTCTATTCATGGTTAAAAGGATTTGCTATTACTCAAAAGTAGAAATATCAAAACACCTAATTCACTAAGAAATAACTCGTTTTTTGATTATATTATAATGATGTTTTGAGTACGACATTTTTTGAGATTTTGAAACATCAGTATATCAAATTCAGCTTGTAACAACGAAACCCCCACGGAAGTCACAATAAGCGTATTAATGCACTCTACTATTATACTGAACTATAGATACACTGAAGAAGAGCAAAATACATTAAATCGCCAAGTGAAAAGTCTTATAAGACTTTGCACTTCACGATTAAATACATTCTAGCTTATAATTATTTCTATCAAAATATCAACTTATTTATGCAAAAATACACTCCATGCGTTTAATGATATTCTTATTTTGCTTAAAGTGATTCTAAACTGGAGATATTCCTTCCAGTATTGTGCAACATAACGTGTATGTGTTTTGAATGCGCCGACTATTCGTAACTTCTTTATCCACGAGCAACACGTTATGTCTGTTGAAAGGGTGGCTGTAAATACATAGTTCATCATAAAAACATTGTTAATAAATATTTACTAAACATTGACATTGTTTGGTACACTATTAAGAAATATGAAATTGAAATTATAGGTATTGTAATTTTTTTTTAAAGATCGACGTTTGCCATATATTTAATACAATCTTTTAACATACAGTATCGCCTAAATTGAATGCCTGCACTAAAAAAACCATTGTGATTTGGTGTCAGCATTGTTATTGCTGCCTTCTTACAAGCTAATGTTTGATTGAATTATACATTATTAGATGTTAGCCCCAACATCAAAATGCTACGGAATAGCTCTGTTTTAGAAACACACTGTATACACAAATATTCCTTGTTTTAAAAATGGATCAACAATATAAACATACATTTAATTAATTTCATCTCTGTTATCATCTTTAAATGACTATTTTTCAGATATTTACATTTGTACTTCAAAGAAGTTTATAAGAAACTCTTTATTTAAATTTTCCAAGTTTTGTAGCTGCGCTGTCATGATATGGTCCTGGGTAATAAGAATGTTTATTTCGTTACCCAGATTTTTTAATTCTTCTTCCAAGATGCTATATTGCTCATGTAAAGTCTGCAAATTCACAATAAGATCCTCAATTCCTACGTAATATTCCTTATTTAGAACTCGGTAACTGGAATTTATACGTTTTTCTACGAATTATTTGCAGTCAGCTGACAATTTATTACAATATTGCATAAAAATATTACCTTTGGGCATCATTATAACGGAATGTAATTGGACGACTTAATATATTGAAAACATTTCGAGTTATACCTAGTAATTTAATATTAAAAAAAAACGTTAACAGGAGCTGGGAGTTCAATTATTTACATTTTACTTAGGTTAGTTATTTTTTATTTTCACTTTTTCTCCAACTGGTTGAATTGAACTATTGACACAAGAAATAATAATCAGAATCATTGAACTATACTACAGAAGAAGAAACCAAGAAACAACTGTTTCTTCTTCTACTACTAATGGAAATCTCACTAAGCCTACCCGGTTAGAGAGAGAAGGAAACGATAAGACCTGTATCTATAATTTTTTCCGCTATTGTTCATTGTGAAAACATTACTCCCTTGGAAAGTGAAGCGAACGCAGGGGCGGCACACGGTGAGGTATTACTTGTGGTCAGAAATATTCGAAGGGTTTGTTACTGTCCTATGAACTGAATTATGTTGAACTGGCAATGTTTATGTTTTTATCCTACAATGGAAGGAAAATTATGTAGTTCGATATAATATTTTGGTAAATATGACTGCATTGGATTATTACCATATACCTTCTTGACTATTTATACTCAAACGATTTTGATCAAATAAAAATTAATATATCCTTATTAAGTCCAGGAATCTTCTCAGCGATTGCAGTAAAACAGAAGTATCTGAGAAAAGCAATATGTTTGAAAAATCACAATAATGTGATACTTTTTATTTAGGTACTGTCGTGCCCAAAAAAATGGGACAAGTCTTATAACGTATTTTTGCTAAAATCTAGTTGTGTACATCTAACTTTAATTTTTGTGACATTGTCAGTTATTTGTCATTACATATTCAAATAGACAGATTTACATTAGAAAAAATAGTTATCGATTTTCAATAACGTATATCTCGAAAACCGTTGGAAATTCGACAAATATGTATGGAAACAATTTTATAGGAAATTTAATTGGCTTTCATTTTTATTTAGAACATATTTCTTCTAGAGTCCACCGTTTCCGAGATATAATCGAAAACCCAAAAATGGGACCTTCCCCCTCCCCTCCCACCGTAAGCTCACCTCCCAGGGGCGGGGACTTTTAGTATGTTTATCTACCAGAGCTGGGTAATTACTTGTAATTTAAAAATAATTACAATTACAAATTCTTTTTTAAAAAAGGAACTAATTACAATTACAAATTACTTTTTAAAAAAGGAACTAATTACAATTACAAAGTACATGTCTTTAAAAAAGGAATTAGCAATTACTTTTCTAATTACTTTTATGATAAAGTAAATTATAGTGACCAAACAGACAAAACGGTAAATTAAAAATTTTAATTAAAAGTGTTGTGTAATATTGCGTTTTAATATTTATTAGAATCATTATTAGAATGTTTGACCTTAAGAGTAATCAGGAAAAATTAAATAAATATATAGAAAATGCAGCTTAATAGTGGAGTCGGTTTAGGAAAGGATTGGGAGAATTTTTAAGATGGATGCAGACCCTGCGGAAATTATTTGTAATGACGAGTAAAATAAAACCCTAAAATTTTAAATTCCAAAAACGGGTGAAACCATGCCGAAAAGGCGAAATATCTTCGGACCTAAAAGTCGGATCAAAATTTGCTTTGTGGCAAAAGGTAGGCGAGGTATAATATCAAAATACTCGTTTTGAAAAGTAAAAGATAGACCACGGTTACTCTTCGATTATACATAAAGCGGCTACCTGAATCACGTAAAAATAAAAAAAATAAAAATTATAACACATTCACATACAGAAATAAATACACGCACGCACACACATATATAATATAATATACATTTATCTATACCGAGTCAAAGAAGTAGGCACGACTATACAAATAAAAAATATATATATTTTTTAAAGTTTTATAAATAATAAATACAATTGTTTTCTGCTTTATACCAGTACGCGCACACATAGTCACTGAGTACACATATATTATATATATAATGCAAATGACTAAAAAAACCACCGAATGTAAAAAAAAAGTGATTCTTGACTTATATCATGTAAAAGTACATAAAATAACCTACCTTTTGCCATAAAGCAAAATTCGATCCGTCTTTTAGGTCCGGAGATATTTCAATTTGAACATTTCAGAAAATTTGACTGAAACTGCAATTTCAGCCAAACTATTTAATATTTTTGGCTGAAATCTGGTAAATAATTTTTGTGTGATAAAGACTACTTCCATTCCAAATTTCAGCCAAATCGGTTGAGATCTGATCAAGATAGCCGAAATTTAGTTTTTTCCATTTTTTTCGTACCTATATATATAAAACTGCAAATTCAAATTTGCAGTTTAAAATGTTCAAAAAACCCCTTTTCGGCCAATAAAACACGGTTTCACCCAAGATTTGATAGAAAGATCGTCCTAATAAAGCCATCTCTTGCGGCAGCGCAAGATTCTGGGATTTTGTTATACTCGCCATGACAAACAATTTCCGCCGGGTCTGCATCCATGTTAAAAAATTTCCCAACCTCGCTATTTTATTGACTAAATCGACTCCACTATAATAACAATGCCTAATAATAATAAGAATGATAATAATAAACAGTAAACACATTTCGTTTTTAAAAGTTTATTGAATAAAAAACATAAATGTGCAGCGGACCACGACAAAAACTCGTTTTTAGTCAGTAACTTTTTTTGAACTTTTCAGATTCATTTTAAACTATGGAACTGTAAAATTCTGCTTTAATGCATTCTTGTTTGTTAAACCACATACGCATGTTCTTAAAGTAATTGTAATTGAAAAAAGTAATTGTAATTGGAAAAAGTAATTGTAATTGGAGAAAGTAATTGTAATTGGAAAAAGTAATTGTACTTATAGAAGTAATTAGTAATTAGATAGTTCAAATAATATAATTACAAATTACAATTTCTTCAACAATTTTCCTGCAATTACAATTCCAAAATATTTTAATAAAAAAAAGTACTTAATTACAATTACACGAAAAAAAAAGGAATTGTAATTGTTAATTACTTTTTCACCAGGAATTACCCAGCTCTGCCACCAGTTTACCTATAAAACTTGTGGTGTCCTTTCTCTGTCTCGAAGCAACTTACAAAACCAACCAAGATGAATATGAACAATCCAACAAAATTAACCGATTTTACTCACTAATTATTGCAGTCCGGCATAATTTCAGCATTTTTTTGGGTAGGCAGGGATTTTGCCTAATTATATTGAAAACCTTTGACTTGATTGGCGTAATTATTTTTTCCGAAAGAATTTCGGAATTCACCAGATTTACCTTAAACAATTTAATGCTCGTTCAAAATATTGGGTGAGCTGTTGCCTACCCTTGCCCCCCCCACCCTCCGAATTACGCCTATGAATGTAATCATTTACAGAATACAAAGAAAAGAAATAAGCAATCTGATTAAATAAGATATTTCTTTTTCTGTTTTGTTAAATTCTTTGGTACTACATCAGAAACCCTCTTGGCAATTAACTCGCTGATATAATGTATAAAAAAATAAACTTTATTAAACTTCCAACAAAAACTTTATAAAAAATAAACAGAGATCTCTCTATATTATATAACATCACAAATTAGCTTCTTTGAAATCAATGACTATTGACTTAAATCTAAGCAACAATGGTTAAACTACAAACACACAAATTATGGTAATTATGGACTCAATAAGTTAAGTTTAGTACAGCTTATAATTACAGTTACAATTTGGATGAAATGAAAATGCACATAATTAATGATTCATATTTACAGTTAAAATATAAATCATTAAAATTATTTAGTAGACATCAATGAAACTATAAAATTAAAATTACACTTAAAACGCAACTGTCAATATCAGCACAGTATTCAGTGAGATTAGATATAGAACGAGAACCCCTTACACAAAAAAGTGTACAATAGTACTCATTTGGAAACCACATAAGTTCGCTATTTAAATGTCTTAGGTCACGAAAATCCAATTTCCATACCTATACAGTGGTTCGGGACCACAAAACCAACCACTAAAAGTATTACTGGAGTATTTTATTAAACCTAGCATTCAGTCTGGGAGTTAGTTTAAGACTTGGAAAAGAAAAATGCCAAAATTACAGAAAACTAGATGCTCTATTAGTGGATCGAAACGACTGCCACACAGAAACAAACATATAATTTTCAGAGCTCCAAAATACATGGTATTACTTACTTTCACAGTAAAACATACGAATATATAGTTGCCATACCGCCCAGGTGAATATGGAAGAGTTAGATGTAACAACACAAATAGACTGGCGGTACATGACCAGACAGGTGCAACGTTTTTAAAATGCATGCCAATCATATATAAATAAAATTACCGTGAATATGCCAGAAACGCAAATTTTAGGCAGTCGTCGCGTGTAGAAGGCTGTGCAAATCGATTTTTTTTGTTTCTTTTTTTTGTGTTTTTTTTTTAATTTAAAGTGGATGCCAAGAGTGCCAAACGATAAGCCGTGAAAAAGAATCCAGCGGAGATTCATTGGCATGCAGTTTATACGCACAAAACAACTGTTGATGCGCACATTAGTAAAATTTTTTGGTGTTCTTGATTTTGGATGATTTTGATTTCGGATTTTTTTTTTTAAGGCTTTGCGTTTGGCACTATTGGCATCCATTTTAAAATAAAAAAAAACAAAAAAAAGAAACAAAAAAAATCGATTTGCAGTCTTCTGCACGCGACGACTGCCTAAAATTTGCGTTTCTGGCATATTCATGGTAATTTCATTCATATATATGATTGGCATACATTTTAAAAACGTTGCACCTGACTGGTCATGTACCGCCAGTCTAAAAGGTGTCGGAAGTCAGTGTCAATGTATGACATCAAACCATAGTCCAATTAGTGTTGGGCAGAATCGGAATAAAAAATCGGTAGATTCCGATTATTTTATAAATTTCATCCGATTCCCAATTTCAAAGCAAAAGAAGCAGTCCATAGGGTAATTGGGTAGTTGAATTTTCTTAATGTATATAATATAAAACACCCCCCCCCAATTATTAAACCTGGACAAAAAAAAATGATTTATGGTTTTCGAATTGCGCGCCTAAATTTACATTTTATGGCTAAAATTATGATTCCCAGTATCCGATTATTATTCCGATACTCAAGAGTATCCGATTCCAAGGATTCCGATTCTCAAAATCACTGATTCTGCCCATCACCAAGTCCAATCAATGAATGCCCAAAAAGGGATTGTAGAGAACATTGAGGAGGGGAGAATTTTCCTCGTCAGGAATGTGTTGGGGGTAGTTAGGAGGTAAAAATATTAAAAGCCCCCGTCCCTAGCCCCGACGCTTCACGAGGGGAGGGGGGTGGAATGGTTCCTTTTTTTCGATTCTTCGCTTATAACTCGGAAATGATGCGTCGTACCGAAAGAAGTAATCTATGCAAAATTAAACATAATTAAATTTCCTGTTTATATTCATTTTCTTCCTATGTGTTGTAATTTACAAGATATTCGCCAGCTAAAATAGATAATAAATAAATTAATTAATTAATTTTTTTCCTTGAATATTTCCATCGAAGCGGTTTAACATGATCTCCTAATAAATCACAGCCACAAAACAATCTTTACTAATTTCACGTATCCACCACAAATTGTGGAAACTGAGGATCCCCTTTGCCAGATGAGCTTATGTATGAGAAATTCCCCATCAATAACCCAATCAAATTTTGGTGTATGTACATTTGTGGCACTGATCCAATGCATTTTAAAATGTTTGGCATTCAAAATATTTTTATTTCTTTCCGCATATTTTGGTACCGCAGGTGGCTTTGCCTTTGTAGCAGACGAATGTTTTTCTGGTCATAAGTAGACTCTAATTTGTTCTATACTTGAGTAGAATTTGATTCAAATCGGAAACAAAATAAAAAAGTTATAAGGCTGTCTTCATTTTAAGTAAGTCACACTGTATATTTAAGGAAATGTATAGATTTCAACAAAATATTACGTTAGTAAATACGTCGAGTATTGTAAAATAAAGATTATTTTGTGACTGCAATTTATTAGGAGACCACGGTAAACCGCTTTGATAGAAATATTCAAAGTAAAAAATTAGTTTATTTATTAATTATCTATTTTGGCTGGCGAATATCTCGTAAACTATAACAATGGTTGCACCATTGTTAGGAGTGCTCATTACAGTAGTGCAACTGATTTGGATTTTTTTAAAGCTTAATTACGAGCTTGCGAGCTCTTTAGAATGCTCCCAAGCACCAAAATGGTTGTGAGCCTTTTCAAGTGCTCGCAAGCACTTTTCGAGATTACTAAGCACTAAGCCCTTCCCCGAAGTGCTCAAAGCCCCAAGCACTGATTTTACGAAGTGCTTTTAAGCACAGTGCTTCCTAGCACAAAAGTGCTTAAGTGCTTAAACAAGCACTAAGCACAGTGCTTAGGAATGACTCTGGTTTCCAGAAATTTTCGCATTTTTCTCTAACTCTTAACCTAACTTCCAAATTGAATGCTGCAATAATATGCACCAGCATTTATTAGGGCAGTTCTACAAAGCATGGTCGATTTCACATTGACAATGTTAAAAAATAAAATGTCAGGAATCTATTGATGGCATATATTTTTGAAATGGTTAAAGTGTGTACTTTTCAGGTATGCCTTGTGGCACCAGCCTTTTTCCCGTGATTAAAATGTTACAGCTGTTTTTCCTTAGTGAAACGTATAACAAAACACATGACCGTCACATTTATATTTGTGGTGTGTATTAATATAAATATGCTAAATGGATTATGAAAAAGTTGATTTTTTGAAGTGAAAAATATGTCCTACAAGATATTAGAGAAAACTTTAGTCGTAATAATACCCATGAATAAAATAAAAAGTGATATAACTAGAAGTATCTGTTTCTTTTTTATTTGAGCCTAATACTTTCGGAATTCAGTTAACTGTATTGACTCAAATTACCTTTTTGTGTCTAGATTTTATTACCGACAACCAGTTTTGTTCATAATTTGAAGGACAATAATGGTCCTAACGGGATAAATAATATTTATGACACCATTGTGAATGAGGTACTGTGAGTTACGCGTGACGGTCGTGAGTGGCATGAGATGGTTGTGAGATTCGTAAAACGGTCGTGTAATTACTGGCTGAGGTTGTGCCAAATTTTTGAAAATAATATTTGAGGGTTAGATCGTATGTATTTTGGCTAGTAGGAACCAAATATGAAAAAATATACAAGTTGTTCCATTTAAAAAATTTGATTTTCACGTCATTTGCCTCGAAACTGGAAGTCAGAAGTTGGATTTTTTACATCATATAATTGGAAATTTCATCCCATATCACTACACCAAATTTGAAAAAAATCCATTCGACCATTCAAAAGTTACAAGAGTGAAGGAGAGTAATGCCAATGAAATTTCTCATGACCGTCACTAGAGCCTCAAGACCATCACACTCAAATTTGTGCCATGTGACGGTCGTGAGGGCCGCTAGACAAAAATGACTAAGAATTATATTCACCCTAAGCTATTATTAAAGTGAGGTTAGAAGAAGACAGTGTACTGGATACCACAAAATAAAAACGTATTTGGATATTAATAAGTTGATAAATGTTAAAATACACAACGTGACGGTCATGAAAGAGAGCACAGGGCCATATATTAGACTTACCATATAAATTACTGGAAATTCAAAATGTTTTGGGAAACAGCACTTGGTTATTGTATCTCACATGATTTCACAACGAAAACTAAATTTCGATGTGTTTCTGAGTCGCTGGTAGTCCTAGCATTCAACTTATTAACTAATAATGAGCGCTGTGACGGTCGTGAGTATTAACCAAGTTACGCGACTTTAATAGTTTATATATTAAATCCTGGACTTTAAAACATGAAAGTTGTATCTTGCCAACAAATTTTGGATATTTTGTAATAATTATAGCAGAGATGGACACTAACCATTTCTCTGGTAACAAAATTTCAGCCAAAACAAGTGTCAATCTGTATGGAGTTACGCGTGACGGTCTTGAGTTTTAGCAGTAAAAACAGCCAATATTTTATTTTTGTCGTAATTTAGCTCAAGTTTTTTATTATAACAAGGTGCGGTAAGACTCATTTAAGCGAATATTGGACACGGGTTGTAGCTTGGACCAATTTTTGATCAGTAAGTCACTAATATCATGAATCGACCAAACTTTGTAGAAAGGCTGATTAACACTGTATTGATCCCCATCCACTGTGTACAGGTATGGCTGTTGGATTTTCTTGACCTCCGATATTTAAATAACAATAAGTTAATATATCAGTTCTCTGTATCTTATCCATTTGTATATTTGTAGCTTTGCTTATTATATTTCAAACAATAAACTATTTATTATTATTATGTGTGGTTTTCCAGATGAGTACGATTATACATTTTTTTGTGTTATGGGCACCACTCTAATATGAATAATCAATCAGATCAAATGCTATTATTGGAACTATTCTCAACAAGCACTCTAAGATAATAGATTTACATGTTTTTAGGTAAATCGCAATAAAATAATTTGTGTGTTTTGTACATCACATCAGTAGCCACCGTTACATAGTAAACTCTACTAAAGTAACATACCTATTCCTGAAGTGATACATATCCCTTTAATAAGATATGGAAAAACAAACTACTTATATATATGATAAACAACTCACTAGCTTATAAAAACTAGTGTACTCAAAAAATTAAAAATACTTCTAGATAGTATTAATGAAGTTATCTTCAATGCCTTTCAATCCTTCAAGCCTAAGACGCATTTGATTGGCACTTGTTAAAAGAACAATAAAATGTTTACGCCACAATGTAAATTCATTTGCCAACCTTTTTTGCGAATCCTTCATATTTGTAATATTCATTTGAAATTCCTGGACACATTTTGTTGTCTCCACCCTCGAAGGTTGTTCTACAATATCTTTTACAATCATATCATAATTTAGTTTTTGGTGTTTTTCACATTTTACCTCAATCAGAATAACTTTACTTGTATTTATGGTTTCCTTAAGGCATCCTATATTAATTTCTATTTCAGTTTGGTAATCCGTATATTGCTGCAGTTGTTTTTCATTTTTTAACTTGACCAATTCCGACTTTTGCCTCGAATGTTCTATTAGACACAACTGGGACAATATCTTGTTGTACATCGCTTCATTCTCCTCTTGCGACTCATAATCTGTTAATACCCACTTTGCAATCATCTTTTGTAGAAGATTGATACGCCTGTCATCTCCTGTGCCTTCTCCATCAAACATGAGCCTTCGTTTTATAATTTGTTCTATAAATTTATATAGGTTAATTAGAATTTTTCTTTGGTTCAAGTTATATGACTTACCATCAGTCATTTCTTGTGATTAATTTATAAACGCGTCTTTTCTAAATATTAAATAGAAATATTTTTGAGTTCTATTTTTTGTTTTCAGTTTGCACACTACGATTTACAGTAGATTTGAAGTTGAAAATCATATTGAAAAATTTTAACTTAAACCATTTAAACTTTTAATTTTTCACTGTTTGAATCAAGTTGGATTAGTCCAATTTTCTCGATCAACGATGATCCTCGGTTAACTGTGGTTTGACTCACTGACTTCTATACTAAACTGGACTGCTAATACTAACGGGCAACGGGCTGCGCATGGAATAACACAAAGGAGCTTATGAAATAGCTATTGCGCATGCACAAACGCATGTAAACTATCAAATTTAATCTAGAATATTTAGTCCAGTCAACGAAGCGCTAAAATGACCAAAATCTCTAACTTGAGTACTAATGAATGGATTTTGATGAAACCTTGTGCAATGTGTTTGTAATGACGTTAATAAAATTGTTAAAAAAACAATTAGAGTAGGAAATGATCGGAAGGAGTAGAAAACAATGCATACGTCTGAAGTTTTGAAAATTTTGAAATTACTTATTTTTAAAGCGCTACAATGTCAAAAATGGGGGTAGCTTTTCATCTTTTTGTGGAAGAACTCGGTGAAAACGCACTTTACAGAAAAGTTGCAAATAAAAAAAAGTCTTGTATTTCGATGATACATTCACCTGAATTTTTTCATATTTTTTTTCAACTTTTACATTTTCCCTCCCCCACTTTCAGGAATTTTCGAGTGGGCATATCTCGAAAAATATGCATTTTCCGAAAAAAATCACAAGAGTAAAAACATCTTATTTTGGACCAAAAAAGGTAAATACTTTTTTTTGCATTTTTGACCTAATTCTACAATAACACTATAGATTGCCAGAAAACTATACTTATTAACTATAAGTTGTGACCTCAAAAATTAGTAAAATATTAAACCTAATTAAAAATTGGAAAATATTATTAAAATAGTAAAAAATATTCTACGACTATTGACACTGCATATTGGTATTGTTCCATTACACTTTGTTATATTTTAATAGTCTTTTATACAAATTTGGGAAAAATTTGAGGTCTCGACCGGTTTCAACCAAACCGGTCAGAGAAAAGGTCTTTGAAACGAAAAGGTTTAAATTTGACAGACTGCGCCACTTAGTAATTTTTAGGTTGGAAATGGAAAAAAAATTTGAATTTGAATTATTTAATAAACCTGGCCGTTTCGGGATGCCAGACCTTCCAATTCATGTTTAGTATGTTAAGAAGGATATGCCTACTCATTCTTATGACTGTTGAAATAACATAAGTAAATTCTTTGCTGGCTGTCCTGCTATAACTTACTTTGCTTTTATTGATACCTGTCCGACATTTCCAAACTTCACAAAATACTTATCAATAATGACGGCATTTTTTAATTTTCAGTACTGAATTATAATACTTTATTTATAATATAGCGTAGGTATATATTTACTTATTGTAAATTTCAGATAAATGAAAAATGTGTGAGATTACATCTAAAAATATGCTGGCCAAAGGGTGGCATTATCAGTGGTCCCTTGAGGCACATTATTGTACACTGTTGTAGTGTTGGGCGAATTCGAATTAAAATACTCGGTTAATCCGAGTATCAAAATACTCGCTTGATTCCGAGTATTAAAATTTCATCCGAATAAAATATACTCGGATTAATTTTAAGTACAAAACAAAAAACAACTGTCAATCGTGCATTTGGATAATAAAATGTTTTTTAGATTTCTCCTCCCCGCTCATCGATTCGAGATCTGGGGAGAAAAATTACTAACATCAGTGCCACTTGCATTCGCTTTAACCACGATCGCAATTACTGTTGACAGAATGATTGAAAAATCGCGATATCACATCACTAATACCTATAGTGAAAATTTAATTCGACATCGGATGATTAATCCGAATATTCTTGTCATCCGATTCCGTGTAATCCGAGTACCGAAATCATCCGAATATCTGCATCACTACACTGTTGGGAAATTGAAGGATGGCCAGCTGCTGACCGGTGGGATATTTCGCTTCGGGTACGCTTGCCATAAATGCTAGGATGGTGTGTGTGACCATTTATTGCCAATTATGACTGCTGGGTTGTTATGTTTTTAAATATCAATATGTGAAATAAAGTTTTCATTTAATTAACTTTCATCTTCAACAGGTTTAAAAAAACTAAATTTTAACACTTGAAAAAACTACCCTACATATTTTTGCTACGAGTTTTAAATTCCTACCTACGGACTTCTTTGGAATTATAGAGTAGTAAAGTTAGGAATACTACTTCATTCTCTCTCGCACTGTTCACTTCATTGTTTGTCTTCATCACACAGTGACCATCTCTCCAACTTCTTTATGTATCAGAGACAAAGCTTGGTGTGTGCCCACTGTTAGTACATAGTATATCATATAAAACGAGGTAGGTACCAATTCATTTTTACAAGACACGATGAAAATAAAACAAGATACAGATTAGAAGTTACCACAATTTTAATTTTGAAACTTTAGGAACGTTTCTGATAGTTACAGATATTCTTGTGTCTCTCTCTATTGTGTCGTTTTCAGAATATTTATTGCCACAATTCAATAAATTGACACACTCACTATTTATTACATCAACATTTCTCTCACTAATGGAATGTAAATATTTTGAATACATATCATCTTTAATTATCACAAGGCTACATCGTTCTAATAATAAATCACATATTTTTCTTCGACTTTCGTTGTTTTCATTAAATTCCAGTATTGTATGTGACCCGCATGTAATTGTTGTTACTGTCGGATAAAAAAGGGGACCATCAGTATGCGGCATAATACCTTGCCCTGGTAAGTATTCATTTATAAGAATTTGATTAGGTTTTTTTCCTTCGAAAACGTTCAATTCTTCTATTTTATTCATGTAAAACTGCAACCAAGTGGGAATTTTTTCGGGTATCATACCCTTCTCATGTGGAACACCACCATAATCTTGCAATCTTCTATTAGATAAACAAGTCCATTTTGGTTTTGGAACGGAATACACATTTTTTATAATTTTTGATTCTTCATCTTCTGAGATAAAATTTGGAATGTAATAAACTGTTGGTGGAGCATTGGTTAATTTATAATTGGATATGTCCATTACTCCATATCATAATAACATATTATACAAATAATGAATCACATTTGTACGCACGTTGGCAAATTTTTTTTTTTGGTATCTTGTACTTGTAGTAGATGATATTTCATATTATTATTAGATTGTATGTAAACATAAACAAGTCTACAGTTTTGCCAATGCACTGCACTGTGACTGCACTGAGTGCACTGCATATTTATTTTGTTAATTTTGGTACGTCTTTCGTCTTTCAAAATTAATGAAGAAGGGTGTTTCCTTATCTGCGGTTGGCAAACCTAGGATGAAATAAAATATAAATTAAATTCATTTTAAAACTGAAGTAAAAACAAATACCACCAATATTAAAAGATATATTAACTAATCGAACTGCTAAATAAATTATGAATTTCTATTATGTAAATAAAAAATATGTATATTTTTTATTTTTAAAAGTATTGCCAACATAGATTAATTTCGTATGTGATGTGACTTTTGTGATATTTGTATAACCTATGATATCAAATTATCAAATGATTTTAAATTAGTCTAATTAGAAGTTTGTTTTTCATGATCAACATGATTTGAGTAAAAAATATCAATTTATAAAATGTATTTAATTAAACCCTTTTTTATTTCAATAAATCCAATTTTAAGTATTGTTAAAACTAAAATAGGCCTAAATATTTGTAGAAGTATTTCAACCAGTATTGTTTGTAATAAGTTGAGACATGATAGTAATTCAATTAATATTTTTGATCGTAACACAAAAAGTCTTCAGAGAGAAAGAGCTGCTATTGCTGACGATGTAAGTTTGTATGACTATCTTAAAGATGAAATAGGATTTCGTCTAGCTGATCGTGTTTACGATATAAAGAGAAAATTTAAGTTAGCAGCAGATATAGGTATACATACCACAAACGATTAAGAATATCTTATTTTACACTGTCTGTATATAGGTTGCCATCGTGGCTATGTATCAAAACATATCTCACCAGATTCCGTTGAGGAGTTAATTCTATGTGATGTTAGTCGAACTAATTTAGAAAGTGCTCCGGTTATGGATGGAATTAAAGTCAGAAGACAAATTTTGGATGAAGAACATATTAGAGTAAGTAAGGAAATAATTATTAAACATATTTAAATTGATTTAGGCAGGACAGTTCCTACTTTTTAGAGCTTATAGGTACCGTTTTTTATATCATCCTGAAAAATGCCCCGCTTTGTTTAATTTTGTCCGGAATACCCTGTCAAAAAATCCTATTTCAAACTTATAGATAATTATAAATTTTTTGTGGGTAATCATAAGAGCCTATCTGGTTTATAAGGTTTTATACAGTATATTAATTTTGCCATATAGAAATTATATTGGGATGAATAAGTATCTAAAGGAGTCTTAATTGAGTTGGAATACCCATGTTGTTATTGGTATGTTTCCATAAGTGTTTATACTAAAAACAGTTTTTATATGGCATTACAACTTTTAATTTGATAACTTCTCATGGGATCTGAATAGTGTTGAAACTGAAAAGGTTTCATCAGTATAATCAAATACGAGTTCTGTAATCTTTTATAAGAAACAATTAGTATATGGTTTTTGTAAGATCTGAGAGGTTGTTATCAGTTTAGTTTATATAATAATTTAATGAGGACGTATTAAAAAGTGTTAATAAGGTATTACATCGAATATTTTTGTGGCTTTTTATGGGATCTGAAGAGTAATGAAATTGAAAAGATATACTAAGGAGTTCCTAGCAGACATTTTATACATTTTTATAAGGATATATTTGTACTTATTTTTATAAGACTTCATGGGTATATATCAGTTTAGTTTATATAAGAATTTAATGGAAACGTGTAAGGATGCATGTTAAAAATTATGAATAAGGTATTATCGAATACTTTTGTGAGTTTTTTGGAATCTGAAGAGTAATGAAATTGAAAAGATATACCAAGGAGTTCCTATGGTAGGCATTTTATACATTTTTATAAGGATATATTTATACCTATTTTTATAAGACTTCGTGGGTCCATATCAGTTTAGTTTATATAAGAATTTAATAAGGATTTATAGGGACATCTATTAAAAAGTATTAATAATGAATTACAACTATTAATTTGATAAGTGTTCATGGGGTTCCAATAGTAGTAAAACTAATAATGTTTCATCAAGAAACCGGTAATGAATTTTATAACATTTAATAAGAAATAATTAGTATTTATAAGATTTGAAGGGTTATTATTAGTTTAGTTTTATATAAGAATTTAATAAGGATTTCTCAGTGCACCCATTGAAACGTATTATTTACAATAACTATTAATTTGAAAATTTTTCATGGGATTTCAATAGTAGTCAACCTAAAAAAGTTACAATACTTACTAAACTAAACTTACTAATACAATAGACCTCAAGCGAGGAATACACATTAAAAACTCACAGAATCTATAAAATTTTCGTGTTTCAAACGCCATAAATACTTATAGGCCTCGTACTGAGAGTTTACATTAATATCTTTCAAATTCATATAAAAACCTATAAAACTTCGCAAATTAATTACCATAAATACTTATAAATATACTGATAGACTTCATTCAGAGAATTTACTTTAAAACCCCATTGCATATCCTCATAGAATTTTATAAAAACTTCGTGTTTATTATTAAAACGTGCAAGTGTTGATAGACTTCAGGCAAGGAATTTACATTCAAAACACATTTCAAATATTTCAAGAACTTAGACACATCTGAACCTTTAAAATCTTCGTATTTCAAACACCATACAAGAACTTACAAATACTGATAGGCCTCGTATGGAGAATTTTCATTAAAAATACTTTTCAAATACATATAAAATATCAATAACACTTCATATTTCAATTACCGTGAAAACGTATAACTACTGATAGACTCCATATAGGGAATTTACATTAAAAACCCATTGTACGCAGCAAATCATATAAAAACCACGTATTTTCTATTAATATATGCTAATGTTGATAGACCTCAGTTAAGAAATTTACATTAAAAACACATCTCAAATAGCCACATCAAACCATATTCAGAACTTATAAAAAACTTTGTATTTAAAATACTATAAAAACTTAATTATACTAATACATATAACTACTGATAGACTCCATATAGGTAATTTACATTAAAAACCCATTGTACGCAGCAAATATTATAAAAATTTCTCATTTCCTATTAATATATGCAAATGCTGATAGACCTCAGGCAAGGAATTCACATTAAAAACACATTTCAAATAACCGCACATCAGACCACATTTAGAACTTATAAAAAAACTTTGTATTTCAAATACTATAAAAACTTACGTATACTAATAGGTTTCATATGAGGAATGTACATTTAAAACACACACACATAATTAAAACTTATGAAAGTTTAGTGTTACATACTCCAGCCTCCAGTAGAGGGAGCTGTTATACATGTCGCTAATTCATATCTAATGTAATGTGACCTAAGAAACTAGCGTGGGCTTGTTAAATTAAAAGTAAAGCAGTCTCTTTTACTGCTAACTTATTAACTGCGTTTATGCTAGAACGCTATAGCAAACAAGAGGACTTTTGCAGTATTTAGTGTTTACCACTATATTACTATTGATATTTGAAATATTAATAGCAAGTAAATAATATTTACTTACCTATGTAAGTTTATGGGATTTGGCATTAAAAATATATTTCAAATCACAACCAAAATCTGTAAAAAACCTATTAATACTAATATAATTTCTATGGGAAATTTACATTCACAACACTATACAAACCTATAAAAACCTATAGAAACTTTTAATTACATATACTATAAAAACTCAGCAATACTAATAGATATCGTATGGGAATTTATATTCAAAACACTATAAAAATCTATAAAAACTTTTAATTAAATATACTATAACAACTCATCAATACTGGTAGATACCATATGAGAATTTACAGTTAAAACACATTTCAAATACACACATCAAAAATTATAAAAACTTATACATTTTTTTTTATAAGTTTTTATTTGGATTTTTTGACAGGGTAATATCACATTCACAACTTCAGTCTTCCAATATACAAATATTACGTTCTCGATCATGAAGAATGAAAACGATTTAGACGTAGCTTTACAGAATGTCTTGGATTTTATAAATGTTGTGTATTATGTGACATGTCCTTAAAAAACAGAATATATTGTAACAAATTAATTCCTCACAAAAATATCAATGAAGAAAATAATGTATTTTGTTTTTCTTAAGCTATATTTCTAGCCACTTATGCATTATTAGCTGATGCCCGCGATTTCGTTCGCATGGAAGACTTCTTGCACGTGGAATTAAGAACATTGACGTACTAACTTATGCCTATAAAGAAGTACTACATACTCACTTAGTATTCCTATAGTACTCAGGAAGTACGCTCGAAGGAACCTACTGCGCATTCATGGTACCAGGGGAAATCCACCGCACATTCATTGCGCTTTCATTGCAGTCAAGGAAAACTTCTGCACATCCATAGTACTCGGGGAAACCCACTGCACATCCATTGCATTCAAGAACACCCACTGCACTCGAGGAAACCCAATGCGCATCCATTGTGCTCGAGGAAATCCACTGCGCATTCATAGTATTCGGGGAAACCCACTGCACATTCATTGCATTCAAGGACACCCACTGCGCATTCATAGTACTCTGGGAAACCCACTGCGCATCGCAATTGGGTAACAATTCGTTATTCTATGTGTATTGTTTTATGTTAGAGCGAGTTAACCGAAAAAACAATTATTTTTATCGACAATAAAGCACATGGGTGGGTACGTGTAAAATTTCATGCTTAAAAACATCCCTCTCCCTGTTCACCCGTTTGGGGATCTCTTTTAGAAAACCGTCGAATACGTGTCTCGTTATTTCCTCAGAAGAATCTATCGCTGGAATATCACGTTTCTGGCTTAAGCAAATTCAAAGATACGGGTACCTTTTAGACCAACCATCACCCCCATTTTATCCCCTTCAAAAAGTGAAAATCGAAATTTTGTCTCACTTTTGTCTAATAGATTTCAATAAAGAGTACTTCTGCCAAATTTCATGCTTCTAGGTCTAACCGTTTCTGAAAACCTGCCCCTCTGCGTTCACCCTTTCGGGGGTCTCTTTTTGAAACCCGTCGAATACGTGTCTCCTTATTTCCTCAGAAGATCCCGTCGCTGGAAGATCAGGTTTCTGACTTACGCGATTCCAGAGATACAGTTACCTTTTAGACCATCTACCACCATTTTCACCCCTTCAAACAGTGAAAATCGAAATTTCGCCTTACCCGTGTCTAATAGATTTCAATAAACAATATTTCTGCCAAATTTGACGCATCTAGGTTTAACCGTTTCTGGAAAAACCTAAATTTTCAATTCCTTTTTTGACCCTCTTCGGGGTCGAATTTGGAAAAATCCCTTCTTAGTGGTTGCCTACGCCATTCAAGGAACAACTATGCAAAATTTGAAGTTTCCAGACCCAGCGGTTTGAGTTGTGCGTTGATAGTGAGTCAATCAGTCAGGGTATTCTTTTATATATGTAGATTTGCCTGCATTTGGTTATTGACAAAAATTTCAAAGTCAGAGTGTAAATTCTTGATATAATAACGCGATACATGTTTTAAAAAACACTTTTTGAATGAATTCTCCAGCAAAAAAAAATGATTTTGCAAAATTCTGCCCTACTAAAAAAAGTTGTCCATTTCGGGTAGAGAAAATGAAGTCCTACAAAATGGCAAAGGTTTCGTTTAGTGTTATACCTTCAAATAAAATTGTTGCCTCTAACTCAACTGAGGTGTAAAAATAATAACATTCTCATTATTTGTCATAGTTTGAAGAAAATTCGTTGGATTTAGTGATATCCTGCCTCAGTTTGCATTGGGTAAATGACCTCCCAAGGGCATTTAAACGAATTTTGGACAGTTTAAAAGAAGATGGTGTTTTTCTAGCATCAGTTTTTGGAGGTGACACATTATATGAATTACGATCCTCGTTGCAATTGGCAGAATTAGAGAGACGTGGGGGTTTATCTCCACATATTTCACCTTTCACAGAAGTCAGAGATATTGGAAACTTGTTAACAAGAGCTGGCTTTAGTATGTTAACTATTGATACTGATGAAATCGTTGTAAATTATCCATCCATCTTTGAGCTCATGTGGGATTTGAAAGGTGAGAAAGATAATTTAAATTTCTGATTTTTTATTACTGCATATAAGGACAATAAAATAGAATTATTGGCAGTGTGAAATGTTAAAAAAAAAGTAAAAAACATTATGGTGATAGTAATATAATTCTTGTCTTACTATTAGTACATCCAAATTAGATTAAAAAACACCGAATAGGAGAAATAATTTATAAAGTAATAATATTTGGAATGCTTACTCTAGATGGGGTTAGAAATAGATACATGAAAAGTTCCCCCCAATTTAGGGGAGGAACGTCCTTTTTTTTGTAAAAAACCGCCCCCAGCGGGGACTTAACGCTGGTCTTTCACTTTTATCTTGTTTGTTGGAAGAGAAAAAAGTATAGGAAATAAAAAATTTGTCGTTAAATTCTTCATAAAAAATGCCCTATTAACCTTGTAGCTTATCCTCACCTATTTCGCGCTAACAGCGAACAGAGGGAGTAGTTTGGGCCGCAGAGGTAAAAATCGATCCTATTCCAAGTTTCACAGCGAATATCTTAAAACCGGTTACTTTAACGAGAAAAATGCTCAGGAATGAATTTATAGAGAGACGTGGGGCAGCGGAATTTTCTCTATAAGATGCATATATAGCGAGTTTTGACGCAAGTGATTTTTATGTATTTTCCCCTTTTTTCCACGAAGCTGTTTTTCAATTTGAGCTCATTTTCACAGCACCCTATGAGGTAGAGCTCTCGGTGCGTTTTTTTTTAAAGGTGGTTTCCCCCCTAGGCCTATTCCACTAAAATTCATTCCAATTTTACTCATTAAGAGGTTCCTCATCGATGATAAGCTACAAGGTTAATAGGACATTTTTTATGCAGAATTTAATGACAAATTTCTTATTTCCTGTACTTTTTTCTTTTCCGACGAATGGTTTACAAGATAAAAGTGAAAAAAACTAGCGCTAAGTCCCCGTTGGGGGTGGTTTTTTGCAAAAAAAAGGACGTTCCACCCCTAAATTGGTGGGGGGAACTTTTCGGGTATCTATTTCTAAACCTATCTAGAGTACGTATCCCAAATATTATTACTTTATAAATTATTTCTTCTCATAATATATCTAATTTACGTGGACTTTCTAGGCATTCATATATTTTGTTCTGTTTATTAAAAAAATTAAATTTATATTTCAAAGGTATGGGGGAGAGCAATGCTGCTTTAAACAGGTCCCTTCATTTACATCGTGATACGCAATTTGCGGCAGCTGCAATTTATCAACAACTTTATGGGCACTCTGATCCAGAAACTGGAAAAGTAACTATACCTGCTACATTTCAGGTAAACATTTTTTTCTACAACTATTGAATAATTCATTTATTAGAGATACGTTTTTGAACATGTAATAATGGGTCTCATTATTAACGGCCGCGGGTAATAATTCATTACTCAATCATTCATCATCAATTCATTACTCATCCGACTTGGCTAGGACCAATCACAAGAGTTCATATTCATTATTCACAGACTTCAAACATTCATAAGAGTTATACATTATTCAACAGTTTTCGTGGACCAATCGCAAGAGACGATTTAAAGTTCAAAAACGTCGCGTGGACCATTTTTCTGGTGTGATTCACGATGTGTATCACATGCAATTCTTCCTCTTTCCATAATGACATAGTAAGGCCCTTCAAATCATATATTAAAAAAGATCTGAACGTTCAAAGATTTTGTGTTTCGCCTTCTTTGCAGATTGCGAAAACGGATGCCTCAACACGGTTTTTGTCGAATAAATTGAAAAGTATCACTACTTAGCAAAAAATAAAAATCTCCAAAATAAAGATTATAAACTGAGGAACAATTTACTGTTTTTGAAATCTCCGTAACTTTTTGTTTTTTCGGATATATGGAGGTTTAAAAATGGTGTCAAACGTTTTCAAGTCAAAATACTTCTTTAGAAGTTAAATATCTCAGAAGGTATTTGCACCAAAAATGATACGAAACCAAATTAAAAATTATCGATTAAGCTAAAAGCCCTTTTTTAAATTTTTTCTCCTGCTTAAAAAATAAAGAAGTTATGACCGATACAATGTGCGTCTTTGCATTTTTCCCTAAAAATCTCCCCATTTGCCTACAAATTTATCTTAAAGTACAACCTCCTGTTGAGTAGTCGTAGAAAAAACATAGTATTCTACTTGCGTGTAATAGCTATTACTCAAGAGGGTGAATTGCGACACTCGCCTTCGGCTCGTGTCGTAAACGTCATCCTCTTGAGTAATAGCTGTCATTACATGCTCATTGAATAATATACTATTACACATGATTAATAGAAATGCTTGAAATATAATAATAGTAGCTGTGTATCAAAGGCTGATACCGCAGGTATTAGTGAGTACCGTATTTAGGAATACATTTACAGGAATATACACATACTTAAATTATTAGTTTTGATGTTCGTTTATAGTACAGAATATCACTGGTGTCGTGCTATGGGAAGTTTTAGATTAAATTGGTCCATTGCTTCTTGTAAAATTTAAGCAATTCTTGTTTCAACATTGAAATGTTCCATTTTTCTTATTATCTTCGGTCCTAGTAATCGCACCGCAAAAATACAAATACCGAATTGTTTGCGATAAAATTTTAAATAAGGCTAGGCCTATGAACAAACTTTTTGATAGTTAATTTGTAAAAAATAAAAACCAATAAAAATTGCCTTTTTTGGCAATTTAAGAACTATAACGTAATAATGCATCAATTTTAAGGAAAGTTGGTGAGGATATGCCCTTTGTTGAACTAAACATTAGTGCCAAATTTCAGCACAAAATATTTATTGAAGCGGCTAAAAACCAATAATAAAATCAAAATTTCTATCGCTTTTTGTTTAAGTGCATCGACTCGTAGGAGGACAATTTTTTTTCAAAATGTAGGTTTTTATATGTACTTTACAATTTCCTGTTAGGATTTCCACTGCACATCTCAGCTGTTTCGAGCTCAACTTTAACAATTCGTTGGTCTTAGATGGTCCGTCAGTGATGAACATATGCGACTGTCTCATCCTTGGCACCTCAGTCCAAGATAAGTTGTGTCTCTGACTCAATTGTTCCTTTAGCGTCCTTCTTGCGGCATTGTAAGAGATCCTGCAGGTTGGTTCGAGTCCCATCAAGGCTGTTTTTGCGTCTTCTTTGGCTAACTTATCTGCTTTTTCCTTACCTACATTGCCCTGGTCTCCTTGCATCCACTCCAATTGTGCTCTGTTGCATTCCGCCAGTTTTGCCAAAGAATTAAGGCAGTCTTTTACCATTTTAGAACGTATCCCTACGGCATCCAGAGCTGTGAAAGCTGCTTGACTGTCAGTGATGATGCGGATTCTTTTGTCAGTATATGACCTGCGGATCATTTCTTGTGCACAGATTTCTATAACTGTTACTTATGCTTGGAACGCCATTGCGGTACTGCCCAGGTTAAGACTAATGTCTGTCCCTGGTTGGTCCTCCATTACTTCTGCTCCAGTATTTGATGTTTTTGATCCATCAGTATACCATATGGTATCATTTGAATGTCTTCGCAGTTGCCTTATTCCTTCCTTTCCCCTGTCAGGTATGTTGTTCCCCTGAAAACCTCGGGAATTGTTTTTCTTTGACAACGTCCTCCAGGACATTGATCAGGGTGGTCTTTATTAGATCTGCGCTCAGGGACATCTCGGGTAACCATGTGGTAGTATGGCTACCTTGATGTCCGTAAGTGTGGCCGCATAGAAAGTACCAGGTTCATTGCTGACCCTGTCCCTCTTAATTGGCTGTATTTTTTTGAAATCCTCAGGGGGTGCTTCCCTCTGATTGGTCGTGTTTAACTCACTTTGGATTGCCTCCCTGAGATTATTTACTTGGTCCTGGTAAAGCCCTGGGAATACCATCGCTTCCAGACTGTGATAGTTCAGATCCCGATGGTTCCCCTAGTCCCTGTCGAAGTTTCTTTCTGGCAGCTCCAGAGAGTTTCTTCGGTGGATCCTCCTTTGCAGGACCTCCTCCCGCGGTTGTTTTTGTTGTTTTTTGTTTAATGGTATTCATATATGGTTCCCAAGAATGTGGGGGAAATGAAAGTAGCTTTGATAGTCACATTGTCACATAGAAAATTCTACCGTACAGTTTTATTTATAGATTGAAACAAATTCATTTGTGGTGAATTTTGGCTTTGATTGTTGATGTAACTTATTTTCAGGTCATTAATATGTTGGGATGGAAACCTCATCCAAAGCAACCAAAGCCAATCGAAAGAGGAACAGGAGAAGTTTCTCTAAAGGATTTATATAAACTCGATGAGATAATTAAAGAAGTAAAAAAAGTCAAAACAGATGATGATAAGAACTGATATTTTTTAAAAGAATTGTTGTTTATGTAAAATAGTTTAATTTGTGTTGCATATATTTTAATAAACTGAAATAAATATAAACAAATAAGTATGTAACATTTTTGATAAACGTAAACCATAAACACACCACATATAATAGACAAACCCCCAAATCCAAAGCCGAGGCTGTCCAGAAAGGGGTTCTGGTTACACACGGACATTATTGTCAGACTCCTGTTTTTCAAAATATAGCAGTAGCGGCTCGTCAGGAGAGGCAGAGCCTCCTCTGGCAGCATATCTAGAGGTGGTGAGGAAATGTACAAATTGTAATCATATTGCAAGTTAATTGCCTTTTAAATATCAAGCCTCCTCTACACACAATATCATGAGCCGTCACTGAAATATAGTGATTTGTTTAAACAAAGTAAAACTGTATATTTCAATTTGTTATAATTTACAGTCCCAAAGTAACAGACACTTCAATAAAATTCTTGAATATTTGTAGTTTTGTGAACAAACTGCAAAAAAGAAACATTTGAAGAGAGGGTAATGGCAAATGTAATATGCATTTCCAATTTCAGAAAACTTAAAATGAATTTTTATTTTCAGATCATTTAAATTGCTGCCATCCATGAATTAGTAGCTAAAGAAATACGTAATCAGTCGTGTCGGCAAGGGTATTTATGTCTATATCAGTGAACTCTACTACATAATGGAATGATAACTGCATAACCGTTAGAAATAGATAGAAAAGATAAGACCCGTAGCTAGCATTGTCTGTGGAATTGTATTGCAATAGGGTCTTATCGTTTCCCCAGACCTGTCGAGAGGGGGCGTGCAGGGGTGATTTCCCGCGCCCAGGCTCGTTTTGAGGAGCCTGGTTTTGAAATGTTGAAAACATTTTTTTCAGATTTCGTGATGCGAGTTTATTTATCAGATATCTCTTTAAAATTCATGCTAAAGCAAATTATACGAGTTGACATGCCTCTTAGTGCAGATTTGCACGATGCACTAAGGGTAAGAATCACCCAACGCAGAAATTGTTACCCGGGCATTCTCCGATACCTAGTTGCACAATTTCACTGAGCAAGAATCAGACGCACTATTCCTTCTTAAAGAAATATAATTCGGGAAATATTAGGGAATTTTGTAAAACGTTTCCAAAAAATTGAGGAGGTAATTGAAGACCATGAGGAAGATAAGATTCTCCTCATAGCACAGAAAAATCATTGGAAAACATTTTTAACAAAATGTTAGAAAATGCAATGCACCCAATTCAAATACGCCCTGAAACTGATTTGAATCTTCAAATTTAAAAAAGAACTAACACTTTTCAAAAATGAAGGCAACACGGATATATACCTTCAGCTGGCATATATATGATCATCTGATAACGATACGGCCAACTATAATGTAGAATCTGAAAAAAATTATATGTAAAAAGAACTTTTTAAAAACAAGCTTTTATTATTATTTAGGTGTATTAAAACGAAAAAAATTGAATTGTCTTAAAAGCAGAGCTGTTGAAAGTACCCAATGAAAGTACTTGAAGTACCAAATACCAAGTACCTGACAAAGTACTTGCTGCTCCAATTCCCAAGTACTATGACCTGAAGCAAAGTAATTCAAATACCAAATACTTGTCGAAAGTACTTCAAGTAAATCGCAAGTACCGTATTTCAAATATTTCAGATTATTTGAAGTACTTCACTAGGTACTTCAAATCTCAAAGTAGTTCAATTACTCTAAAGTATTTCAAATACTCAAGTATTTCAAATACTTTAACATATTTCAAATGCTCCACAGTTCTTCCAATACCCATACAAAATTTTATTCATTAAGTTTTTCTCTTAATAATTTGTTATTATTATTATTTATTAACAGCTTTCTTTAACTCAGCATCATTCAAAAACAATAGAAAAAATAATTTATTATTATATAAATATAAAAACCAACAAAAATAAATATTGCTGCGGTCGATTTCCCTTCAAATGTCAGGAAAGTAATATAGAAAACCAACTTATACACTATCGGAAAATGTTCGCTTTGGTATGGGCAATAAGAGCAAGCGAGAGTGAAGCAACTATTCTATTCCTTTTTATCATATAACACATCCTACAATCGTGCCACCTGCTTTCCTCACCACATGTGCATGGGCAGCCTGTCTGTGGAATTTCAATTTGTTTCCGCCTTGATGCTTGATGATTCGTGTCACTATTTGCCCCTCTGCTAGAGCTCCGGTAGACACCTTTATTGTGGGCGGTCGGTTAAGTCGTTGAAACTATGCAACACCTAAGCCAGGACTTTCCGATACTGTATATAAAACATAGTAATAATTTTAGGTAAGTACAAGTACAAATAATAAAATTGAGATCTATCTATTTTCATTAGCTTTCAATAGCACCCAATTTTCGAAATTTCCATTAGTTAATGCATTTCTTCTAGGAGCATTTATAATTTCAGTAAATGAAAAGAGTCTTTCTACAGCTGATGATGCAAGGCATTATTAAACCGATAAAAAACTGTTTTCACTGAGAAGTAAATTGGGTGTCAGAGTCATTTAAGTATTGAAAAATGTTTAATTCAATGCTTTTTTATCACTGGCTTTTATACAGTGTGTTTCACTTGAAATCGTAACAGCCCAATAACTTTTTATTTTTTTCCGATTTGAATCAAATTTTACTTAAGTATGGAACCAATTAGGATCTACTTATGACCAGAAAAGCATTCGCCTCCTACAAATGCAAAGCCACCTGCAGTACCAATATATGCGGGGAAAATAAAAAAATCATATTAGGCATATTTTTATCGGAAAATTTTGTTAATGAAACTTGTTCAGAATTGTCCAAAAACCGTAAGTCCAAAATGTAATCAAAATAAAAAAATGTATACATTTTGATTAAAATTGTCCAATATATATTTACACCATTTGAAAAGCCATAAAAAAAGCTTTTTAATTATATACTATTTATCTTAAAAAAAATTTGTCTAATTTACTATAAATTTACAATTTATCAAATTATCCATAGAAAACAAAAGTATGTAAATTAAAATAAACAATATGTTAGTTCTGTCAAGATACATGTTAGTATCTAATTTCACTTTATTTTAAATAAAATGGAGAATTTCAATAATTGATATATATTTTTTCTACTCCCTTATGTAAATAAGAGGAATGCATAGGTTTAGTGAAATATTTCGCCGCCAGGCGGTTACCGATCGACTTTGGGTACGCTATTCATTGTGTTCTGTGCTTTTCAGTTTTGATGTGTTGAAATAAGTTTGTTTATTTGAAACCTACGGAAAATGGATAGTTTAGGTGAACTAAAAGAAAAGCTTGGCATTTTTAAAGAAGTAGTAAACAAAGATGCACAGAAAATGAGGTTATGTTGCAGTACCCAAACGCGACTCTGACGCCGCCTACATGCATTCGGTCTGTGAAATGTTTTGAACACATTAGATGGGCTTTTTTGTAATTTGAGAGCAACTATCCACTTTCTTCTAAAACTGCTGCATACTGGAAACTGGTGAAACTTTAAATTTTTATTTTTTCTCTAATAGGAAGTGCATTGAGGCACACAACAATTGCTTGGCATTTTTAAAGAAGTAGTAAACAAAGATTCACAGAAAATTAGGTTATGTTGCAGTACCCAAACGCGACTCTGACGCCACCTACATGCATTCGGTCTATTTACTGTTTTCTGTATAGTCTGTAGAATGGATGAGTAGGCAATTCCAGGTAACTGAACGGATATATTTCATATCAGTTCTAGGCTGGATATGAAATGAAACGGACCAATCACAGTTCGTATACATATGCAACTATTCATTTTAAAATCAAATTAGTGCGTAAGCTGTCAAAGTAACTGTCAGTGTGTATTTGTCAAGTATACTAATGTTTAATAAATATTGTAGTTTTTTAAGCTGGTCGTAGACAAAGTATGCTGTACAGTGTACATACAACTCGAGTGGATTATCCATATCGCACTCAAAAGATTTGAGCACTCCGCTTACGGCGTCGTGCTCAAACTTCTTTATCGTGTGATATGGATATCAAATCCACTCTTGTTGCACAAACTACTATTTCGGACTACCATGACTTAATGTAAGAAAATATAAAACTTATAATATCTACTGTAGTTTTTAAGAAAAATTTCATACGTCATACATCATTGAAAAAGGTTTTTCTATGGCCTTTCTAATGGTGTAAAAATATATGGGGTATTCCATTTAAAAAAAAACCAAAGTAAAGCTCGTATCTCAGAAATTTGACTTTTAATTGTTTTTCTGAAATGATTTTTGGAAAATACATGTGATTTCTCATAACTTTTATTTTTAAACGTTTTTACGTAACTCCAAAAATAACGAAGTTAAATGAAGTTCTAACGTTCGCGTGACCACCCTGTACAGTTGACTATAATAAGGAACTTCAGTCTAGTTAAAATAAAAAACACATTCTTAAATAAATTAATGTTCTGATACCTAGTACATACTAATAATAATATTTTTTTGTTTTTATGTGCCTTTGCTATTTTTCAAAAAATTTGCCGTCCCTGGATTTTGCCGCCCTGGGCAATAGCCTCTATAGCCAACCCCCTAAATCCCCCACTGCCCACATAATGTTAACACTGATTACTAAATAAAAACAGATATGTAGTAACAATTTTTTAGTGAAATTTGTTTTTTAAAATATCTAAAACATGGAACTACAAGGACTTCAAATACTTTTAACTAATTTAAATATCAAAAAACATATTTCGAATACTATAAATTGTTAAGTCTAGTACTTCAAATACCGGGACAGTACTTGAAATAGCGGAGAGTATTTGAAATACCAAGCAAAGTAATTCAAATACCAGTATTTCTGAAAACCAAATACCAAATCCAAATACTCGAAGCAAAGTATTTCAAATACCAAGTACCAAATACTAAGAATCGAAAGGATTTGAAGCAAAGTACTTCAAATACTGAAAGTATTTGAAATACTTTTTTCAATTACTTTTATTTGAAGTACTCCAGCTCTGCTTAAAAGTTTGTCACATGCAAGAAGTTCATGCAGGCATTAATTTTGTTTGACAGTTTGTAAGTACCTAAGTAGTTTTTTTTTCATTTCACCCGAAAAGCTTTAAGAATTATTTTTATTTTTTTCGTTTTAGTACACCTAAATAATAATAAAAGCTTGTTTTTAAAAAGTTTTTTTTTACATATACAGGGTGCGCCACTTAAAATTCCGCAAACTTGTAACTTCTTTATTTTTGAAGCGCTGACCATGTTGGGCGCATCAAATTGTAGGCATTTTTAAAACCTTTAAACATGCATACAGAGTGATTTAAAAAAAATTTTTTGAAAAAATTGTTAAAAAAGAACACTTAATTTCTTTGAATATTTTTTTATCTCACCTTGTACATGAAATGTGTTAATATTTTCTTATAAAGGTTTTAATTAGCTTCAATTTATGTTATTAAAAAAAAAAAATTTAAAAATTAAAATTTTGCAATTTCCTATTATTTAGTACATTTTAATAAAGTTTGTTTTTAAAAATATTTGTTTCTTGTTGCTTTTTTGTTATGTTGAGGATTGTTTGTGATATGTTTTTTACAAATAAAGCATAAAATTATTATTTACATTTTTTCAGTTATTTAAAAAAAAATCAGTTTGTAATCGGAAGGAGTGTTTTTAATTTCATTCTCTAAAACCAAAAAGAATTTCGAATATGACGTAATAACATAAATTAAAGCTAATTAAAACCTTTATAAGAAAACATTAACGCAGTTCATGTACAGGATGAGGTAAAAAAATATTCAAGGAAATTAAGTTTCCTTTAACAATTTTTTCAAATTTTTTTTTTAAATCACTGTACACACATTTAAATGCCTTAAAAATATCTACAATTTGATGTGCCCAACATGGTCGTCGCTTAAAAAATAAGAAAGTTACAAGCCTGGGGAGTTATAAGCGGCGCACCCTGTATATTTTAAAATTTTTAGTTACATCTTAATTATTAGTTTTATATTCATGTCATCCTTACTTAAAAGTGTCGAATCCTGCGGCATTTCTTAGAATGCAACGTCTAAGTGAATACACTCTCCGATCAAATTATAGTTTAAAAAAGTAAAAAACACTTTTTGGTACCATATTATTGTATTGTCACCAGAACTATACGTATATCAAACTTCAGCTCAACTGGACGTTGTTAAGTGGTTCAAAATTGACTTGCAAGATTTGACCTAAACAAATTAAGTAAGATACAAACAGGCCAAGTTAAATAAAAGCTTGTAAATAAGTTTTTCGCAACTGGTACCATTTGTACGAAAGTTAGAAAGAGTTAATACCCTTAACGAATTGATTTTTTTACGGTTTAGTCAACACTGTCAGTAATAAACATTCGGCTAATTTTTGTTCATATATTCATTACTACTTACACTATTATTTTTTCCATTCCTAATCCCGATCCCAAAATTCCCTGGATTGTATAAATTTGATCCCGAAATCCTGGGATTATATTGACTCCTAGGAGATAAATTGTAGTGTCGCCATCTATGGCAGGGTAGGGTAACCAGAGTAAACCACGTACACGAACCTATTCACCTTTGACGAGCCGAAAATAATTAGCGAAACTGCGCCGATAGATGGCGAAATAGTAGGCCGAAGATTGCGTGGGGAATTTAAAAAGTAAACGTAACCTGCAAGTTTTGTTGACAGTTGACCATACTTTCCGTAGTTTTTAGCGATTCTGGTCATATTGGGCATTTTGTTTATTTTAACCACAAATACCTACGACATTAAATGCCAAAACTTTCTTGTTCACACCACTTTCTGATATTCTTGCGTTAGTGACATCTACATTCTAGTAGTATAACACACGTTCAGGAATAAACAATAAATCAGTTTACAGCGCCACCTATTGGTAGGTGATTTTCGTGAACAGATGGCTCTGCTGATTTTAGTTGAAAATATATAGCCAATATCAAAACTCTAAAGTTACTAGTAGCAACCAATTTAAGAAAAATATGGTCAATTGTTTGCCAACAACGCCAAATTTTGACAGGTCGTTGGATTGAAGTATTACCAAAGATAAGGAACTTCTAGTTCTTTTTTCTATGGGTATCATACTACTCTCATATTTCAAAAATATTAAAACAGAAAAATATATTTTGATCTGGCGTATTTGGCAACACTGGAGAGATAAGTGTAAGCGGAGCTTAAGTACGGACTTTTAAATATTTCTCGTTCGTAAATTATATCTACAGCCAGCGACATAATTGTCTACAACTCAAAATAATGTTGTGCGATATCAATATGCCTTATTCATACAATATTGCTCTTAATTTTATTTCAGTGATTTTGTTAAGTGAAATGAAATAGACCGATATAATCGGTTTCAACCTTGACGTCAGGATTTAGATCTATAAAGGGCAGTTTCCATAAATTTATTCGTGCACCAACCGGTAGGCAAATAAAAACTAAAAGTTACTGTTATAAGAAGCTCATGTTTGAAAATGATTTTCAGAATGTATTGATTAATTATATTTAATAAATTCAACTCTGAAATTCCTGAATTGATTAGAGAATGATTTAAATATTTCGTCAAAAATATATAGGTATCTACGTTTTACGAATGCGCGTTGAGTAGTGTGCCAATCCGTCAAAATTTTGCATTTCTGGTGACATACAACATACAAATAAACAAGAAATGAGGGGTGTATAGTTTAAACAAATACTCAACGATGTTTTCTTAGAAATAATACAAATCTCAGGTACTTAGTGATGCAATCTTTCTCTTTATAATTCAGTGATAAGTAAGAGATTAAAATGAATAGACATAAGAGCTGCAAAGGTAAGTGCACAATCATGCATTATCATTGATCAAACAAGTAAACAGAAATTTTTAGATTCTCGAAACGGCAATACAGTTGGTCGTGCTCATTCAACACTCAGTGTTTCAGCAGTAGACTATTATTTGAATTTACCAGTTACTTGTCCTCCTTCACCTGCTATTTCAACGATAACGTTAACTCCGGGAAGACTAAGAAACATTGACCAGGACATGGAAAATTTAAGGGCATCTAGACAGGATAATCCATTTATTCAGGTCAGTTATGATATACCTAGCCATGTTCTCTTAATTTCTAATTATATTTTTTTGATAACTCATGTCAGCGTACGTGTGTGCGAAGTGTGGAGAAAGTCAATAGTTTTAAAACCATTTTTCTCAATGTAAGAATATAGAGAGAATATCACAATGTTAGCAAATTAATAAAGACTTGATTGGTATTATATTATTTTCAGTTTTTTATCAAGATTTGTACCTATTTAAAATAGTCTCGATAAATCTTCTTGAGTTTCGTTATAAATATATCCAATATTTCACTCTCAATATACAATTTATAAAAGTAACAATTTTATTTTTTAAATTGCGAAATAAAGATAAATAGCGAATTATTTCGTTCACTCTTCTGTCGGTTGCAATTTCCTTTTTATGTGTCGACAGTAGAAAACAGTTGACATCACAGTTGTTCTTGTAAAATCCTCAATTAACATTATTTTAGGTCATTATGGTTGATCACTGACGATGTAGTTAAGATTTGGAATATAAAATGTGAATTACACAATTTTTTTCAGTGGTTGTTTCCCTAATATCAGGCAAGGGTAAATTGTTTTCAAGTAAATTGAAACCATTTTGTGACAATTCTTAGACAGGGTGATTCACGAGGAAAGTGACATACTGTTATGATAGATGTATAGTTCACTTAGATGAATTAGAGATGGCTATTAAAAAATGTCTGAGCATTTTTTTTTACAGAGTGATTTATGATCTACTTGCTAGAATCGGCTCATATGTTATGTGTGCAGTACTATTAATTGTCAATTTACATGCATAATCAAAGATAGAATATTCCAGGGTTGTTTTTATTAATTTTTATTTGTAGGTTCCTATATGACAAAGTTCATCCTGTATATGTGTATTTTATTCTTTTTGCCATGCCTTGGCGAATTGTAAATGATCAATTTCGATGGGCTATACAAAATATATTTATAAAATTACAATTTCTTTTCTTCATAAAAATTTTTCAATAGCATGTTTTAATTCGAATAAGAGGAGAAAATTAATTACCCTGTATGTATAACGTTCCTATGAAGTTAACTATATTTTAGTTTTTTTTTTGTTAAAATGTATTGATTTACAAACACCTTTATTTTATCCAAATGTATTTCATATTAGGCTTTAGATAATTTCTATAATTTGCCTAGTGCCATAGAAATATTCTGTTTTTCATTACATATTAATTTTGGTTTGTTTATTAATTATTATAATTTTTTATGTTTATAGCAAGTTATTGCCAGTAGAGAAAGTTTAATAGATAGCTTAGATACGGAGGAAGAATCTGATCATGCCAATTTAATGTCGAAGGTAAGAAATTATAAGATTTTTTTTTATTCAATGTAGGCTTGTGAAGCAAGGTGGTAAAGTTTTTTTTTGCAAAATATAAGGAGGAGTCTTGGGTTAAAAATGGTCAAAACTGTGTATTCTGCTATAAATTATTCAAGAAATTATTAAATATAAAGGAAGATAGATCAGAATTAAAATGTTTACAATAGTAAACGTATTGGTGATAATGTCCTTCATATCAGTTAAAACACGCATTTAATTTATTTACTAACATTTCAACAATTTAATCTTAATTGTAGCCATTAGGTATAACAATTTACTGTTGGAATTTCATGATTTCATGATTCATGATTGTAAAAATTTTTTTTTTTTTTTAAATTTCGAAATTGTAATATCTCACTTTTAATTCTTATCTTCGTTTTCGATACACACAATGCAAGTGGTGAGAGAAGTTTTTGACCGCCACAACCCCGTGAAATGCCAAAAACCGCCCCTTTTATGGATCCTTTATGTGATTTATCGACGGGTTATACTTCAAATAACATGGAAGGGGGTTATAGAGTAAGGAATCCAGACAGCAGGCCTAAGGGGTTGATTAAACTCCCAAGGGTTGGAAAATCATTTTTTTTTTTTTCAAATGGTCCGGTTCAAACGCGTATCCCCCCGTTTTCGGGGTCGCTGATCATGGGAAAAATATTCATTTTTAGCTCCAACCTCTCCTCATTCCTCAAATGGGCACAAACCACCCCTAAATCACCTGAAAGCATGAATTCCAGAATTTACAGGTTTTTCGACACATAATCGTTATTCCTGTGCATATCCCTTCATTTTTCATGGAAGAAAAGGTGGTAGCAACCTCAGAGGTCGCTTCAATCCTTCTAAGGGGCGTAAAATTCATTAATTACAGGCGCTAATCACGATAAAAATATTCACCTTCATCTCCGACTCTCCTCATAATGGACGGAAACTTACCCAATTTTAAACAACTGCATCGCTTTCTAAAAATATTGACTCTAAAGGATTATTTTTCGTTATCCACCCCTACTAAGTAAAGATCAGATCGTTTGAAAGCCACGCTTGGCATTGAAAGTAAACAGGCAATGCGTGTTCTATGATCGCTCCTTCAGTTGGAGGCAGCGTGCAAATGTTGACATTTTTGGGTCTTCTCTGCAAATACTTATATCTAATGGAATTTAAATCTTCTCGGGGTGGACTTTTTCTTAAGTAAAGTTTGCTAACTAGTTCTAACGCTACATTATATAATTGATTTGATGTCGTATTCGGACTTAATAAAATTAATGAATTTCACACCCCTTGGAAGGGTTGAAGCAACCTCGGAGGTCGCTACAACCTTCTCTTCCGTGAAAAATTAAGTACAGAAATAACGATCATGTGTTGAAAAACCTGTAAATCCTGGATATCATGCTTTCTGAAGAGTGAGGGGTGGTTTCTGCCCGTTTGAGGACGGATTGGAGCTAAAAATGAATATCTTTTCCGTAATCAGCGACCCCGAAAACGGGGGATACGCGTTTGAACCGAATCATTTGAAGAAAACTGATTTTCCACCCCTCGGGTGGGTTTAATCAACCCCCTAGGCCTGCTGTCTGGATTCCATTTACTCTATAACCCCTTCCCATGTTATTTCAAGTATAACAGTCCAATCACTCCCCGGATTCGTTTATATATGAAGACATAAAGGGATCCATTAAAGGGGTGGTTTTTGGCCGTTTCAGGGAGTTGTGGGGGTCAAAAACTTCTCCCACCATTTGCATCGTGTTCAGCACCCTCAAAAAACAGGGGGGAAGGTAATCTCGTTTTTGCAAGAAGTATTTACAAAAAAGTCGTCTTATAATGCTTCATTACATAGACTAATATCTTCTAATTAATAAACGCAGATATTTTAATTTTAGGCTATGAAGAAACAATCTTGACTGTACGGAATTTATTTAAACATGACTAGATTTTTCCATTTCAAAATGCATGTTTTATATTACTAACACACTGGCTTTAGTGAAACTGAGTAGATCGCTGTAGGAGTGATAACAGATCCTACTTAATACTATTGTAACGTGTTTCCACCCTTAGGAAACCACCCTCGCAAATTCCGTGGGTTCCAAAAATTATAACAAGAGATGTCCACTAACACACTTTATTAAATATTTACTGGATACTTCACAATTCACAATACTATTATTAATTTAAATACACTTTACTGACTAAAATCACAATGTTTATCACTTTGTTTATCTTTGAAGTCTTAACCTCACTTTCTATGCTTTCTGAACTTTCTGAACTACTCGCCGAGAATGCGATCGGTCTTTTATACCTAAAAATGACAGATCTCGATTGTTCTGTGATGACGCCACCATTCTCTCGATAATTCCAGATGTCACTTTGGAATCTTCTGGTAGGTTCTTTTTCGAGTAGGTGCAAATACATCATTCTAGGGTTGTAACACATTACACTGCCCCCTCCTTAAGCCTGAACGTCCCGGTCAGGCAATTCAGCCTCTTTCACATACTTCGCCAGTCTATCCAAGTGTACGATCTTCATCTTGGACTTTTTGTTTCGTTGAATCCGATAAACGACATCATTAATTCGGGTAATAACAGTATACGGTCCATCCCAAGGAGGTTGAAGTTTCGGGGATCTCCATTCCTTCCGCTGTGGGTTGTACAGCCAAACCAGATCCCCCACCTTGAATCCCCCTGTACTGGCATTCTGATCATAACGAGCCTTCAAGCGGTTACTAGTTCTGTTCATCTGCTCTCGATCATTCTTCGGCTGTTCTCGGCTTCCATTTCTGTAGTTGCTCATCGAAAATGGTTCTCCATGGGCAGCACAATTTTTACACTTGCGACACCAGGCCTCCACATCCTGGCGACTATTAACCCAATAGAACTGTTCCCGTGCTCTACTCAATGTCTTGTTTATGCCGAAGTGTCTGCTGGATGTTTCATTATGTGCTTCCTGGAGTACTTCTGGTACACGACACCTGGGAATCACTAGACGCATGGCAACCTGCTTCCCATCTGGGCTTTCCCATGCTCTCCTCAAAAGCCCATCTACGACCATAAGTGAATCCCATTGTGACCTTCAGCCCCACTTCTTTGTTGGAAACATCCTTCCATGCTGGACGCGTTCCCTCTTCTTTTGCTCTCAACATGGGTCCGATTTCTACATCGCGCAATTGCTCTTGCCTCAGAGTTTTCTTTGTCCAACTGTCTGGAAGATCGACCTTGACAATGTTGACTTCAACCATGTTCGGCAATTTTCCCACCTGAGGGTAGCGCTTGCAATCTTCCTTGTCTGGTTTTCTGGATAATGCAGGAGTTTTGACTGCCTGCGTTGTCAACAGCCTGGTTTTCTCACATTGGTCGTTCACTTTTGACAAAATAAATTGTTCGTTCCCAATCCTTAACATTCGCTTTCCTACGTCAACAATAAATCCATACTGTTCCATAATGTCCAGTCCCAAAATGAAGTCATCCGTAATGTCAGCCACGATGACCCTGTGGTCGAACCTCAAATGCCCAATCTGCAAACCCAGGTCTACTTCTCCATGAACCGTAGCCCTGTCCCCCGTAGCTGTCCGGACGATCACTTCATTTTGCCTCTTGGTAATCTTTATGCCTGATATAAATCCTGGCCGTACTATTGATGACGTAGTACCTGTGTCGATGGTAAACAAACATTTCCTTCCATTCACGTGGCCTTGTAACAATAGACTATTCGAAATTCCTCGAAGCTGGGAAATCTTTATTTCTCTGGGGTCACTGCATTCCCTAGCCAGAACAACCCCATTGGTACTGCTTTCCTGCTTCTCTTCAAGATTCACAGCATTTTCTCGACTCTCCGAATTCTGCTGTCGACAGTCTCGCTTCATGTGTCCTACCTTGCCGCAGTTGTAACATTTAATACCTCCGCTCGGCTTTCCTTTATTTTGTTGTTTCTCCTGCTTTCCGAGGCCATCCAATTTATCGCATAATTTGGTGAATATTTTCTGCATCTCAGTCAGCAAGGGGTTCTGGTTCATTTCTGGTTGCGATTCTTCGAGAGTCACAGCTCGCACTCTCGACCTTGGAGTATCTCTGTAGGCGGCTTCTACTTCAAGTGCACGCACCAAAGCTTCGCTACTACTTTGGTGTCTTGTCAGCCTCAGAACTCGCCTGACCTCTTCGTCCCTTATGCCATCTAAAAAGGCCCCTACGGCTAATTGTTCCTGAAATTCTCTAGGTGCACTCGGATACGCCAGGTGTGCCAGTCTCTCTATCGCAGCTTCGAATTCCTGTAAACTCTCTCCAGCCTTTTGTGTTCGTGATTTTAGCTGGGCTTGGTATACTTGGGCGAGATGTTGGTCGCCATATCTCAAGTCCAATGCAGCTTCCAAGACTTTGAAGTCCCTTTGTTTATCCACTGGGATAGACTGAAGCAACTCTGAGGCCTGGCCCCTTAACGCCAGAACTAATGCCATGGCCTTTTCCTCGTTATCCCAGTTGTTCGCACATGCTGCTGCCTCAAACTGCCTCTTGTACGTCGTCCAGGAACTTTGGCCGTCAAAAGAAGGAGGTTTTAGTCGGTGACCTGATGATACCACCTGCTGGCTTCCTCTATCTCTCAACTGTCGTTTAAGCCGGTCTATTTCTCCCTTGACTTCTTCTTCGAACTCACTCATCTTTTCTTCAAACTGATTTACTTTTCCTTTTACTTGACCGACTTCGGTCTTGACTTCACCTACTTTATCTTCGACCTTATCTACTTTTTCTTCTACCTTGCTTATCTCTTCTTTGACTTCACTTTTGACAGAAATGATTGCGTCCTGTTGTATTTTTATTTGATCGCTCAGGATTTTCCTTAATTCCTCCTGGCGTCTTTCTTCCAAGTCTTCCATTATTTTTCTGAGTGCGTCTTTTTCCTCTTGACGTTGTCTTTCTTGCTCTTCTTTCTCCTCTTGCTGTCGTATCTTCAGGTCCTCCATCATTTCTCTCAATTCAGCTTTTTCTTCTTGGCGTCTTGTTTCTTCATCCTCTTTTTCTTTCTGACGTCTTCTTTCTTCATCCTCTTTTTCTTTCTGACGTCTTCTTTCTTCATCCTCTTTTTCTTTCTGACGTCTTGTTTCCTGATCTTCCATAATTTTCTTTAATTCGTCCCTTTCTTCTTGACGCCGTTTTTCTTCCTCCTGGCGTTTTCTTTCTTGCTCTTCTTTATCTACTTGACATCGCTTTTCTTGTTCTTCTTTCTCCTCTTGACGTTTTTTCTCCTGTTCTTCTTTGTCTTCCTGCCGTTGCTGCGCCATCATTTTTTGGAATTGTTCGAATAAGTCCTGTATTTGTTTATCGGATGCCATACTTCTTGTTGTTACGGGCATACGATGAAATTAAAATAAAATAAATTTAACTGTCACGTCAATATCGGTAATGGAACTTTCTAGACAAATCTCGAAATAGCACGAAAAAGTCTTATCCAGAGTCTTTTGTCACTATCCAGTTCAGAGAATTTAATAATCTCCACTAATGTCCAAATAGAAAAGTTCTAGAAATTTTCACGCACTAAATGAGTCTTTTTCAGTGTCTCTATCACTTCTCAGTTCAAAGGATTTAATTATCACACTAATGTCCTAATAAAATGTTCTACAATGTCTCAAAAATGCACTCAACACTATTTTCCTGTTCGAAAATAACCCTCGAACAAATGTCCAGTAAATGAGTCCTCCGTGTTAGCACTAAACCTCGAGAATACTTCTCGAACACTCCAGCACAACTTCAAAGCTCCTCTTGTCATAAAATTCCGCTTTCTGACACCAATTGTAACGTGTTTCCACCCTTAGGAAACCACCCTCGCAAATTCCGTGGGTTCCAAAAATTATAACAAGAGATGTCCACTAACACACTTTATTAAATATTTACTGGATACTTCACAATTCACAATACTATTATTAATTTAAATACACTTTACTGACTAAAATCACAATGTTTATCACTTTGTTTATCTTTGAAGTCTTAACCTCACTTTCTATGCTTTCTGAACTTTCTGAACTATTCGCCGAGAATGCGATCGGTCTTTTATACCTAAAAATGACAGATCTCGATTGTTCTGTGATGACGCCACCATTCTCTCGATAATTCCAGATGTCACTTTGGAATCTTCTGGTAGGTTCTTTTTCGAGTAGGTGCAAATACATCATTCTAGGGTTGTAACACATTACACTATCTAATTTTTATTTAATTTATGTAGCGAACTGAAATAATTCTCAAACCAGTTCACCCTTCTTCAGCGTTACCAGATTTGGACTTAACATAGCAATTAATTTTTCAATAAATATCCTCATGAATGTTATAACTTGGTTATTTTTGTGAATTTACAATTATCTCTTTTTTTGATCTGAAAAAAAAAATTTTTCTACCAAAATTGATGAGCAGGGAGAAGAAATGGAAAAAAAATTAGGACAAAATAATTATTTTTTAATATGCAGAGAGCGCAAAGTGCTCGTGACGCCCCTCATGCCCTAGCACTCACCCCTTCAGACATTGTCGTCCCTAGGCTATATAGTACAGTAACTAGAGGTTTTAACTTCGGAATAATGTCATATTGAAAGGATTTCGTTCATTTTTGGCAGTATAATAGTAAATGCTTCACAGAAGAGTTTCTATATTGTGCGGGGGCTTGCTAATTTATAGGGGGTGGCACTTAAAAAATATATATATTTATTGGAGCTGAAATACAATCAAATTTTAAGAAGAAAAGGTTCTATGCAATTTTTCACATAAATTGATAGTTTTTAAGTTATAACGACTTCAAAATTGCTATTTTAGCTTAAAAAAAAAGGCATTTCCAAACGGCTTTCGTCAAGTATCTCGAAAAGTATTACTTTATCGGAAAAATGTTACAGACCAATTACAGAAAGTACAAACTGGAAATTAATTATATTTTTTGTTTATTGATGTAAAATTAATAATTTCGGAGATATTTAAGTTTATATTTGGTATCCAAGTGTTTCGAAATTCCCTTTAAAGTTTAAAATGCATTTTTTTCTAAAGCAAGTGCTTTAAATGAGCAAAAAAAATTTGAGCATCTAGGTAATGCTACATTTTAACGAAAAACTGTATTTGAGATAATTTTTTTAAATTTTTTTTATATAAAAAAATATAAATACGCACATTTTTCCGTCATAACTTCTTTATTTCTTATGCTACAGGAACGAGTAAAAAATAATTTGAAAGCGCAATTAATTGTCTTGAATTTCATTTCTTAGCATGCGTGACGTAGATGTCACAATTTCTGAGACATGTAACATTTAAACTGCATTTTTCGTCTTATAAACGTTCGGACGCCATTTGTAAACTTTCATATCTTCGAAAATATTAAATCTATGTAAATAAATATACAAGCGAAATTCATTATTAGTTTATGAGGTCTCTACCTATTTTTCAATAAAACTAATATTTATTGAGATATTTGGAAAAGAAAAAAAAATTACGTTTTATCGAAAATACCTTTATGGTTTAAACTGTATTTTTTTCTAAAGCAAGTGCTGTAAACAAACCAAAAAATTTGAGCATCTACGTCATGCTATATATTAATGAGAAACAGTGTTTAAAATTCCTTTTTTTTAATTACTGGCTAATTACAGTAACAAAATGGCGACGTTGTTATTAAAAAAATGTGTAGACGCACATTGCTTCGGTCATAACTTCTTTGTTTTTTATGCTACAGAAACAAATGAAAAAAACAGTTGAAAGCTTAATTAATAACCTATTATTCTACCTATTAGCTTCCTTGACATAGGTGACACAGTTTCTGAGATATTTAACTTTCACCCCCAAATAATTATCTTATGAACACTTGGATGCCGAATGTAAACTTAAATATCTCCGAAATTATTAATCCTACATCAATATACAAAAAATGTAATTAATTCCCAGTTTGTACTTTCTGTAATTGGTTTCTAACATTTTTTCGATAAAGTAATACTTTTCGAGGTACTTGACGAAAGCCGTTTGGAAATCCTTTTTTTTAATCTGCCACAATGTATTAGCAAGGGGGCATGTTACTACTTATGCAGATGACACCTCGATTGCTATAGCAGAACCATCACTGGAACAACTGCAGAGATCAATAGGTACTATCGTGGATGAAATGGCAGGATGGTGCCAAAAAAATAGCCTTATGTTAAATTCAGAGAAAACAAAATGCATTTACTTTAACAGAAACATACAATTTCCTGCGGAGCTATGTAACATGTCTCTTGTTAAGAGCACAAAATTTCTTGGTGTCAGTGTTGACCACAAAATGTGCTGGGAAATACATATTGATGTAGTTGCAAAGAAATTGAGTAGTGCTTTTTTTGCTATCATGCAACTCAGATATGATCTGCACTCTGAAATAATGATGCAGGTTTATTATGCGCTAGCATATTCAGCTATGTCATATCATGTCATACTATGGGGAAGCGCAGTGGGCGTAAACAGAGTATTCCTAGCCCAAAAAAGAATTGTACGTCTTATCTATAATAAGAAAAGACGTGAATCTTGCCGGGACTTATTTATAAACAACGGAATTCTCACATTCTATTGCATATACATTCTCAAGTGTTCACTCTATGTCAAAAATAATCTTAACCTTTTTGCGGAAAATGGCTCAAACCATAATTACTCAACCAGGTTTCGAAATGCTCTTCAAAATGAAATGCATAGGACAGCAGCTTATGAAAGATCTGCACACTACAAGTGTATACAAATTTACAATCATCTACCAAATGAATTTAAAATCTGTCCATCTGCAAGTAAATTTAAAAATGACATTAAAAAATTCCTTGTATCTAAGTGTTATTATTCAATGCATGAATTTTTTAATGACAGGTTTTAACTATTACATATACATGTAAACATTTTATATCTAATTCTAGGTAAACCTATTGTAAAGTATATTCTTTTTAATTATTTTAATTATTTTATCTGTACTGTGTAAGTGTTCCTGACCACCAGTTTATTAACTTAAACTCGGACTCGTAATCTGACATATCCTATATATCATGTGTATTTGAAATGATCTGTAATAAGGATGAATAAATATATTATTATTATTATTATTAAGCTAAAATCGCAATTTTAAAGTTGTTATAACTTAAAAACTATCAATTTATGTGAAAAATTGCATAGAATCTTTTCTTCTTAAAATTTGATTCTACTTCAGCTCCAATAAATATATATATTTTTTAAGTTCCACCCCCTGAGAGGGGGAAATTAGCAAGACCCCATACAATATAGAAACTTTTCTGTGAAGCATTTACTATTATACTGCCAAAAATGAACGAAATCCGTTCAATATGACATTATTCCGAAGTTTTGCATATTTTTTACCTCTAGGTACTGTACTAATAATAGTCTAAATAGCCCTATGGATAATCCAGCCCTGATCACATACCGTAGAAAAGAGTGCTAAAATAATGATCTGCTCAGATGAATGCAGCCAATGTTTTATAGAATAGTTTCATTTGTCAATTTATTTTGTTAATTATTATTAGCCATTTTATTTAAACATTTCAAAATCAGCGTGTGCTGTATTTCTTTAGTTAAAAGCAACAGTTTTTTTTTTGTTGTTATATACTTATGTAACGTTTGTCAGTGGATGCTTATTCAAAATTGACAATATAAGTAGAATGACTTTAAAAAAATAAATCATGTTATAGTCCAGTTGGTGGGGTAGAAATATTTTTGATATATGTTGTTTAAGTCGAAATGAAATGAAAAATATGAGTTTTCGACCTTGGGAGGGTGAGACATGGGCCGCCATCTTTCATGGAAGGTGCAAAAAGTTGGGTTTTTTTCAAGATAATTCCACAACGGCTGCAGCAGGTACTCTCTTGCTTTGTAGAAAACAACAACTAATTGTAGGGTAATTCACAGAGGATCTTTTAGGTCTATGGGAAGAAGAGCTGAAAGAGCCGAGCGACCCCTTGAACAATCTACAATCTAAACAACATATATCAATATCATTTCTTCCTTTTGTAAAGCAAAGGCCTTTTTTTTGTCCTACTAACTGGATTATTATTACCCGGTATAAATTAAAGCAATTGCAGAACAAGTGTTAGTGATTTGCAGATCTATTATATATGTACCGATTTTTGTATTAGTTACTCCTCAATATTTTTAAATAACCGATATCGATGACTCAATGGTCAAAATAAGACACATGTTATTATCATAGTTATTGGTTATTGCACACGTCCCGATAAAAAAAAACATAGAATGCATTCCAGGTAATATATTGTGCTTTGCCTTAATCTAAACATGTGTTTTGTGTAAACAATTTGATAACTTGCAAATTGATGTCTAGTTCATCGTGTATTATTTAATATAAGATTAATATTATTTAATATTTCAGGAGTATTAGTTGTTTAGAAACTGGTAATAATTAAATATCGATATGCAATAAAAACATTAATAATAAATTTAAGTTCCTTAATCATTTATTTGTTTTTGAAGGAATTGTCTTTAGACATAGATGTTGACCCCTTGTCACTTCCTGAAATGCATGAGCACATGATACGTAGTCCACCACCTACAAATTGGCCGAAGTCTCCGAATTTCAAAGTGTTTCAATTTCCCCATGGTGAAGATGAAACGATCTCAGTCGAAGTTAATGTAAGAACAATTTTTCTTCTATTCCCAGATTTAATTTTATCATAGACTAGTATTATTATTTTACCTTAAAAGCTCTGGATCTAAGGTCTATTAATTTCCCTATTCTACAGCCTACATGTATTGGAAGTAAAAATAGCAAATTCTTAGTAGCTTCGTCATGCTAAATAACAATGTTAAAAGCAAAAGTTCAAGTTGGCTCTGATTTTCCCTATACAGGTAATAAAGTGTAACGCAGGTATAGGGGTCTACAGACGATCCAGCTGCTGGGACCCGACATTGTCGGTACGCTTTGAAAATAATTGGGATTCCAGCGGACCAGTTCACTTTTACGAATGAGTTCAAAGCACGCCGACAAGGCTGGCTACCTGCCGCTGCATCGTGTGTAGATCCCTTATAAACCCTAGTTTATGGGCGGTCCTATCACAAATAACAGGTAGAAGTAGAATTCTACGAAAAATAGACATACTAACTACCTATCTCTTTATTTGTCACTAAAATTAATATTCATTCCTTGTGCATGATAAGCGTTCATTTTCGAAAGTAAATAGTGCTATTTTGAAAATATGGCACGAGATTGTGTAAATACACTAACAACTCTTGTTATATTTGTGGTGAAGTGACTTTTGCGTATCAAAAACGTAATTTTACTCCCAAAATTAAGAAGGTGTACCAGTTGTATTTTGGTTGTATAATTGGAGATGAAGACAAAAAATGGGCACCTTATATATGTTGCGGCAATTGTGCGAACAATATTTGCAGTTGGCTAAGTGGAAGAGGACGTTCAATGGCTTTTGCTGTGCCCATGATCTGGCGAGAACCTACAGATCATGTTACCGATTGTTATTTTTGCGTAATACCTTCTATTAGACAGGGTATTAACAAGAAAAAAAGGATGGTAATACAATACCCCAATTTACCATCTGCCATTCGCCTGGTTCCCCAAAGTGATGAACTACCTATTCCTAATCCACCTCAAGAATACAGCCTTGATTCTGACGAAGAATCGGATGGTAGATGACGACTTATAGTACAGTGAATGAAGGTAAAAATCAACTATTACCTCCGATTTCGGTGAACCTCCATCAATTTGCATGAAAATTTGGGATTGAGTATATTTTACCCTCAACTTCAAAAGTGACATATGCTCGACTTGCGCTTTTTGCATTTTGTTAAAAATGGGAAAAAATGCAGATTTAAGCATTCTGGCGTAAGTAATCTCCTTTAATCAGATAAAATAAATATTTTTCAACACTTATATGCATGATTTATGATTTTAATTAATTTTTCAACCCTTTTAGCAACCACCCCTTAAATCGAAAATCATGAAAAAATCATTTTTTGTATTTCTGAAATATGAAATCGCATATTAACATTACACAAACGGTTTGTTTAATGTTTATGATATAATTTTTGGTTGACTGTGAAATTTCAACCCTTAAAAACCACCCCCTTAATGCAGAATCATTGAAAAAATTGGTTTCAAGAAACTTTAATCATTTGAATAATACATTACTGAATTGAAATCTCATTTACTGAGTATTAAAGTAATTATTTATTTATTGCGAAATTTTTCAGCTTTAATAGCTTTAATTATTTATAATCTTTTTTATTACTTATGATAAACTTTATTAATATATTTCAAACTTTATTAATATTATTCTTTCCACATTCCCCAAACTACCCTTCGTGCACAAATTGATGAAAAAGCATGATTTAACGTTGGAAACAATTTTTTCAGTGCCTATGTGACTTATAAAAATTTAATTTATTAATTAAGAGGAAAATGTATTAAAATAAATATTAAAATATATGAAAAGTTTATTAATTTTTTATTTAAATAATGTTTCATAAATTAATCAAATATTAATAGTACATTAAATTTAATTTTTCACTCTTCATCAGAGCTCTCTTCACCAACTTCTCCTTCTTCATTAATTGGAGGGCTATTTTGGCAATTGTCCCCACTGCATGATCCCCAGGTTGCATTGCAAAATAACCCTACTCTTCGACACCCGCAAGAAGCGCCGCACCCTTTTATTGTTTTTTTTTACAATAACTCCGTTAATTTTTATGATATCAGGTTCATCCAAAAACCATTTGAAAGGTAATTTTAAGGGCTATAAGATCGTATTAAATTTGTTCTTTTAAAACCCTTATTTTTTAAAAGATAAAAGGTTAAAGGGCCCCGGTTACATGGTTCTCGCAGTAAAATTTAGGCTTTAAACGTTTCTATCTCGGTTATTTTTTATCCTACAAAAATAAAAAAAAAACTTTTTCTTCTCTATTATTTTTTACATATATCGAGTATTTTTGGAGTTATTATCAAAAGTAAATGAAATTTACGAAAATTTGAAAAATTCTGATTTTTTTAAATCATATTTTTTTTTCAAAAATATGCATTCTAAACCGGTCAAAATTTTTTAAAGTCATTACTTATGTTAAAATAAAGAAAGTCTTATAGGGATTACTATAAATTTTAATTTTTGTGGAAATGGCGTAGGTTTTATTTTTCACTTTTTCCTAAAAAATTCGAAAGGGTCCTCTTATTTTCATCATAACTTGCTTAATTTTGATGCTATCAACTTCTTCTACAGCTCATTTGATAGGTATTTCTGAGTACTTTGAAAAGTGTTCAGTAAGTATATTTTATAAAATGTATCGTTTTGCCGTTATTTAAGCTTGAATACTTAGATTTGAGTACTCGCCGAATTAATATTAAAAGGTTTTTTAAGGAAGGAATATATTCGTTTTTTTATTAGCTTCAATTTTGGTAATGACAACTTTTTTGTAAAAACTTACAGTTTTTGAGTTATTTATGAAAAACCGCTTTAAAACGCATTTTTTTCACGAAAAATCAAAATCTTTGATCTTTAATAACTCAAAAAGTATTGATTTATTTTAATAACTTTATATAACAAATTTTGCTTAGAATTGGCCCCTCTATCGATTCCCGGGGTTATTTTTCATAAAATAATTTCCACCCCCGAGAAGGGGTGGCATCCACCCCCAGGGTAAAAGCGGAAGTTGGCACTATGTCACTTTTGTTTCTTGAGGTATCCTCTAACTACTCACAAATTTTCATGAAAATCGATGGAGGTTCAACGAAATCGGAGGTGAAAACCTTCAGTGACTGTACTATTAGTCCAGCCATCAACATCACGAGATCCCAATTTCTCTGCCGAAGTGTCCGGTGGTCAACCACACAAAATTAATCAACGCGAATTAAGTGTTCTTATAAGAGACCTTGATCTGTCCAAGGCAAAAGCGGAGCTTTTGGCATCTCGATTACAACAATGGAATTTACTACAAGAAAATGTTAAAGTTTCCATGTATCGAAGTCTTCAAAAAGATCTTATACCTTTTTTCAAAATGGAAAATGACTTGGTTGCTTGCAAGGTCATTGACGGTTTAATGAGTGCTTTACACATTCCTTATGATCCTAGTAACTGGAGATTTTTTATTGATGCCTTGAAACTTAGTCTAAAAGCTGTGTTACTCCACAATGGAAATAAATTGCCATCAGTTCCAATCGCCCATGCTGTCCACATGAAGGAAAATTACAGTAACTTGAATGTATTGCTACAAACTATAGAATATAACAAGTATAAGTGGCAGATTTGTGCAGACTTAAAAGTGATAGCTATCTTACTTGGTATGCAGCAAGGGTATACCAAATATTGCTGTTTTCTTTGTGAGTGGGACAGTCGAGCACGATTAGAACATTACAAAAGAAAAATTTGGCCGCCAAGACTGGGTTTTGAACCAGGAGAAAAAAATGTTGCTAACATTCCATTAGTTGATTCACAAAAGGTAATACTGCCACCACTCCACATAAAACTAGGGCTTATAAAAACTTGGTAAAAGCTATGGACAAAGAAGGACGTGCTTTCAGTTATTTAAAACAAAAATTTCTGACTTAGTAATGCGAAAATTAAAGAGGGAATCAAGAACCTTTTCAAAGATGCTGAAATTGACAACATTCTAGAAGGTAATGAAAAAGCTGCTTAGAATTCCTTTAAAAATAGCAACACACTTTCTCGGTAACAAAAGAGCAGAAAACTATAGAGACCTTGTTGGGAATCTTCTTTCTTGCTACCAGAAATTAGGATGCAATATGTCATTAAAAGTCCACTTTCTACATTCACACCTAGATTACCTCCCAGAAAACTGGGGTGCAGTAAGTGATGAGCATGGAGAGAGATTCCACCAGGATATTCAAAATATGGAAAAAGTCAGGGCCAATGGACTTCTGCGATGTTGGCAGACTACTGTTGGACATGAATAAGAGATGCTCCAGAAGTAACTTATAAGAGATGGGCTAAGAAGTGCAAGAAGAATAATTAATTTTCTGATTAAGGGGCTTATATTCTAATTAAATATATAGTATATAACATGTATTTGAATTATATATCAAAATGGCAAATATTTTTTCGCATGATGTAAATTAATTGCTTTTTTTATTAAAATTATACCATAATATGTGAGTTAGGTCAGTTATTACAATTTTTAGAGCCAACAATTTTTTTTTATGACTATATGCAGCTGTGACCAAAATAATGCAAATAATTGGTAAACGATACAAAATAAAAGTTAAAATTTGTAGGTGTGTGATTTTCAAGATGCAATGCGAGTAAACAATGATTAAGGCCTGATACTCTCATTATCCGATGTAATTTGTTAAAGTGCCTTTTTTGCCTCCTAGGTTAATATTTTAATAATATAAAACCATCGATGAAGATTAAATATTTACATGTTTAGTCAGTTTTAAAGAACCAAAAAGCTGCATAACTTGTATCATTAATCAAATAACTTGAAAAGTGATTTATGAAATGAGCCAATCGTAGAATAATATATGGAATTCATCCTTCATTAGACCTGATTTATCAGTTTGCATTTAATCCTGTAACGTATTTTTTTAGGCCAAAGATTCAAAGACATCCGAGCTAAATCCAAAGCATTCCAGTTGGGATGGCACAGATACATCTCCGCTAAAAGCATTCCCTAAGACTCACCACTATCATCAAGATAGATTCTCATTGCTTACACCCAGTACACTTAGGTCTTCAGCCGAGGATAGTGTCCGCTTGATGGCCGAAGACTAAAAAGTCATTCCATTAAATTACGAGCATTCCTTAAGAGGTGATAAATTATATTTTCTAGTCAAATATTTTATGTACTTCGAACTTTTAGTACATGTTTGTTATGGCCAGTTCTTGCCAGTGTATATTTTTCATAGTTGAATGTTGTGTTTTTATATTGGTATAATTGTTTTGTTTGTTTTTGTTTAATTTATTCGTTAGTGAAAATATGGTTAAACTTATAATGCAGTTAGATTATCAAGAAAAATATTTTTTTGAAGTCGAGTCGAGAGAAATTGGGCAGCTAGGTTTAAGTAAAATTATTCTGACTGTGTTATTGTTTTGATGTATTTTTGTATAAGTAGTCTATTTTAGTGAAAGTCCGTACTCCGTCTTTGGAATTGGTTGTAAATACTGAAATGTTTATTTATTTCCGTTGCTACTAGTAGAAAGTATCAGAGTTATAATAGAATAACACTGATTTTTACTTAACTACAAATAAAATTTATTTTTTGAACTTTTAATATAGTTCTAGTTATTAATATACTTGTGAACGTAGCTTGTCTTTTAAACGTTTAAATCCAGATTTATAAAAAATCGACTTTTAATTCCATCTTGTTAATTTTTGTTTTGTTAATATTCTCTACCTTTGGGGCCTATCCTAGTTGCTTAAAAAAGGAAAACAATAAACCACGAAGCAATAGAAGGAAGCAAAATAATTTTCATTTATTTGAATAGTTTGTGTATTTGAACAGTTTTTCAGGGGGTTTCAATAAATTGTACACTTTTTTGGTACATTTGTCATAAATGGGATAAAAAATTGTGATTGTGTTACACCAATTTTGGCAAAAGGACAGAAATTTGATTTTTTCCATTTGGTCCCTAAAATTTCATTTGAGTCCGTAAAATGAGTCTTTTCTGGACTCAATCCCAAAAGGTTGCCGTGGCAACTTTTGAGGATCATTTAGTTAAATAAGGCAAAATGGTTCATACAACAATTAAACAACTTTATTTAATCTAATAGGTACAAAAATATGACTTAATTATTAGGTTTGTAAATTAAATTAATAATGATTAAATCATTATGGCCCAAAATGAAAATTAAATGAACAATTTTGAGCACCTTCAAAACTATTACCCCCAAACGAAATACCCGAACCCAAGGGTATCTTGTTAATTTCTTTTGATGTTGTGGTAGTAGCTTCGGTAGTAACCGATATTATGTTACTCGATGGTTCGATTTTCTTCTCCCCCATTAACATTCTGCACACTTTTTTCTTATCAATTGATTCTTCTATATATGACTGCCACTGAAGACGACCTGGAATTAGTTATTATTTAGAATAAAAGGACAATAATATTGTGAAAAACTTGCTTCCATCTTCCTAGCCGTTTCAATGAGGTTAAATCGATGTCAGCATCTGCCGCAAGAGACGTAGAACTTCTCTGGAAGCAGTGCCATGTATACTCTGTCGGCTTCGGTAGTTTAAGAAATTCAGCAACGATAGACGGCATTTTCCCAAAAGAATGGATTCCTACACGTTGTACCGTACATTTTCCCTTACGATAAGAAATAAAAAAACAATAGTGTTTAACATTCGCTGGTCGTTTTCGAACATATTTCTGGTACACTTCCATGGAATTGCCAGCTTCACCTTCAGCTACCACGGGAAACACTCTCTTAATGTTGGTTTTCGTGTCTGAAATTGTTATCGTGTGTCTTTTTGGACAATATCTTGTATTTTTAGTGAATGTAGCTCTTCTCGCCTGCATGCACCACACACGCCAATGAGAAGAGCAACCTGAGAAATTAAATATGAAACTGATGCACATCATTAAAGTATGATTTTAAACTTACTTTGATTAATAAGTACTTCTCATCGTCTGCATTTATCAAAAATACATTAATTTCTTGGCGCGTCAAAACTTTTGACTTTGTGGGCTCGTGGCCTACTGAATTTTGCTTCAAAAAAGCTATGACTCTGACGAATTTGTTTATTTCTATATTTTCTTTGACAGACAAAACAGCTTTTATCATCGAATATTTTGACCAGAGAGTAGATGGTTTTACTTCTTGCGACTGTAATAGGAAAATACGAAAATAGCCACAATGATAATTTACGTATGTTATTATTATTGAATGCAAAGAATAGCGGCACTTACCTTTTCATATAAATAGTTCAACATTGCATCCTCGTCTACAATTACAATGTTGTTCATTTCTTTCCATTGAATGAATGCTTTATATCCCCTTTCATAAATTTGACGGCATTTCTAACACAATTTCCTTCGCTTTTTCAGATATAATTTGTAGATTACGCATTTTATAGCGTATAAAAAGAACGCGTCAAAATTTTTTTGTTTACGTTAAACAATCTGGTTACTATGGTCGCATGATAAGTAAAATTCGAAGCTCACTATTTTCGAGAAATATTTGATGTGATCAAAAATTTAAATATGTATTAGGGACCTTTAACAAAAAAATGTTGTTTGTAACACGCACCCAAAATGAGTTTTTTGGGATTCATCGGCTACGATTCGTCCTAAAAAACATGATTTTAGATACTTGTTACAAAAATAACTATTTTTAGTACAGAGAAAAATTTTTTTACATTTTTTACAGGTCATCGAGAAATTATATTATTAATCATTCCCATGTATATCGTTGAAATTGTTGAATACTATTAGGCCTAAAAAAAAGCAAAAATGAAAATATCCCAATCTATAAAGTACAAATCAAAATTTAATATGCTCTGAACATTAACCATCAACTATTTTTTTTACTGTTCCTTTGATATAATTTCTAAGAAGAAAATAAAAGAGAATAAATCATCGTAGATAAAATGGTCTTTCTGTTAATTTTACGAAAAAATTCTATTTGGATAAAATATTAGGCATTGAAAGTTAGAGCCATAATAATATGCCAACTTTCATTACATTTGAACAAAAAAATAATAATACTATTTAAAGTAAATAGCTTTTTATTTTTTAACACAATTAACAGTTTCAACAAATTCCACCCTTCTTCTAATTCTTTGTAACTTCTAATTTCTTCAAGAGGTATTATTATTATTATTAATATTATTTTTTGTTCAAATGCAATGAAAGTTGACATATAGCTCTAACTTTCAATGCCAAATATTTTATCCAAAGAGAATTTTTCTGTAAAACTAACAGAAAGACCAGTTTACCTGCAATGGTTTATTTTCTTCTTAGATTAACTCCGCGAGTTAGATCCCACTTTAACTGAAATTTGGTAAAATTCCATTTTACGTCAAGCAGACTGAGACTGCAGAAAATGAAAGCCGTACTAATTTCTTTTTGGTATATTACACCTATGGCAAACACAATCCTGGGACACACTGTATATTCCCTGTATATTAAGGAAATAGTTTCATTATCATTTTAATGTATTTTCTTAAAAAATTCGAATAGCTTTTTTATAAATCTGGCATTTATACGAGCTTCACCTTATAATAGTCCAATCGGTAAAGTAAAAAATACACTAGAAGCTCGCAAAAAATTTTATCTGAGATTTTCCTTCAGTAACTCTTAGTTACAAAAATCAGTTTGGGGTTGCCCTCCAAAAAACCACCCCTTATTTTACTGATAACTCGTTAACCGTTGAAGATATAAAAAAATGCTCATTATAAAAAAGAAAGCTTGACTAGTTTCCTAAAAAAAGTCCTTCTGTAATTTTTTTGTATATGCCATAGTTTTCGAGAAAATCGATATTGAAAATATAAGAAAAATTGAATTTTTAGAAAATGCGTTATATAATCGTATCTTCGCCAATTGTCGACAAATCTAAGAAAATCAGGAAGCAAATAAAAGATATTTTTATAACCTTCGATTTTTCACCATAGAAAATTATAAAAGTAACTAGATTTCTAGGGTTTTTAAGGTCGTGTTAGTAAAAATTGATTTTTTCCCGATTTTTTTGACTACATATTTGCCAATTGTTAACATATTATAAAAAATAGAACCAGATATGAAATACATTCATTTAATAACTTTATTTTGTAACCATAAAAAATAATAAAAGTCCCTATGTTTTATAATTTGGAGATTGTGTAAGTAAAAATTGTTCTTTTTTCAAATTTTAATTGTTGACATGTTATGGAAAAGAAGCAAATGAAAGATTTAATAACTTTATATCATAAAAAATTATAAAAGTCACTATATTTTTACTAATTTTGAGATTATGTCAAAAGTAACAAAATGAAACACTTTAGTAATGAGTTTTGATCTGAGTTTATTTACCAATTTTAAAAAAATATATTTTACAATATTAACGTTTTTTTTTTTTATATTACATCTTCAGCTTCATTGGATATTATATTATTTCTTCGTCGTAATCAACTTCTGGTTCAACGAGAGGTGTATTTATGCATGTGTCGTTTTTGCAAGAACCACAAGCTTCGGTACAAAATAGGCCAGCTTTTTTACAAGCATTTCCGCATCCCTTTTTACAATTGCAAAAAATTATTTTTAGAATTTCACTTGGTTCTGGTGGTTTTGTCATCATATTTGGAGTTAATATTTTTCCTTTTTTCCATCCCCATTGTTCTGGTAATAAATCATTTGACAGCCATTTCTGAACTTGTAAATATACTCTGAAACAATGTGCTGCTGCATCATCGGTAGGAGGAAGAGATACAAGATTCGCAGCCTTTTATAGTTCCATATGTCGTTATAATACATACATGTACCAACACTGGTTTATTTTGGAAATAACAAACACTTTATCACTTAAAAACAGAAAAATAAATTTGTATGATTAAACAAAATTATTGTAAATCCAGTTATTTTTCTCTTGAAATTTCACTAATTTTATTTGTTTAATAGTTAATTTAAATTAATATAATTTATTAGAATAATATTTCGAAAATGATGCACATAGCAGAAGAATATTTCTTTTCAGCTGTTGTATTTGAGTTGTTTGTTGTAGGTTGAGGTTGTAGTGTATTATACAATGCACAGGCATGCGCGTGCGTGCCTTTTCCATCCATTCTAAACGGAGCATCACCGTGCGTTAAAATTCTCTCCCTTTCAATAGTATTTTTTTATACCTGAGAAATACCGGGTGATTCAGTTTGGTATTCGCCCCCCTGTATCTTTTTTATTTTAACAGAAAACTACCATAAACCATATATATTTGCAAATCGTTTGTCAAGCTCTATCGAATGACGTTCTTAAATCATCTTTTTGATCATATATGCCAAAATAACGATAGTCAACTTTTTTTTTTTCAAATGGTATGCTATACATTTTTTTGCCGATTGTTGTAGAGCTTCTCTTTCTGCATTCAACCATGTGAAAAAAGTATACACTTCCATAAGGAAAATTTCGAGAAAATTAATAAAATACGAAAAAACTTCATTTAAAGGTTTTGTTTCTGATTCAACATAGTTAGCCATGGAAACAATTGAATTTTGTCATTGTTAGTAATGTTAAATTGAAAATACTGTTATTTGTGACTGTTATTCGTTTTTGTTTTGTGTTATACTTCTAAATAGATTTACACAATGGTATCTTACAATAATGGGAAAAAAATGGACATGATATTAATTTACGGAGAGTGCGGAAAAAACAAAGTAGCCAGACGTTTATATCAAGATCGCTTTTGAAATAGGCCGGTACCATCAGTCAAAATGTTTGCAAAATTGGCAAGAAATATGAGCAAAAGTGGAAGTTTTGAGAAAAAAAGAAACGTTTCTAAACACCATTAGATTTCTTCCTTTGGTTCTATCTAAAAGAAAAAGTTTACTTTATACCTCTAAATGACGTCGAAGATCTTAAAACTAGAATACGAATTGAATGCTGCAGATGTTAAAACGTTAAAATTCATTCTTCAACATAAGGAAAATTTCTAAAAAGTTAATAAACTATGATAAAACGTCATTCGAGGGTTTTTCTGAATCAGCATAGTTAGCCAAGGAAGCAATTGAATCTTGACATTGTAAGTAATGTAACTAGTACCAACTAGGCAAATCAGATTCGAAAGAGAGGGATTTTTTCGAGGATTGTGTACGGCACTGATGAGGCATAAAAATTTCGAAACAAAGTTTAATGTTTTCACCAAACAAAGTTCTGTTTTTAAATAATTATGTAATTCATTTTTATATCAACAAACATTTAATGTCGTATCTTTAGTTAATTAATGATAATAACACTCAACAATAATATTAAAATAACAACTAATAATAAATAACAATTACCAATAAAAAAAAACTACCAATACTTGAAAACTAACTAATAATTAAGAAAATAAAAACATTATTTATTGCTTCATATGTTCGATGAGTCCTCCGTTCGCTTCTGTGTTTATCACGCCCTGAATACATACATGTTGAAGAATTTCAACATTTAATCTGGGGCATTCAATTCGTATTATATTTTTAAGATCTTCGACATCATTTAGAGGTGTAAAGTACACTCTTTCTTTTAGATATGGCCAAAGGAAAAAATCACACGGTGTGAGATCCGGTGATCTGGCAGGCCACTTGACTCCCTCACTACGATTTCCGATCCATCTACCTGGATAAGCTGCATTTAAGTAATTCGTTACAATTATAGCATTATGTGGCGGTGCCCCATCTTGTTGTAATATCATGTTATGCCTAATATGTAATGGAACGTCTTCTATGAAATTTAACAACTCTTCTCTTAAAAACTGTAGATATCTTTCTTCAGTAAGCGTGCCTTTGTGAAACTTTGGTCCTATAATTTGTTCGTTGAGAATTCCACACCATACATTAATTCCTCAGATATTTTGGAAATTAGTTTCCCGAAGCCAGTGAGGATTATCCTGCGACCAATAATGGCAGTTATGTCTATTGACAATTCCATTATTATGGAAACGAGATTCATCTGACCACATGATGTGATCTTAATAGTCATTTCTTGAGCAACTGCCAACCACGCTACAAAATGTAGACGTCTCTCATAATCTCCTGGAAGCAAGCCCTGATGTAAATGTATTTTATATGGTCGCAGTTTATTGTCTCTCAGAATTCTTTGAATTGAAGAATATGAAATATCGGTTTCTGTCGCTAACTGACGAATAGAAATATGCAGGTCTACGAAAACACGGGCTAAAACTGCAACTGTAAGTTCCTCATCTCGTGCGGTTCTGGGCTTAAAAACGTTTCTTTTTTTCTCAAAACTTCCACTTTTGCTCATATTTCTTGCCAATTTTGCAAATATTTTGTCTGATGGTACCGGCCTATTTCGAAAGCGATCTTGATATAAACGTTTGGCTGCTTTACTGTTTTTCCGCACTCTCCATAAATTAATATCATGTCCAATTTTTCTTCATTAGTGTAAGATACCATTGTGTAAATCTATATAAAACAAAAACGAATAACACAGTCACAAATAACAGTATTTTCAGTTTGACATTACTAACAATGACAAAATTCAATTGTTTCCATGGCTAACTATGTTGAATCACAAACAAAACCTTTAAATGAACCTTTTTCGTATTTTATTAATTTTCTCGAAATTTTCCTTATGGAAGTGTATACTTTTGTCACACGGTTGAATGCAGAAAGAGAAGCTCTACAACAATCGGCAAAAAAATGTATAGCATACCATTTAAAAAAAAAAAAGTTGACTATCGTTATTTTGGCATATGTGATCAAAGAGATGATTTAAGGACGTCATTCGATAGAGCTTGACAAACGATTTACAAATATATATGGTTTATTGTAGTTTTCTGTTAAAATAAAAAAGATAGAGGGGTGCGAATACCAAACTGAATCACCCGGTATAGTATAATTTTAAATGGTATGATCAAATAATATGAAGTCTTACCTTTATTTTTGGACCGGGTACATTCAAAAATATTAAAATACAAGGACGCTAGATTGATTTAAAAAAAAATCCAAAAAAGGCTGCATATTCAATTTTTTGATATTTTTTTATGCAATTTTTAACTATTAAATGATTAGAAACAATAGTTATATGATATATAAACTCAAAAAAATTTTTTGAGCTAAATTTTCAAGATGTTTGGGTCTTTTTTTTATTTTTAGGAAGCAATAAAAAATTGGGCAAAATTTGGATAACTTCAACATGCTGGTAAATTTGTAAATGTGAATATTTTTATTCCTAACTTTTTCTGCATTGAAGTACTACCTTGAACTAAAAGATAATGCATTTATAACCTATACTAAAGTCAGTTATTTTTTATGGGCCTGTGAATAGTTAGAAGCTCAAAAAATCAAGAGATAACTACATATTATATTGTTATTTTTTATACTAATAAATATCAATAGCCATCAAAAATGGCAACACAAGAGAGTATTTTATATCCCCTTTAAAACCCATTTTGATTTTTCTTCCTAGCTTGTTTGGTTTTCGAGTAATTCAATTTTTTCTATAGGCCACGTGCAAAAAATTTCAAATAAACGAAAATTCGCTCTCATTAAAAATACACATTTTTTAATTTTTTTCAATATCGATTTTCTCGAAAACTATGGCATATACAAAAGGACTTTTTTTAGGAAATTAGTCAAGCTTTCTTTTTTATGATGAGCAATTTTTTTATATCTTCTTTTATTTTTATATTTTTTTATATCTTATAGCAGTTAACAAGTTATCAGTAAAATAAGGCTTTTTTCACTGAAGGGGTGGTTTTTTTTTGGGGGGGGGGTTGCGCTGCTGATTTTTGTGGTTTTGTGATGTATAACCCCTCCACTAACAATTACTGAAGTAAAATAATTTTTTGTGATGGAAATTTTTATAATTGTTGGACTATAATTACTTTTTGTCAGGATTTCCTAGTTTTTTAATGTTGTTATGTTTTATTGTACAGGGTGTCTCGAAATATGTTAAATATGTTAGTTTATTTATTGCCCTCTTTTTTGTTTTAGTTGTGTAGCTATATTTTCAGCTGAGATCTTTAAATACATGTTATAGAAAGACATCTATAGGTACTATAAATCTTGTGCGTATATTTTCTAAATATTTATATTATATACACTGATTTGGAATTGAAAGTTTAAATTTAAATGTCATTACCTTCGAACTGTTTCATACGTTTTTGTGAATTTTTTCTCAATATTTATTAGGTGTTGGAAAGGATGAAGAAAACACAAAGCGAGTCACAAAATTTGTAACACCAATTACTTGTAAGTCTAATAAATATTGAAATGATCCTTTGCTTCATCCTTCATACTTCTCTAATGTAATTTATATACGGTTATTGTGAATAATGAAATTTATTATCTGTTAATTTTTACGTCATACGCTATGAACTTAGGTGTTCGAAATTTCTGAATTTCCAAATGACTTTAAATTGATGGGAATTATGAATTATATAATTGCATGTTGTTGGGTGAAAAATTAATATAAATAAGTGACTTGAAAACCGTGGAAACTAGTCCAAAGTTTATGCAAAAAAGAAATTGGATCTATACTTCAGTAAATTTGAACCAAACCCGGAATAAATTTGTAACAAGCTAATTTCTTCGGGATTGTATTCTATGGCTATCCAGGAGTCTTTGACTGAAAATCCCAAAAAATCTGCCGTGCAGAAATAAAGAGAAAATCCTCCGCCGTGTTGAAATTAGGCATTTTTTTCCTTTAATCGGTAATATGGTATAAATCGGTTAAATATTAACAAAGTTATGATTGTCAAAATGACAGATTCTTTTCAAAAAAGGGTATTTTTTTATGTTTTAACACCTTAAGAATATAACAATAGTCAACAAGAACTTTTGTTGATCATACTAATGAAACATGGTTTATTTAAGTATGAAATAAAACATATACTGGTTAGTTTATTTGATGATATTTAGTTTCGAAAAACAACGAAATTATCTTTTTCTTTGATAAAAAATTTACACAAGTCCAACTTTGCCTGAAAGTGCTAAACAATTCGTAATAGACGGAGGTTTCTCCTTAGAAAAGTTGTGTGGTAACGCCCGGCTCAATGTAAAGATATTGTTCATCAGTGTGTTTCATTTGTTTGTTATCATTATGGTTTAAATTGTATTATTATTTTCGATGGCTATTCTAATGAAAGCACTTCCGTTAAATTTACAGAATATCAAAGAAGAGCTAAAAATGCATTTCAGAAAGAAATTAATAGTGACCCACAAAAAAGTAGTAGATATCTCAAAACGAATTTTTAGCATCAGTGTCAAATAAAGATCAGTTAATTAAACTTCTAACATCAAATTTCGATCAAAATAATATCACAGTCAAATGTGCGGATGCAGATGCTGATTATTTAATTGTAAAAGCTGCTATTGACTGCTCAGCTGATATGTGTAACTCTGTTATAGTTGTTGATCAAGATACAGACTTAATAACGTTACTTATTGAGCATTGCAAAACAGAAAATGTATACATGGTGATTGAGGTAAATCTGATAAAATAACGAATATCTGCAAGCAGGCCCCCCCGCATCAAATCATGGACCCTGGTACCAAATTCACTGGTGGGCCCCAGCATCTAATAATTGATTAGCGAGAAAATTTTTTTTTGTCAAAATCTCAGTATGGGTTCCACAGAAGCCAACGCCCCCGTGCTTAATAATTGATGAACGGGGGGGAGAAATTTGAAAAAAAAATTGTCAAAATCTCTGGCAGGCCCCTGCTACCGAAAGCCAACAGGCCCTCGTGCTTAATTGGAATTTGAAAACAATTTTTTGCCAAAATCTCTGGGGCGGGCCCTTGCGCTTAATAATTGATAAGCGGGGGGGGGTTGAAAAAAACGCGCTTAATAATTTATGGGCGAGGGGGAGAAATTTGAAAAAAAAAATGTTTGCAAAATCTCTGGCGGGCCCCTAAACTTAGTACCCAATTAACCCTAGACCCCCCATACGTTCAGAACTAAGTGAAAATGTAGTAAAAATACTCTATTTGTACATGCCATATTCGGATGTGATACCACTTCTGCATTCTATAAAAATGACAAAAAACAGTATTTTCAGTTTTAGAAAATAATACTGAACTATTAATTTTCAAAAGTTTTGCTGAAGCAAATCAGCTTGCAGTAATTGGGGAAGAATTTATTTTAAGATGGTATGGCAGTAAAAAACTAATAGTTTAAATGATTACAGGTTCGTTAGGAATAATCAGATTTTTGCTAGGCAAAATATTTTCCAGCACTTGGATCCAACAGTTCTTCCGCCAACATCCGATGCCACTAAATATCATATTTATAGAGTGTATTGGCAAATTCAAGTCTGGTTAGGGGACAGTCTTAATCCAGAGAACTGGGGTTGGACAAACAGCGGTTATCTAGAACCAATAAAAACAGTACAAAAGTGTGCACCTGATTTCATTTTAAATATTTTATTCTGTGGTTGCAAGAAAAATTGCAAACAGTCTTGAAAATGTAAAAAATATAACCTTAAGTGCAGTACCAGAGCTGTGTAAATTGCATTGGACAGGACTGTGCCAATGCGTCAGAGGTGTTACTTTCTGAGAATGAGGCTAGTTTTACTTCCACGTCCAGTGGAAGTATAGTAACGACAAAAAAAATTTAAAAAATTTTTATTGTCCAAATAAGCTTAAAATGTCATGAAACGTCGAGATTTTAAGTTTGAACAAAAAAAAAATTTCTATCTGTCTGTAACTTTTTTTTGTGCGCACGTTTACTCTGGAACCATTGAAGATATTGACTTGAAATTTGGTACACATATGTACTTTAACGAGATCTAGAACTAGATTATATTTTCATCTTGTTCCGTCAAAGGGTTGGGGTAAATTTGGGGTAAATAGGTCAATCAAGCAGGTAAGAGTCCAAAAAATTGGTATTTAGTATATACAAGAGAAGCTAAGGTCTCAAAAAAATCTTTGGCATTAGCCACCCCCATTACCACCCCCACCCCTTTATTATATTCTTTATTAAAGGGGATGAAAAAAAATTGTGATTTAGTGTATGTACAGGAACCAGAAACCTCAAAATATTTTTTTACCTCATCCACCCCCACTAGTCACTTGTAAGTGACTTGGATAGAGAATCTGGATGTGGAAGTAGTGATTCCTTGGGCAGCGGTTTTTAGTTAAAGCTCGTATTTGAGAGTTTTTTATGCTTATTTAATTTATTCATGCTTTTTAAAGAGTTTATAGTTTATTTTTTCACTATTTATGAATTCTGTTATTGTGTTTGTTGTTACGTTCTTTTATTTTTAGAATGGATTTTATTTTCCAAATGTATTACTTTAATTAATTAGTATTACCAGTAATAATTGTTGTTGCCTTTTGTTGCATTTTATGGTATTAAAATACAAGAAGTATTCTTTTTTCATACAAATCTGTCATTTTGACAACTGTAGCTTTGCTAATATTTAACCGATTGCAAAAAACTTTATAGTCCACGTAAATTAGACTTTTTAGGAGAAAAAATTCATATACAAATTATATTTGGGCTATGTATAGTTCATAGGAGTAGAATTAAGGATCCGAAGAGTTCCCACCTTATCCGTTGACGGAAACACCTTTTTGGGGCGAAAAACCACCCCCAGACAGGACTTAGTTACGGTTATTCTCATTTTTCTTCGGATCCGTCATTCCCACGAAAAACAGGTATAGGAACAAAAATATTCTTCGTTAATTTCTACACAAAAGAAGTTCCTTGGTCGATTTGCGTACTCCCCACCGATTTCTCGCTATCGACGTTCATAGTAGGGGGTAGTTTGGAGCGCTCGGCGAAAAATCGGTGGTACGCGATTTTTCACAGCGAATATCTCCGAAACGGCTACTTTGACGTCAAAAATGGTTATAATGAAACTTGTAGAGCGGATTCTCCTCCATAAGATTCATCTTGTACTTTTCTTTTTTTATTATTATTTTCGTTGGATTTTTTCGCTTTTTTCGAGGATTACGCACTTTGTAATATGACCACGGTCTCGGTGCGTTTTTTTTGTAAGTAGTTTCCCCTGTAGGCCTATTCCACTGTCGTCATTGTCGATAGGGTTTTCTTCAATCAACTCATCTTCGGTAGGTGAATTTAAGCAGCCTTGTCCGTGACAGTTGGAGCACATGGTTGAGCAGCGCAATCCTATTTTTACACACCCGCATCGTTTCCCGCAACCCATCCTGCAGTTGCAAGATATAAGTTATAGAACGTAAGACGGAGCTGGTGTCTCAGGTGTAAAAATGGGTGAAAGAACGGTGTCAGTTTTCTTCCATTGTGTCGGATCAAGGTTTATTCCTCTCCATAACTGAATTTGATGAAAAACTCTATAAGCATGCCGATGAGAAGTGGCAGACGTTGGCGATAGTCTCGATAATAGTACAGCGTTACTTGATTTCCCAACCAATTTATTGAATGTGAGAAATCTATGTCTATTTGAAGATTTCTCTTTCTTTGGAGCTTTATATAACGCCATCGTGAAACTCTCTCCAGCAGTTGCGACTTCTTCTTTTGTTGATTGGGGGTTGTTAAATATAGACACAATGTCATCCAAATCTCTTCTGTTATTAAGTATAGTTACAGTTTGTGCTTTGCCTTTACCGAACAAAGCAGAAGTAGTGTCGCAACCACTAAATGTATGTGCAAACAGCACAGTTTCTCAAGACATCCGAGGACTGTGTAAATCCCGAAAACTGTATATCTTCTCCTTTATGTTTCCCTGGGATTCTCTAAAAAGTCGAATGTCTTTATGTTGAGGAGAAAGGGCTATAATGAGCACGAGAAGATCGACGTCGTGTCCAACGATGAAAACTGTCTCATACTGCGGACATTTCTCGATCGCAGTTTGCAGGGTGAGCAAGTCGGAATCATCTTCTGCAATGAGCGTATTAATTCCTTCATCTGTGAACCTCTGGGCGAGCTGCGAAATGAAGAGAAATGAAACGTTCCTTATTGTAGTGATTGCTGAGAAATTTTTTTGGGCGAAAAGAAATAATAAATATTAAAATTATGAAGTACACGTTGTGGATAAAAGTGAGAAAGTTCAACAAAAATAATTAAAAAAAAGAAAAGTACAAGATGAATCTTGTAGAGGAGAATCCGCTCTACAAGTTTCATTATAACCATTTTTGACGTCAAAGTAGCCGTTCATAGATATTCGCTGTGAAAAATCGCGTACCACCGATTTTTCACCAAGCGCTCCAAACTACCCCCTACTATGAACGTCGATAGTGAGAAAACGGCGGGGAATACGCAAATCGACCATAGAACTTTTTTTGTGTAGAATTTAATGACGAATATTTTTGTTCCTATACCTGTTTTTCGTAGGAATGACGGATTCGAAGACAAATGAGAATGATCGTAACTAACTCCTGTCTGGGGGTGGTTTTTCACCCCAAAAGGGTGTTTCCATCAACGGGTAAGGTGGGAACTTTTCGGATCCTTACTTCTACCTCTATGAACTATGCATGGCCCAAATATAATTTGTATATGATTTTCGTCTAATTTGCGTGGACTATTATATCATATTAAAACTTAGCTCTCTCTCTCTCTCAAAATTTTGCCTCTTTATTTTTTTTTCCTAGTGTCATCCGTGCGGGCTATTACCGATTAAAGGAAAAAGTGCCTAATTTCAAAATGGCGGAGCATTTTTTCTTTATTTCTGCACGGTAGATTTTTTGGGATTTTCAGTCAGAGAGTCCTGAATAGCCATAGTACAATCCTGAAGATATCAGCTTGTTACAAATTTGTTCCCGGTCAACTTTTAATTTTACTGTACTACTATAAAAAAACAACTTGATAAAATTCCATGGAAGACCCAAAGGCGCTTCTGGCTTATTTAATTTATTTTTGCATACAACATGCATTGATTTTTATTGATTCAAGGAGTATTTGGAAAAGCTAGGAAATTTTCGAGAATTTTTTTTGCATTATTTACCATGTTACCTATATTCAAATATTTATAATTCTGTACTTAGTTGGAATTGGATGTTAATAGTATTGTTTACTTTTAAGTGGAACAGCCTTCTCAAAAGATGCTCTATAATTTGAACTTAAATATTAAATTACTCAAATTACTATGTACTTTTTTTTTGTAAAATTACAAAACTGCATATTAATATTGAGTAATTTTACATGTTTTAGAGAATAGAGCGGTAGAATAAGTGTTGATATTTTCGAATTTATATACCTGTGTGTAATTAATTAGGCCTGAAATTATAAAAAAAAATAGAAAATAGTAAAATTAGTAAATAAAGGTAAAGCTATATTGACTAAAAATAATAATAAAAAAATATAGACATTGAAAATTTGCTGAAATGCTTCAGATTTTAGAGGAATTGACCATAAAGAATCTTCATTTATCAACTCCTAATTACTACTAGTGGAATGAAGTTTGAATTGATCTCATTTTTGCACATAATTAGAATGATTAAAAATATCTTATTACAAAATCTTATAGTCAGGAATCTCAGCTCCAATTTAGGGCTTAGTTTTTGAAGCCTAAGTACCTGTCATACATATGGCTGAAAAGTGTCGTACTTGATGTAAAATTGTCTGCTGAATCCGAATCCGGAGGGCGCATAAAAACCAGGGATTGCCCAATCCGCGAATTTACCCTCATTTCGGAAATTGTGAAAAATTGCGTTTTCTCCCACAGAAAATAAGCTAAAAATCTATTATTTTTCTCAAATTGTAGCTCACAGTGCATTTAACGCAACAGTGTAGCCAAAACACATCCAATACTTATAGAAATTTCCTCTACGCAGCCGGCCAATTGAAAAATGTAGCCTGCGAGGTTTTTTTTTTATTTTGGGAAATTGACAAAAACTAGATCGTACAAAATTATAAGAAAAGACCAAAATTATTTTTAGCGATTGATTCATACTGATATTTTGAGTGAAACGGAAGATATGATTTTTTTAAATTTGACCGTCTTGCGATCGAGCACGCTACGAGTCGAAACCGACATATACGGGCACTCTTTTGCATTATATTTAGTTATTTGGTTAAATAGGTACAATATTTCTGTGCCAGATTTTACCGGCTTAATTTTGTTTAAAATATATAGTTATTAATATAGTTGTTTAAAATTCCTTAAGTTTAATTACTTCTACTTCATGGAAGTAGAGTAACAATAAAAATGAGATTTATTTTGTTCAAATAGGTTTATGGTATTGACTTGAAATTTGATACAGTCTTGGATAGAAAATCTGGATGTGGAAGTAGTGATTCCTTATATTAGGCAGTGGTTTGTATTTATATCGGCTAAGCGAAATACATTACAATAATTAATAGTTAGAAATTATTATAATTATAAGTTTTCATCGGTACATTTACCAAAACATAATAATAATGGAAGACCAGTTCTCCAGTTCTCTTGCAGAAACAGCTCTTGTTGCAAATATTATTCTTACACTTGCAAACGACTACTTAGAAGTGACTGGCTTCGATTGTTTTTTACACATGGTAGGTATCAGTATCAGTGCACCTTTCGTCAAGATCTAATCATACTGAAGAACATCTGGAAGTTTTGGAGACACGTTACCTGGTTTTTTCCAAATAAGAAGTGTATACAGACATATCTTGGTATGTTCATAAAATGTGTCTTCAGTAGGTGGTAAAACTCTATATATCGCTATTGCAGTTTAAAAATAAATGTGCCCTTAGTTCTTTAGGGCTTACGTGGAAATGTGAGTGACCATCCAGACATTTAAAGAATATGGAGCCAGTGTTTATAAATTCCATGACTTTGCAATCGTCCACGTCATTTATATATTTTGTCAGAGGATTGAGTGTTTCTCAATTTTCAATTGCCGTCTTAAATTCTGTCTTTTTTCCCTTCCCAAATGTGTAGCTTGTGTTATTCCACCCACTAAAGGGTCGCTGTAAGGAGGAGGAGTATGAGTGCCTGTTGCTGCGTCTTCAATTATTTTATTGCAGAACAAATACGAATCGAACTTTTGAATCCACAAATTTACTTTCATTTTGCTGTACAAATATAATGACAACAAAAAAATACCTGTTACTTGCCACTATTGCTGCTCTTCCAAAACACAAAATTTTAGTATGGAGAATATAACTATATCGGCTTCCTCACAGTTATGAATCTTCGCATTTTCAAGATATAAGCTGATTCTAATTATAGTAATTTTTAATTATTAATTGTTATGTATTTTGCTAAGCTGATATAAATACATTCATAATCTATTATATTTAGAGACAATTTCATTTATACAGGTTAGATACCTGCATACATAATAATTTAAGTGTTTCTAAAGTTATGATGAAAATTAAACCTAAGGCATTTTAAACAACTATATTAATAACTACATATTTTAAACAAAAAAAGCCGGTAAAACCTAACACAGGAATATTGTACCAACTAAAACAGTACCAAATAACTAAATATAACGCAAATGAGTGCCCACATCCATCGGTTTCAATTTGTAGCGCGCTCGATCACAGGACGGCCAAATTAAAAAAAATTATATCTTCCGTTTCACTTAAAATATCAGTATGAATCAATCACTAAAAATAATTTTGGTCTTTTCTTGTAATTTCGTACAATCTAGTTTTTGTCAATTTCTCAAAATAAAAAAAAATCTCGCATGCTACATTTTTCAATGCGCCGACTGCGTAGAGGTTATTCTTTTCTAAAATTTTTATAAATATTAGATGTGTTTTGACTACACTGTTACATTAAGTGCATTGTAAGCTACAATTAAAAAAAAAAGAAGATTTTTAGCCCATGTTTTGAGGGAGAAAACGCAAGTTATATTTTAAAAACACAATTTTTCACAATTTCAGAAATAAGGGTAAATTCGCGGATTAAGGGTTGAAGGCAATCCCCGATTTTTATGCACCCAGATTCGGATTCAGCAGACAATTTTACATCGAGTACGATACTTTTCAGCCGTATATCTGACAGGTACTTAGGACTGAAAGATAAACGTCTCCAGAATCTGGACTATTTATTAATCAATGTTGAATTATTTTGCTATTGGTTAAAAATTATGCTTATCAACAGGGCTGGCTCCAGTATTTTAATTGTTACTGAAGTGAGTATTGCACCACTAGTAGTGATAATTGAAGATTTGAAGGTCAAAGATTATTTAACATATTGGTCAATTTAAATATTTACAGAATTGTTAATAATTGTTATATTAGATTTTCTCCAGGGTATAATTATAAAAAAACGTTAATATCTTTAACTTTGTGCCATTTTTTTGTGTTCAGAAATACCATTTTAATTGCTTAATGTACAAATACCAAATGTATTTTGTTTAGTGTTCGTGTACCTGTAATTTTGAAGTTAAATTAATCTCATTTACGAAAATGTCAGCATTTAGCATTGATATACTGTACTTTTCTTATGGTTGCAGCGATGTAAAAATGTGAGTAGTTGGTACTTTCGTTTTACCATTTTAAAGCGTTCTACAGACCTGGCGCAGATTAAGTTGACTTGCATATTACATCATAATTTAAAAAAATTGTTGACATCAAGAACTACTGCTGGTATAGTGATTCAGAAAAATATACTCTGATGAAACAAATCAACACATCACCAGAAATGTATTATAAATTTGGTGTTTAATTTTTTCTGACCATGTGCAATATTATGATAAATTTAAAGACACTCACAGATTAATCATTGCTAGGTGATTAGTATGTTAACAGTTATAACAAATTAGCTTTTTCATGTTACCCAAAAAGCTATACCAAGTTTTTAATAGAAAATATTTTTCAGTATGTTATGCTAAATGTTGATCTCATTGCTATTAACTGTAAATCTAGTTACTATTTACGCTTTATTTAAGCACTTTTTGATTGAAAAAAATGCATCATCCGGGCAAACAATCAATTATGTGCATCATAAGCAGACTGATTAATTTACTGGATATATTTTTGTTGTGATAAAAGTATAAGATTACAATGCAAATTTTATTTGTTAATGATTCGTGTGATACTGTATTTTAGTTTTAAATTAGGTAAATAGAAAAAGAGAAGCAACAGTGTCAAAAGAATTTTTTGGTGTATTTAATGTTGTAAAAGTTAAAAAGGTTTGTATTTTTATATCTGTTGAAACACCTTGGGAGGTTTTTTGTTTCGGCCGATGTGTACTTTTTTTTTAATGGTTGAGATAGAAGTTTTACCTAATTTTTAACTACTAAATAATATTGAAGAATAGAAAAATATAGAGTAGAGTCTAAATATATAGTGTAACAGTCTGATATGTAGATATTATGCAGTTTACTTTGCACTTATCGATACATTTCAAATATAACTGTATTAATTCCAGCCCCAGTATTATCACCTTACAGAGGTATAAGGTTAGGAACAGTTTTAAATATCGAAATAAACACCTAAATGCTACTGTTTATTAGCTCATATTTTTTTATTTTTATGTAATAAATTATTGAAAATTACCAGAGATGGGTAAAGGGAACTTTTCATGTGAAAGTTTTTCTACATGGCGCCCAACGTGGGGCTTTGTTGTTAATATGTGATAATTGCTCGCGGGCTGGAAGGTTCAGTTAAATCCACCCCGACGCAATTTTATGAGGAGCTGACCGTTATAATGGCAAACACCTCCAGAGAGATGGAGAATCCGTTCACGGAGGAGATGTTAACTGATGGTGACAGAAGAGACATGAGTGTTACTGAAAGAGAATCACAAGTCTTTGGAAGTTATGTTCGCCAAAATGGCCGAGGGTACCGCAAAAGCGATGAAAGACTCAACTTATGCGCATAAGGATGAACCCAAATGAAAGTTCTGGAAAGAAATTTTGATAAAAATTAAAGTTTTTAGTTCCCAAAGGAAACTTTCCCGAAATTTTGAAAACTTTCAAATATTCACTTTCATTTTTATCAAATTTCATTCCGGGAACTTTTAAAAGTTTCCTTTACCCATTTCTGAAAATTACCTTGAGCTATTATCTTAAATGGTTTGTACATGAAGTGGAATTCATAAATTATTGTGCAATTCGTATCTCGAGAAGTCACTAAAAGTTTCAGAGTCTATCTTAGTAGGGTCCATCGCTGGAAAAGTGACACAATTCTAAAAAAGTCCCTGGGGATAGAAAAAGGTCACGTGACATATTTTTTAGGCATACAAACATGGAGGCTGCTGTGGGGGGTGCTTTTCGTAACACCTGTCATTCCCAGGCAGGTTAGTCTCTACACCCAGTTTAGCCTATTATAGAAAAAGTTTGTAATGAAACTATATAATGTACCATAATATATACAAGGTGTTGCCGTAATGTTCCCTCCTTAGAATCAAAATTGAGATTATTCTCCAACTGGAATAGATGTAGAGTTTGGATCAATGGTGGTGTGTTCAGTTTTCTTATCTAAGTGTACTGCCAATTGATCGGTAATTGGTTTTCGCTTTATCCAAATCATCATTCCGATTATGAATAATAGGAGGATAGCTATAATCCAAAGATGGTTGAAGTGCTGGGGATCTGGATCAAAATGTTTAACAGTGGCTTTTAGGCGATTGATTTAGTTTCAAACTTCATAAGTGTATTTTTAAATAAATTTTCTGTTTAGGAAAATGGAAGGTTGTTTAGAGATATTTCGGGAAGTAGAAAGATTGAGGTAGAATGAGAGGTTCGAGTATAGAAAAATTTGAATAAAGATGGAGAATTGATTAGTAACTTTATATTCGAACACTTTTGGATAGCAGGTATCTTCAATTGTTATTGGTTGTATCGGAAATGGTGATGTAGTCTGTAGGAGGTAATTGCTCAATGTTATGATCTTTTATAAAGAGTTGACAGGGCACAAATGTTGTTTGGTCTTCTTCTTATGAATTCCTGAAAACATTCCTAGTCATAATGTAGGTGATTGTTGTTTAGTAGACCTTGCCATTGGAAATTGTCAGCCGAGTCAACTGTGATGTAGAGTTTTGGGGGAACTATGGTGAGATTGGTTATGGGAATAAGAATGACATAGAATAGCGATATGGGAGTTTTTTCTTTTCAAATTGTTCTTAGTCCCTGCTTATTTTACATTGTAAATGGTAGCATCTCTATCTTTTATGAAAATCCAAATGTGTACATCAACATATCAGACTGAATTACTCGGTAAACTTTTGCAAAATTTCTGTTAATTGTGAAGGTACCTTGATAATACACTTATTTTAAGAAATTAGTAATGTTTCGAGTAGACAAAATATATGAAAAATTGAAGTTAGAAAGTTAAAATGCACTATAATCGCATTAACAAAATAAACTATATATAAAATTGTTTGAGTATGAAACCCAAAATGCTGATTATTTATGATGAAATACCTAATAAAATTCTGTCCATTAATCTAATTATTGCTAGGTAAATTACCTAATAGTTCCATGGACCATTCCATTTGGAAGGATTATCTATTTAAATTTATTATATATTTGAATAAAAGAATTCTTTATTTAGAACAAATTAAAATTTGACTTTTGCCTATGGAAACTAATTTTCCTGTGTTGAAAATACTTGAGATTGCTGGAACATTAAAAAGAATATAATTAAATAATTTTTAAATGTAGTGATGTGATAATAGTATATATTAGCAAGTGATTTTGTAAGAATAAGATTCTCACGAACGTTTTGGTTCACAAAAAATCTTTTTTAAGAAATGTGAAAGTAGTCTCAAGAATTCTTCGTATCTTTCAGCTTGTGTTACAACCTACTTATTTCCGTTTAGTGGATTGTATAAATGTTTTAATTTTATTGAAATTGAAACAAAATGTATATGTTTTTTTTTCTACAATACACACTATGCCATCAACTTATTACAATTGATAAACTGATATAAATAATATAAAATATATTACCTATAATGCTGTGTTAACTAGAACATTTGGAATTGTTCAATTATTATACAATTTTTAATTCAAAATTTGTTTGCTTGTTTTCCTTTTCCCAACAATTTTTACCAAGTATGTGGTTCATGTAAAATATTTGCGAAGGAACGACGTCTCTCTCCCAAGCTCTCGATTGTCGAAATATTACCATATTTTAACCCGGTTGAAGGTATCTACAAAGACTTGCAAAATGAATAATTTTTTCTTTAATGAGTTTGTGAAAGTATATAGAATAATATCCTGAAGAGTTTACATTTCGCTCAGATGCAGAACATAAAAAATAGTGAAAAGAAAAAATTTTTCCATCCATTTTTTCAAAATTTTGAAATGAAGTCAAACTAGAAAAAAATAAAAAATATAGATGGATAGATCACGTATTTATGAATAAAAAATGTTCCAACAAAATTTATCGTTAAAGCCATGGTTTTCCCGGAAAAAAAAAATAGTCAAGTGTAACGTTATAACTCGGAGCGAGATTCATGTGTACGCGCGCTTGACTTTAACACCGACGCACTGAATTACATGTCACTAAATCAGAATTTGTTCAATCTATATGAGTTAGGGTGTATACTTTCTGAAAAACAGGGAAAACTTGGAAAAGTCGGAATTTGATTTTGGTCAGGGAATTTATAAATTTATAAAGAAAAATCAGGGAAGATTTATTAAAACTACTTATATTTAAATTTGTACCTACCCACTCGTCAAAAAATGTTTTTCATTTTCCCTCCCCCACTCATCAATTTTCATTTTCGAGCAGAACAATTTTGTAGAATTTGTATTGAAAAATCCTGGAAAACCTGGAAAAGTCAGGGAATTTGAAAATTGTGAATTGGTATACACCCTGATGAGTGTTGATTCATTTAAAAGATGGGAATTGTAGCTTTTTGATGGTTTTTTTGTTTTAAACAATACAAGCAGAGGATGGATGAGAAAAATATACTTATATATATTATCACGCCCGAACTCAATCGTCGCAATAAAAAATATAAAAAAAAATAAAAACCCCTCAAAAAAATTCCTCCTTCATTGAGAACTATTAAAAAGTATGTACACTTCATGATTATTATGGTTTATTAAGTTGTAGTAACATAGATTCACAAAAAAGTACATCTCAAATCATTTTAATTTCCTTGCTTGATGATTTTCTTGATAAATATACAGGGTGCGCCACTTAAAACTCAGGCTTGTAACTTTCTTATTTTTTAAGCGACGACCATATTGGGCACATCAAATAGTAGATTTTTTTAAGGCATTTAAACGTGCGTACAGTGATTTAAAAAAATTTTTTTGAAAAAATTGTTAAATGTAACTCAATTTCCTTGAATATTTTTTCACCTTATCCTGTCCGTTTTATGTCCTGACGTCCATGGACATAAACTGGACGCCTACCGGACGTTTATCATCGGATTTACTTTGAAATTGTACAGAATGGACGTCATCTGTATGTCCATTTTATGTACGGGAAGTATGTACATTTTATGTCCATATAGGGACAGGAGATGGACGTCCTTTTCGTGTCGGTTGATTTAAATTTTTTATATTTTTGCAATAAATGATAATATCTCCATACCGCTTTCCCTCCAACACGTTTCCGAAATATGTATACATACCAGCGAATAGCACACTTAACGTCAGGGTGTATTAAATAGGTGGTGCGACGACAACTCTCACAGTGGCTTCATAAGTGCTTACTTTGTACATAATGTAATAGATGGCAGGACCAATAAATTCTCTCATTACTTACGCATAGATAGATAATTTTACAGGTTCTGTGCATACGTGCATACAGTGTTGCATACATTCCCGGCCTTTTGTTTTTTGTTTAGTGAAACAAGAGTCCAGTGACATCTGACATTAAGTAGCTAAATTAAAACATTGAAAGAATATATGCAACACTACATGCAGCATTGCACGTGTCACCACAGCTAACCTCAAAAATATATATTCCTTAAGATTTACAAGTATTACGTAGCTATTATTAAAATTTCTACCTGGTTCCTGTACTTTCAACCAAAATCAAGTTCAACGCAATGTGTATGAAGTTTTAAATAGTTTGTCACAATAAAATAAAACACTTTTCCCAGGTTAGGAATCTAACCTATAATTAGCAGTATATTTTTATTAATCAACAATATTGAATAATTATTTGCGTGAATTTTTAAATATTTGCCTGGAGCCAGTATGGCTCCAAGCTAAAAATGCCTATACAAACATTAAAAATGAGAATAAACGAAAAAACCTTAAAATTTGTGGTTATGTTAGTTATACGATGCACATGCCCAGGTAATTGTAGGACCTTATTGCTCGCGCCATCTAGTAGAGTAAATAGTAACCATGCACTTATGAAGCCATTATTATAATAGGAAAGTGCCGTTCGTCGGACCACCTATTTAATACACCCTGCTTAACGTCCAACATATGTGCCGCAACGGACGTCCTTCGGCAAGCACGCACATTTTAGGTCCCTATAGGGACAGCAGCAGCATTTAATATAAAAACAACAAAAAGTTAACAAAACTAGTTTTTCAATTTTACAATGTCTTTGTTTACATTTGACCGTTATTTCTGTAAAATTTGTAGTTTATTGTTTATAGTAATTTGTAATTTATCATTAACAATTTAATTTTAATCTTTTTTGTAAATTATTAATGATATTATTTGATACTAAATATTTATTAAACATTCAAACAGGTACCTTCTACATTTTGAAATAAATAGTTATATTATAGTCAACTGTACAGTCTTTAAGTAAACACTAATAAGCCAAGTTGGTTGCCGAGTGAGAGAACATCGAGTCACAAATCACATAACATTACACACTTTTAACTATCCACGACACTTTCCTGGCGTCAGGAAGACTACCAGGGTGGAATTGTCTCAAACGGATTTTTTCGTTGAGTTTTGTTTTCCGGTGCCAGCAATCAAAATTTTTAAGTGTTCGCGTGTGCGCGAAATCGATAGTTTTTCAGTTTTAATTTTAATTATTTTTAAGTACTCTCCCTTGTGTACTATGTTGCACGATATTGTTAAATTTAAGCCTTTTTCCATTAGGCAGGAGTTTTAACTCACCAAGTAATTTTCGTCACCGCTAAACCGGACCCTCCCCGCCCAACCTCACACCCACCTCGGCGATGTTCGCTGCGGTTATCTGGCTGGCTCCGGGCCGGACTCCGGAATGGCGCATATTGTATCATGTAACATTAATAAATGCTTGTTGTTGTTGTTGTTGTTGTTGAGTTACAACTCACGAAATCGACGGTTCGATCCCTGCTCATTCCGTTTTTTTTTTCTAAATAATTAGAATGTACACATATTGTCCCAAGTTGTGACATTTGCACGTCCTTCGGCTGCCCACCGTATGTACTTTGGACCAAAAACGAACATCCTTTGGATGTACTGTATGTCCGTCGAGGACGTCCTTCAGATGTCCACAATTCAATTCAATTCTTTATTCATGTTAATACAATAAACCGTTTACACGTCAAATTAGTAAGTAAAGTAATAAAAGTAATAAACTACAATAACGATGATGTGAACAAACTAACAATAAACAATTAATGTAAAATATAAAATGGAAATAGTTGTCTTTTAAGTTCCTATTACAAAATCTGAAAAATTGTTATTACAAAATTCATTTAGTGAATAAAAACATTTATTGAGCAAATACTCCTTGATTTTATTTTTAAATAATCTTGGTTGTAGGTTTTTGATATTACTTGGGAGGAGATTGAAAAATTTAGGTCCAAAATAGGAAATGCTTGTACGTGATTTATATACTCTATGATAATCTAAGTAAATACTGGAATTATTTCTAGTTTCATAATTATGTACATCGTTATGCATTAGATACCGCTCGCTGTAATTTTTTACGTACATAAGGCATTCAAATATAAATAAACATGGAAAGGACAGAATCTTTAACTCAATGAAACTCTTTTTACAGTCTTCCCTATATCCTAGCCCATCAATTAAACGTACAGCTCTGCGTACAGGACAATGTTGTGCTATTAGGGTCCATATTTAAAATTATTTTTGGTTTTAGAGAAGGAAATTGAAAACTCTCCTTCCGATTACAAACTTATTTTTTTTTAAATAACTGAAAAAATGTAAATAATAATTTTATGCTTTATTTGTAAAATACATCACAAACAATCCTCAACGTAACAAAACAGCAACAAGAAACAGAAGAAAGAAATATTTTTAAAAACAAACTTTATTAAAATGTTCTAAATAATAGGAAATTGCAAATTTTTTCTTAATAACAAATTGAAGCTAATTAAAACCTATATAAGAAAAGAAATTAACTTCCCTTAACAATTTTTTCAAAAAAAATTTTTTTAAATCACTATGCATGTTTAAAGGCTTTAAAAATGTCTACAATTTGATGCGCACCCTGTATATATTGGAGGCTGTAACTTGCCAAGAACTTGACCCATTGGAAAAAATAAAATATCACTATTTCGGAAAAAATGTATGCTTTTCGAATGTTCAAACACAAGTTCGTTTACTTTACATTTTTTCAACAATTTGATCAATCAGATCACAATAAGAAATTGCGATTTTCGCGATTTTATCCTTATAACTATGAAAATATCTTTGATTGTTTTGAATATAAATTCTGGAACTTTTCCAATACATTAACAAATGTATAAGGAATCCATTGGATATAGCTGAAATGTGGATAGGTGTACCTATAATAAATACAGTAAAGGCACGTAAAAATTCATACGAACAATTCAGCGGCTATGTGTGGTGTCTGTGTATGCGTTCATAATTATATATTTTCCCTCCATACTCGCTATTTATCCCCCTATTTACTAAGAAAAATGTTAAAAATGTGTAATCAGAAAGAGAAAAAAGCTTTATTTTACTAGTGCTAAGAATATTTGGAGGTTCCATAGTACGCATTTAACTATTGACAGTTACTTCACTATTTTTTTGCAGAAATACAGTGGCTTTAGCGATAAATTTTATACGGACATTTTTTGTTCAGAAACGTGGTCTATCCATTTTTTATTTTTTCCTACCCTGACTTAATTTAAAAATTTTAAAAAAATGGATATTCTGTATCTGAGCAGAATGTAAACTTTTCAGGATATTATTGTATACACTTTCACGAACACATTAAAAAAAAATTGTTCATTTTGCAAGTTGTTGTGGGTTTCACTATAAAATGTTCTCTGTCGTCTGGGATATTTCTCTGTTAGCCTAGGAAACAGGATCATGGGTGAGGTGATGTGATGCCAATATGAGATGAAGAACACATATTGTACCTAATCTATAAGTAATAAAAATCATTTTAGAAAAGTTGAACCAAAAATACATTTGTATTAGTTACTTGTTCAATTCTACACCAATTTCAATATTAGCAGGGATCCCACCAATCTGGAGAACCTGGAAAAGTAAGAGAATACAAAAAGTAGTCCTAGAAACCTTGAAAAGTCAGGAAATGCAAGTAATTTGAGTAAAATCCTGGAATTTCAGTCTTCGTTTATAAAATACTTTCGCTTTTTTACTGTACAAAAATTATGAAATTTAAATATTTTAAAATTTGTTTTGATTATTTAATAATAGTAATCTCTTTTTCTTTTCATTTTTTTATCATATAAACTACACTTCACTAAAACCATTGATGTACTTACCTTACAGTATAGCTTATTACATTTTGTAACAAGATATTTCATAAATGGAGGAAATGGGTTTATGGAACGTAGGCGATATTGGCTTAGAAGAAAAAAAACTGTTATAATTAAATTAATTTTATATTTAGTAATACCTAATATTGCATTAAAATTTACAACAAAAACGAATAAACATAGTTCATTGAACTTATAGGTAAATCTTGGACGAGTTTTTCATAAATCTCAAAAAGAAAACGATGAAATTTTAAAATAACAAAGTATATTTATAATACACAATTTTTATTTTAATAGAATTGGAAAATAATAGAACAGAACAATGCAATATGAATAGTTACAAGTATTTTATGTACAATTATTATCTCATACAACCGATGAAGAGTTGATGCAGGTGAGTGGAGTGCTGGTTTCTAATAACTAGATATTGTATCAGTGTTCCACCCATTTTCAGCGATGTGGACACAAATGGAATGGTTTTTAATAGTTGTGCAAAGGGTTAGATATCTTTCGATAAATACACACTGTTGTTACCTTTCAAATTATCTTTAAAATTCATCGTTCGTGTTAAAATCTTTTATGGTATATCTTCAAGCAGAAATCAGGACTGACAGAAAAAGTAGGTAAATCTTCTGATTTTGGATTTAACAATGATGTAACTGATACTGGCAAAGAACACAGCTAATAATTGGTATACTTATAAATTACAGTAACCATTAGTTGGGGGGGCGTAACACATCTCGTGGGAAATTTGATGATGAAATTGTGGGACCAATGTTAATACATTCCTTATGCCCTCTATAATGATGCCTTACCAGGTGCTTTGCTTGATTTTGTGGCAGACAGCCTATATGACGTCATATATCCAAGATATATGGTGTCCACCCCAGACATCATCGGAAGTTCCCGATTAAAACTCTTGATAGAGCCATCCTATCAATATTTTGTACTAAACCTTTTTTATTTACAAGGAAATTCTCTATAAAGAAAGTCCTTAGGAATTTATCGATATCTTTTATCATTTAAGTGTTTTGTATAAAAACATTTTTAATTTTGTTATCACTCGTATCATTTCAAATTAACATAACACAAAAGAAAAATACTTTAACACAATTCTTTTTTACCTCTTTTGAGCTGGCAAGACTTTCTACAGAAACCAAAGCAATGATTGGAATTGCAGAAGAAGTAAGAACAAAACGCCACCATTTGACACGATCTAGAGGAAAGGCGACAACATGAATATGTGAAATGTATCAGAACATCGATCAACTCTATAACATATGAAGGCAGTGAACTGATCAACACAACAACAAAGTGTGTATTTCATGAAACCATACAAACGGATACATTAAGTATTTTAGAAAAGGGTTGTGAAATGTACACCGCTTTAAAAAAAAACCGAATTGAAACTGACTACGAATTTTTTTGACCCAATGTAGAAAGGAAAACTTAATTTATGTAAAGCTACACTCAAAACAAGTTAGCTGACACTGTAGTACCATTCGACCAATCATTATTCACACACTTGCTAGTTATATCGAGAAGCCGTACTGATATTGAACTAAAAACATCATTAAGTAATTATGAATTCTCGGCAGTTCACTTCTCCATATTTAATCTGGATGGATCAATGAAGTTGTCTACAAATAAATCTAAACTAATGAAGATCTTAGAAGGGCAACACCCTGCAAAAATTGATAATACTGTACAAACGTCTTTGTCTATACCTTTGGTGAACTCAAATATAACAGAGCATCTGAATGCAAAATTCCAATGTGTCGCTGTTCTTGATGGAATGGCAAAGCTGCAAAAAATCAGTGCAGGTTAAAACATGAAAAGACAAAGATAAAAGGGTTACTAGGTCTGCATGCTCTGTCAGGATATGATGACGCAGGTTCACTTGCAAAGAAGGGAAAATCATCATTTTGGAAGGTTTATAAGACCGCAGATAATGACATTAGATAAGGACAAAGATTTCAGACACTGGGGAGCTTCGTTGGTTGATGTTCTCCAAGCACAAGACGCAAAGTAAAAATCTGCCTCCTACAAAAGTGTCACTATCTCCTTTTATTCGTAGAGCACATTACCAGGTTATGCAATGGCATCTTGCTGACCAGCAGCACCCTAATCTACCATTTCCTTGTGCACCTGAGAAACCATTTTAACATTAATTCGATGTTCATATGTAAAAGGGAAATGTGGTGTCCTGTAAATTTAAATCCCAGAAAAATATCGAAAGAAATATTAATTTCTTAACTAGTTGTTATTTTTCAACCTAAAAATTCTGCAAAACCAAAAATTAAAAATTGGTTAATACACTTTTTAACTGGCTATAACTGATAACCGGTAGGTTATACCACAAGAACTGTTATATAACTTTTTTTGTTTAAAATTTTATTTAGAACAAAAAAGATTCAGTACAAAATATTGCTATCAACAGTTATAATCGAGAACTTCCGATGATGTCTAGGGTGGCCGCCATCTTCAATATATGATGCCATATAGGCCGCCTACCACAAATTCAAGCAAAGCACCTGGTAAGGTATGATTATGGAGGGCATAAGGAACGTATTAAACTTACTCCCACAATTTCATCATGAAATTTCTCACGGAGTGCATATTTCATCAAGTATGTAACATGTAACAACTACACGTTTTATTCAGTCAGCTTTCAAAAGATGTTTTCTTACTCCGGCAACAGGATCTGCCAATGTCAATCTCCTTCATTTCTCTCTCGCCACCTACTATCTCTCACTAAACTTACTACTAAAATGCAATAGTTGCAATTGAATAATTAAACGAAAAGAATATATATGCGCAAGGCATAATGCTACAAAACTTAATACCTTTGTCAAAACCCGGTTCTCACGGTGTTCAACTATACCCAGATAGCACAAGATATTCTAAGAATGATTTGTAAACGTCCTCTGAAGAATGTATATATTCGAAATATTATTCTGTTATTCTAAGAATATATACGATTTCGGTATATGTCATAAGAATAATAAAAGAATATTATTTTTGAACAATCGTCTGATATTCTTAGTAGATACATAATTTTTAAGAGGGAAACAATAATATTCCAGAAAAAAAATACAGAAATATTCCCATTAAGGATAGAATTTTGCAGAGTGGGAGTGTAAATATGCGTTTATTTTCGATTTATTTTAAATAAAAAAAAAAACAAACATCGTATAATCTTTAAAACTGATTTAAATAATTGCTAATGCTCTAAGGAATACAACTATATATTTGTTTATTGTAAATTTCTGTTGTACTTGAATATCGTAGTTGGTCAATGAAAATAGATATCTGAAACTATTTTAAAGATTATAGGTACCATTTATGATTTTTTAAATATTTATAATAAACCGAAAATAAATGCATATTTCCCTCTCACTCTCCAAAATCCTATCCATAAACACACAAACGTCGACTGAAACGCTGTTTGATGCTGCACTGATAGGAAAAAGATGGCATCATAGCCAGTTACCTAACAATGTCGCTATAGCAGAGGCAATTAACTATTATAAGTCACATTATCTAGAATTAATCACATACTTATTGGTATTTGACTCATTTCGAAGCATTCCCAAGTTTGCAATAAATGTTGGTAGATGGATTTGGTTATAAGTTGCCAACTTAGTCCTACTACTGGTCTATGGGTATTTGCCAGGTAATTCATATCGGCAATCTAAAATATAAATTCTCCAGTATGATATCTTCAGGCAGAATCTTTATTGAAATCTGAACTGCCACTGCACTGATGCTACTGTATACTAGAGATGGGCGCGTGAGTCGATTTTGACTCACGCTCACGACTTTAAACCTTTAGCTTATGCACACTCACGCATGACTGATATATGTTAAGGCAAACTCACGCACGGGATCTTTTGACTCACGCACACTCACGAAATATTCCGTGATTTGGTACCTTAAATGTACACGCTCACGCCGTGACACGGTGAAATTCACGTCACGTGCCCATCTCTGGACCAGAGTGACCAGACCAGGCCAAGAGGGCTAGGTGACTGGCGAATGCAGTAGAGAGAGATTGCAATTACGCAGTTTGATTTGAATGTTGCGTCATTCATCCTGTCTCCTGTCCTTTTCCCTCCCTTCTCGCGCTCGTGTTCCGTCTATCGCTTCGCTTCTTATTCTTGTCATGACACGACAGGTTGAAGTTTTAAAGCAGAGATGGGGCGTCGTGTCACGGCGTGAATATTATCTCACGCACGGGATCTTTCGACTCAGGCACACTCACGAAATCTTCCGTGATTTGGTACCTTAAATGTACACGCTCATGCTGTGACACGGTGAAATTCACGTCACGTGCCCATCTCTACTGTATACTGACAATAGATAGAATTCAGTAGTTGCGAGCAATTATTAGTGATGGGCATAATCGGATGATTTTAGAAATGGAAATATCAGTGTTCGGATGAATTCCATAATCGGAATATCATCCGATTAATCGGTAATCACGGAACCCGATATTGGAATGTTTTGTCATCTATGCTCGTGGAGTATTTGTCGCTAGTTGAGCAGTAAAAATCATTTGAACGATATTATTCGAATGATTTTATAATAATCTGTATGTTCCAAGTACTTCAATAATCAGATACTTCTGCAATTTTCATCCGAATAGACCCATCACTAGCAATTATATCGTGTCCCTTTCTGTAGTTTCGTACCATCCTGATGGTGTTGTTCTTACCATTAACTTTGCTCTCTAATTTTGAGCAATGATGAGTCAAAAATAAGGCAACATATCTTAACTAGCAAATGTCCTTTTACATTTTAGTTTAAAATTGGTTACTTACTTATCGATTTATCATTAAATTTCATGTATTAGAACATAACAAAATAGAAATTAGTTTGGATGTAATAATAATACAAGGTTATACCTAATTTCTAGTGGTGAAAAATATGATGTTTTTAAAATGTTCCTGGATTAACTTGATTATTCCTGTAATATACATTTTGGATAATCCCAGAATATTTATAAACTGTGCCATTTGCGTAAAAAATATTTTAGGAATAATTAAATCTTCCAAACGTATAATCAATGATTATTCCAGGAATCAGATTGTGCTATCTGAGCAAGGAACTTTTTTAGTTAGTTTAGCGAGTACAATAGACCCTTAACGTTTTTGACACTATTCTGTGTCTAAGAATGGTGATAATATTAAAACATAGTTTCTGCATTTTATAAACATTTAAGTACTATATATTTCAAATAATTTGGACATTTAAAGGTAAAAAGTGTGTATTTACTTGTTTGTGCCGGTATACGTGACCAATTGGCGCTGAAAATTGGTGGTAAACTGTTACAAGGGAGGGAAGCGACTTTTCTAAACATAAAGCAGCAAGATGTCTTGAAGGTGGGAATCGTACCTACACCCTAACTTATCTAAGAGACACGTACATGAACATACAAGATTTTGAATTGGATGTAGCATTCATCACACTGTATCAATTCATATTGCTGCCGGGGCAGTCGGAAACACAAGTGATCGGTAATATACATTCATTATTTATTATGTTTTGCAAAAAAAGCTCTCTTATGTATAAGTAAACAGACAAGAATCCTATAGATTTGCAAACTGTAGGCTATGAGAAGCGGACATTTATAGAAAATGGTTACAACAGGACAACACGGCGCAACTAGAGGGATCGTTCGAGCCAACAGACTCTAAATGTGAGCGACGAAACACCAAGAAAAATAGAATTTGTGTTTTGTATTTGTAAAATTTTGATGACTGCAGTTTATAGACTACAAGCCCATCGTAATTTTTAAGGGGTCAAGTGACCCAGCATGAATTATATTCAGTACGATGCTGGTATATGAAACCATAACTTTAGGCATTGTGCCGTCACTTTTGGGCGGTACAGGAAATTACACAGGTAAATTGAATTTTCCATCCAAAGTGCGCTCTTCAGACAAAATATTCTTGTACGGCATTCCTCATGTTTGATAGTTCATAAAAAAATATCGCCTAAAACCTACTGCCTACAAAAATAATGGGACCGGAAGTCAGAAAATTTTTGATTTTCTGGAAATTTTCTCAGGCAAGTAGGTAATTTAATACTGTACGGCGTTTGTACAATGAGATTTGTATGCTTTCAAAGATTCATTATTCAGCAACGCCGTACATATTTGGAGGTTACAGGGTGAGAAATCCCGGTCGCAACCCCTTCCCTAGACGCGTAGGGTACAAGATCTTTGCAAAATGTACGGCATCGATTCTACAACATTATTCAAGACCTACAGTAATTTTTAACGACTGTGCCTTCTAAAAATTATGGTAACTATAAATATAAATAAACAATTACCTACGTTTGGGAGTTGAATCTCATTTTTTGGCAATAAGATCATAAATTCCTGTACGGCAACCGATTTTTTGACAAGATATAACTATTATTGTTGTACATTATAGCCGGTTATAATTAATGGAACCAAATAAAAATATGAATTAAAAAAAATAAATGAAATTTTCAAAATTTAAAAGATTTTCAAAATGCGCTGTGTATTAATAAAAGGAGTAATATTTCTAAAATTATTGCTATTTTGAATTCTAAGATGGAAATATAAAGAAAAATAGATGCCGTACATTTTTACTTTTAGGATTTTCCACAGCTGATGAGATTTACCATAACAATTTCACCGGCCTTTGGGGTCATTAATTACTGTACGGCATTTACAAAATGTTATCGACTATATCAAATAGTAATTGAAAATTGTGATGCTGTTCATATTAACCCATTGAATGTGACTTATTGTTAGCTTGAACGGGGCAATTATATATTAATCATTGAATGTGACAGACAGTTTATCTTTCATAAACAGAGCTCGGGAATTTTATCTCGGTGACGTGAAAGTCAGGTTTGGCTCTGTCAGTGAGGAAAGATTTTTATGCAAGTATGACACAATATACTTGTACTTTTTATAGGGAATTCTGTGATATCCAAAGTTAATATGATCAGTTTATTATAACCAGCAAATATGTACGACATTGCTAAATAACAGATCCATTAAAATGTAAAAATTGAATTGTACAAAAGCTGTACAGTATTAAATCACATTTATGAAGTAGAAAATAGTTGCAAGAATAAAATAAAATCTTAAAGGTGACAAAATAATTTTAGCGCCATCTGGAACCATTCTTTTTGTACAGTATTTAGTTTTTATTGATTATTGTTGTAAGTATATTAACAAATTATGTTAATGCCGTATACAAATTGCTCTTTTCAGAGAGAAATAAATTTTCCTGACGCAGCCATGTGATCCATGAAAAATGTACGGCATGGCAAAAAATGTCTTCGTTTCATGAAAAAGCATTAAGATCATTGAATTTGATGTTGGTTCAAATCACCACCACTATACTAGTTAGAGATAGGGGGTTGCGCCCGGTGTTTCTCAACCTGTAACCACCAAATATGTACGGCGTTGCTGAATAATAAAGCATACGAATCTCATTGTACAAACGCCGTACAGTATTAAATTACCTAGAAAATTGCCTGGAAAAATTTTCGGAAAATCAAAAATTCTTCTGTAGTAGGTTCTAGGTGATTATTCTTCTATGAACTATCAACATGAGGAATGCCGCACAAGAATATTTTGTCTAAAGAGCGCACTTTGGATGAAAAATTCAATTTACCTGTGTACTCACCTGTACCGACCAAAAGTGATGGAATAGTGCCTAAAGTTATGGTTTCATATACCAGCACCATACTGAATATAATTCGTGATGGGTCACTTGACCCCTTAAAAATTACGATGGGCTTTAGTCTATTATTAGTTGCTAAATAGGTATCTAAAATAAAATGTTCTGTGGTCGATTTCGTCGCTCATACTTACAAAGTCGTCGGTCCTTTAGAGTACTTTACAAAAATAAGATATAGTCATGGAGGGCCTCTCCTGTGTAGGCAGAGGGGGGTCACCCTGAAGTTGCTCGTGTTGCGCCGCAGCTTACATAATTACAGTACCCGTGCAGTCACCTGTCAATCTCTCAGACACACAATAACAATCACACCCTAATCAAGGAGGCTCAGTTCTTGCACGGATGGAACGATGTTGAGTTCACAACAAACTGTTAGTGTAGTAGTAGCTGGCAGACCGGTATATCTGTCGTCGATTAATAGCAAATGAATCTGATTTTAGATTATCCTTGTAGTTCGATTGGTATCTACTAATAACACAGGCACACAAAATAAAGAAAGTGTACATTTTCTGAGGTTTCACATATATACTCCCGCATGTATTTTTGACCGCTGAACATGATCCCGATGTTAGTTTTGCTCCATCAGGTCAGGATTTTTTTTTTACCATGAAGAACAGGGGAAAACAGGCCAGAATGGGGTTTAAAATATAAATTGAAGACTTTAAATAAGTAGACCATGTATTCGATGTATTTTTGACCGCCGAACACGATCCTTATGTCAGTTTTGCTCCATCAGGTCAGGATTTTTTTTAAACACGAAAAACAGGGGAAAACAGGCCAGAATAGGGTTTAAAATATAAATTAGAAATTTTAAATAAGTAGACCATGTATTCGATGTATTTTTGACCGCTGAACACGATACCGATGTCAATTTCAACCAATCAGGTCATGACTTCTTGTTTATCCCGATTTATTCTTTTCTGTAGTACTGTACCCTTTTGTCTTCAAATGATAGGCTATTGTCTATGTACAAAAAAAGAGGGTTGAAAGGAACTAAAACGTTAACGGGTTTTTATTGTTTATTATGTTCAATTGACCAAGATATGAAAAAATCGCGGAGTGCTACCATTTAAAGTGGTGCGTTTTTGAGATCGAAGTAAAAAGGTCCACTTTTCATATTTTTTGTTGCTCGAAAAATATGATTTTTTTCTATAAACACGTCAATAGAAAAGTGTGTAGAGAATTAAATTTCCAATCGAAATGGCATTTTCAGAAGTCAAAAAAATTTTTTTTTACAAAAATACGTCCAAAAAACAAAACAAAAAAAAACGAAAAAATGCAATTTTTTATTTTTTTTTATTTTAGCCTGTAACTATTTTTCGGGTACATTTAGGCATAGACATTGCTGCATAACAAAAAAAGCTGGCGTTTTACCCGTTAAAATGAGATTTTGTAAACAGTTTTACGATTAATAGTGACCGAGATATAGCATTTCAAAGTTTGCAACTTTTAACTTTTTTTGTTAATTTTTACTATTTTTTTTCAAATTTCGTCCTGTAACTTTTTTCTGAGTGAATTTAGGTGTAGACATTATTATATTAAAGTGAAAGCTGACTTTACGCCCGTTGAAATGGTGGCTGGTAAAAGTCTCTACGACAAGTAGAAATCTAGATACAGCGTTTCGAAGAGTGTTACTTTTATTAACTTTCTTCCAAGAGGATGCAGACGTACTAATTGTAAATACTGTAAAAGATAAGGCATCCCAATCAGAAAATGTTGTTATAGTTGGTCAAGATGTCGATCTTCTTATTATCCTATCATTATTACCAGAAGAAAATGAAAATATATATTTTTTTAAACCTAGTATAGGAAATGTAACTGCCAAATTATATAACCATAATAGTTTCAAATTTAATCATCTACAAAAATACCTTGGCTTCGTCCATGCATTCAGTGGCTGTGATACAACCTCTTCCTTTTTTGGTATTGGTAAAAGGACATTCTTGAGTTTCATTAATAAGAATATTTTGCTTTTGGAAAAGTATTTAAATGAATTTTTGTGTGAAAATGCAAGTCCAGCAGCCATCGGTTCTGCTTCTAAATGTATTGTAACATTACTATACGATATGAAAATTGATGGCCAAAGCACCTGTTGCTATAAGTTATTTCAGAAGTACTCAACAGGTGCGAAATTCTCATTGTCCCAATTTCCTCCAACAACTGATGCTGCTAAACATCATGGTATAAGAACTTACTTGCAAATGCAACATTGGAAAGGAAATATTGTAAATCCGCTCATCTGGGGTTGGAAAACTTCAGAAAATGGACTAGTACCAATTTTGACAAATAAACCTCCCGCACCACAAGTTTTGCTGGAAAAAATAGCCTGTAAATGCACCAAAGGATGCAGAGGAAACTGTGGTTGCAGGAAATTGGGAATGAATTGCTCCATTTTTGCAAAGAATGTATGGGAATGAACTGTGAAAACGCTGATGTACCTCAAATAACGGAAGACGATGTTTACATAGATGCCGATGAAGAAATCGACTTTGATTTTGACAATATGTTAAATCCAGCATTTGAATAATTTCATAATGTAAGTTATTAATCTAAGTTATTTGAACAAAAAAACAGAAGTGGAAAAATGTAAAAAGTTATTTTTTAAGTACAATAATCTACTATATCTAGACTGTATCTTGGTTACTATTGATCACATAAACTTCTATTGCAGACCATTTAAACAAGAATGCTGCGAGTATATTCCATGTAGCAATATCTGTATTTGACAAATAAGTTATAGGCCGAAATTTAAAAAAGAACGTAAAAATTGGAAGAAAGTTAATAAAAGTAACACTCTTCGAAACGCTGTATCTAGGTTTCTATTTGTCGTAGAGACTTTTACCAGCCACCATTTCAACGGGCGTAAAGTCAGCTTTCACTTTAGTATAATAATGTCCACACCTAAATTCACTCAGAAAAAAGTTACGGGACGAAATTTAAGAAAAATAGTAAAAATTAGCAAAAAAAGTTAAAAGTTGCAAACTTTGAAACGCTATATCTCGGTCACTATTAATCATAAAACTGTTTACAAAATCTCATTTTAACGGGTAAAACGCCAGCTTTTTTTGTTATGCAGCAATGTCTATGCCTAAATGTACCCGAAAAATAGTTACAGGCTAAAATAAAGAAAAAAATAAAAAATTTCTTTTTTTTTGTTTTGGTTTTTGGACGTATTGTTGTAAAAAAAAATTTTTTTGACTTCTGAAGGTGCCATTTCGATTGGAAATTTAAATCTCTACACACTTTTCTATTGACGTGTTTATAGAAAAAATTCATAGTTTTCGAACAAAAAAAATATGAAAAGTGGACCTTTTTACTTCGATCTCAAAAACGCACCACTTTAAATGGTAGCACTCCGCGGTTTTTTCATATCGTGGGGTCAATTGAACATAAGAAACAATAAAAACCCTTTAACGTTTTAGTTCCTTTCTACGGTACATGGACAATAGACTATGTATGCGTAATGGTTTTCTTTTTCGTTTTATTCCTTCCATTTTCACATCCCTTTTCAATGTCCAACAGCAGTTTGCCATCATATTAACATCCCATCGACCTTGATATCTACGCTCCATTTCCTTTATGTCTTGGTGAAAACGTTCACCATGCTCTTCACTATAATCACCTAAATTTTCTGGAAACTGGTATATATGAGAATGCAGGATATGCAGTTTTAAATTCATCAAACAACCTAATTTTCTGAATTTTCCTGCCATATTGGATACTATTTCTTTTTCGTTCTTATTGTTTTCTAAAAATTTATCAACAACTACTTTAAAGCTCTGCCAGCTCCCTTTTCCGTATCTGACATTGTAGTGATGAATTTCTTATTTCTTACATCGAATACATAGTCTATTTATTTAATATCTTTAATTTATATTTCAAACCCCATTTTGGCCTATTCTCCCGTTTTTCGTGGTTAAAAAAAAATCCTGACCTAATGGAGCAAAACTAACATGGGGATCGTGTTCAGCAGTCAAAAATACATTGAATACATGGTCTACTTATTTAAAATCTTCAATTTATATTTTAAACCCCATTCTGGCCTGTTTTTCCTTGTTCTTCATGGTTAAAAAAAAAATCTTGACCTGATGGAGTAAAACTGACATCGGGGTCGTGTTCAGCGGTCAAAAATACATGCGGGAGTATATATGTGAAACCTCAGAAAATTTACACTTTCTTTATTTTCTGTGCCTCTGTAATTATTTTATATCCTAGTATATTAAGTTCTTCATTTTATAAGGTAAATATCTATCCTCAAGCTAAAGTGCATACAACACGAGCACAGTCAATGAACGAAACGAGTTTTGACAATTATGAATAGGGGACTTGCGTGTGGATCTTTATTTCACCATGTTTTCACGATTTTATCGCTTTACAAGAAAACGTCCTTTTCCCATAAGAAAGACATGGTAGAGTTCATGGTGTTGGAAGCATGTGTTAATATCACTCTACTATATAAATGGAAAGCCAGTATAGATACACGCGTGTGAACAAAACATGGTAATTACGGATTCAAAGAGTTCAGCTATGCGTCGACGCAGTAGAGAATTGATGTCTGTGCTTGAACCAAAAGGCTGTCTACGGGGAGTTATGCGCTGACGCAATTCTGTGTTTTCTTTGTTTCCCATAGATTCCGTAGCGTAAGTCTTGGATTAGATGCAATTTCCAGAGTCGGTGTCACACATTTTATTCTTTGTTCATTTCTATCGTTTGTGTGAAGTTGTTATAAATTGATTGTTGTGTAATATTTTGTGATTGTTATAAATAGTTAATTGAGACAGTATGGTGCAATCTTGTACGGTACTGTTTTGCAAGAATCGGGGCAAAGACCCGGGTTTTAAACAGTTGCAATAACAATAAGACCGGCTCTGGCGTATTTTGTAGTGCCATTGCGCTCCTCCTAACGGTCGCCATACTTGCATGAAGTTCAATTTCACGTAAAAATTGGTATGGATATTGACCTTCCATTTATATAGTGGTTAATATGGGATTTTAAACAAATCTGGGGGGGGGGGGGAGACAAAAAGAGGCATTAAACTTGATTTTTTGAGTCACCCTAACTCACAATGATGTTAAGCAATTTGTCATGTCCTATATTAACTGAGGCGCTAAGCAGTTCAATGTTGCAGTGACTGAAATTGGAGAAAATTGATTTCTCCTAAATGATCAATTGCTAACACTTGCTGATGTTGACAGCTTCAGCCAATGTTCTCTGTCTATCCATTTTTCAAGATCCGAACTGAATGATATTCGATTATTCACTTTTTGTGGTTCGAAAAGCAGTACATGGAAAATCATCTTATTACTCAATCTCTGAACAACTGAACCAAATTTTTGTCTGAAATTTTTCCAAAAACTAATACCTATTTTATTTCAGTAAATATAAAAAACATCAGTACAAAATTTTAAAAGGATACGTTAGGGTGGTCCCTATTTTGCTACATTGAATTTTTTTCGATCTCACCCCCGAAAGTGGTTCCGATTATTTAAAAAATGAACGATACAAAATTTCAACTCAATTGGATAACGCTAACCTGTGCCTCACGGCCATTAAGTCACTAAAATACGCAATTTTCACCTATTTTCAAAAGTATCTCGTTACCGGTTGATCATATCGAAATTTTCTACATTTTTAATCGAATGAAAATTTCATTTTCTAAAACTTCTTTATTTGTATTTTTCTCGTACAATTAATACTTTTCGAAATAAAGGAGTTTTGATTGGCGTAAACAAGTAATAGAATATTCATATTCTTGCTATTGACGTCTTAGCAGATGTTTTAAGTCCCATGAATTATTCGAACTGGCTTCTCAATAATCGAAATTTTGTACACTACTGGCCTCAAATTTTCATCTGTTTTCAGTTATCAAATCTAACTCTGAAGTAACATGCACAAACACGCATACCATAAACGCACACCACATATAACTAGATAACCCGCAAATCCAAAACCAAGGCTGTCCGCAGACAGACATCCAAACCTATCGGCATTGTCAGTGGCGCATAACCTTTCCAAAACTTTTCCCATCAGTTTCTTGCTGATATCAGCACAACGTTCAGCAGATCGGCCTCTTCGCTTTTTGCTATTTAATTTTCCTGAAATATCAACTGTTTTATATTGTCCACTCTTCGGTTGATGTGACCAAAAAGTCAAAAGTTCTCGTCTTTTTCAGCTGTACTTTCAAATGTTTTTTTATTGACATCTCTATCTCGAATATAAGGTTCTACCTCTGGATGATGTTGTTTATTTCACATTAATATCCAGATTTTTTGCCAATATATTAATATTTCGCGAATAATATGCAAAACTCTTTTACAAATTGTCATTTTTAACTTCTCTGAAATTGAAATAAACCGACTTAAAACTAGTCTGATAAATGGCAATTTGCTGCCTATAATTTGATTAGTAAAATCTCTAAATAGTAAGATTTTAGCAGCGTCGTGGAAACTCGTGACTGATGAATTCAGTAATATGTGACCATATTTGCGAACAATTGAAGCCGATCGGAGGTCCGCTATATCTTCCCACTAACAAAAACTTTCCATCCTATGATGTTTTTGGCCACATCAACCGAAAAGGAAAAAAAAACGGTTAATGGTTCATGGAAAATCAGATGGCAAATGGTGAAAGAAATTGAACCGACTCAGTGGTTCAGTACTTACTTGTAGCCATTGAGACCACGGGTTTCCTTGTTCGAGGGTTCCTAGCTGGCTAGAGTATGGATGTTTAGTGCCGTTTTTAGCGAGTTAACAAAACTGTAGCAATGGCCTAGACCGTGATTGAGTGAAACAACGTGGTTAGTCGCTGTTATCTCTACTGAGTTGGAGCCTCAGCTGCGGCAGATCGCAATATCGCAGGGAATCGTTGTTGTTAGAAAACGACCAATGAAAAAGAGTTTGTTGAGGTCGTACGTCTAGCAGGCAACCGTGGCAGATACCGTGTTGCTATAAGACATCCCTTACAATAATGGGAAGCTAATTCGATTAATTCATGGGACACAAAACGTGTATCCTGGCATTTCAACGAGAACATGAATGTTCTGGTGCATGTTTATGCCAACCGAAGCTTCATTATTCCTATTCAACTATTAAATGTATGAGAAAAATGCAAAGAAATGACGTTTTATAAAAATAAATTTTCTTCCAATTATGCATGTATATTTCGATGTATTCAACAGTTTACAAGATACTATTGAAAATAGATGAAAATTGCGTCAGATGGTGAATTTTAATCGGGTTAGCGTTATCCGATCGAGTTAAAATTTTATATACTTAATTTTTTAAATAACTGGAACCATTTTAGGTGGTGAGGCCGATAGAATTATAAGAAAAAAATATCGATGAAAATTGAAATTTAATTGCCTTGGGGCATGGGTTAGCATTATCCAATCGAGTTAAAATTTTGTATACCTTATTTTTTAAATAATTGGGACCGCTTTAGGGGGCCGAAAAAGTCGTAAGAAAAAAATATCGTCAAGTATAGCTATGGACATATTATGCAAAATATGAATTTTCCAATTTTTGAACTCGCGACATCTCACAAAAAATAATTTGTAGGATTTTTTGATCTTGAATTAAATTTTTCGCACAAGTGGAATCGGTGGGGACTTTTGACGTATCATTTGAAATGATGTTTTTAAGGTCTGCACCAATTTTTATCTCCGTGCGAACTGTTCCAAAGTTTGGACATTTTTCTTGTCTATTTTTACTGAATTATTTGCAAGTTCTGTTTCATCTCAAATTAATTTTACCGTGGGCTATTCAGAGGATAGATAATACTGTTTATTTAAACTTTCAGTGAAGAATAAATACATATATTATTACCAATATCAAAGCAAATATGCGTGCTACTACACTAAATACGATACGACCCATCCGCGTCATAAAATATAAGGTCCCATTTGGGGACATATAAGAATTTGTACTCTTTGAATGCTATCCGATGTTTGGGAACGACGAGGGCCCGAGATCTATCTTAGTGGTTGGCCCACCGTGCGCACCGATCTCATTCTAACTCACTGTACAATATACGGGGTGTTGCAGGTAATTCAGACAGATCATCATACTGTCCTTTATCTCATTTTTAATGTGACCAACAGTTGGATATATGTCGCCCGAAAGTAGTTTTTTTATTTTTTCTGTCACATAAAAGGTTAGTTTGATGATATGTTTAGGTTAACTGGAAACCCTTTACATATTTATTCATTTTACAATTATATCAGTTTTGACTCCGCGTAGAGTTGATTTTTTGTGCTCAAAATAGAGCGATAATAAATGGGCTCGCGAGCGCTTATATGCAAATATTTGTGGAGCCTCATTTGGGGCTTATGGCTCAACAATGACAACCCATTACCGACTAACTAATTTTTATTTTATTTTTTGTATTCCACACCAACGCCATTGGAAAGAAATCATTACCCCGCTTATGGACCAGCCATAAGTTTGCAATGCAATAAATATTTTTATTTCGAAACAGGTGTAGTCCAGGAAATAGGTGCTTAAAAGAAAGTTTTGCGGGAGTTTTGGAAGTTGGTGGGATTAACACATCCTGAGGTGGTGTTTTCGAGGTGACATTTTGCGACTAAACTTTTTTGCAGGAATCTAAAGAAGCAAAATAAAGTGAAATAATAATGTTTTTTGCAAATATCTCCGATCCAGTACACTTTGACAACAATATATCTAAAGTAAATCAAAGAGGAATAAATCCTCTACAATTTAGCTTTTACAAGTTTTTTTGTGAAATAAACGGAATTCATGAAAAATTTAAGTACTTTTCCCCATTAAATGAACGCAACATATTATTATAACTTTAATTTTGTAGTCCAATCAATGAATGCCCAAAAGGGGATTGTAGAAGACATTGAGGAGGGGAGAATTGTCCTCTTCAGGAATGTGTTGGGGGTAGTTAGGAGGTAAACATGCTAAAAGTCCCCGCCGCTTCAGAGGGGGTAGAAAGGTTCCTTTTCTCAATTCATCGCTTATAACTCGGAAACGATGCGTTGCACGGAAAAAGGTAATCTATGAAAAATTAAACGTAATTAAATTTTTCCACAAGAATGTTTATATTCATTTTCTTCCTATGTGTTATAGTTTACGAGATACTCGCCAGTGAAAATCGATGATTATTAAAAAAAAATCAATTATGAACCTTAAATATTTCTATCAATGCGGTTTACCGTGGTTTGCTAATAAATCACAGTCACAAAACAATCTTTATTTTACAACACTCGACGTATTTACTAACATAATATTTTGTCGAAATCTATACATTTCCTTAAATGTACAGTGTGACTCACTTAAAATGAGGATATCCCTATAACTTTTTTATTTTGTTTCCAATTTGAATCAAACTTACTGCGAAAAGAGTTTGTGTTTGATTTTCAATTGTTTATAATCTGATCTGGTCTCGTCTTGTCCAGCCTTGCAATTCCACGGCGCCTCGCACCGTGGATTCTGGCTGGCTCCGATGAGTGTGCTTGGGGAGGAAATTTTTATTTATTATTTAATTTAGGCCAGGCGACAGGTCGAAATAAAAGCCTCAATAAGGAAATAATTAGTGGAAAGCTGAAAATTGCTTTAATCGCTTTATTTGGACCCAGATATTACTATCCCAAGTTTTCCCCCTCGAGCGAAGTCGGCGTTGGCCCTTCTGGCCCTAAGAAGGTACAATTTTTTGGTTTTTTGCAAATATCTCCCAAACCATCAACTTTATCAACAAAATACTTATTATAAAAAATAATCTAGAGTAAATTTGCTACCGTTTGTCTCTAAAGTGAACCGTTACGATGCTACGACCATTCAAAGTGGAGCCCTTTTTGATTCTTGCGGAAAAGTTATCGAAATCATATGCCATATCAAAGTTTCTACATGTTATAAATATTTGTCAGCATTCCAGGTACACAAGCTGTTAACTTATTACAAGTATAACAGCTTTTCAATGTAAACAGCTGTGGCAAAGTGCCTACGATTAGTATTATTATTGACTAGTATTGACATAAAATCACTCTTTTCCACACCACCTGGCGGTAGAGTAAATGGCGCGTTTTTTTGTAAGTGGTGTCCCCAGAAGGCCAAACCACATTGAGAATTTTTCCAGCCCCAATCCAGTGGATTTGTATCATTTCCATACCATGTTTGGACTTGATGGTATGTTCTTAAAGAGTGCTCACGTGCCGCTGATTCGGTGGGAGGTAGACTTGCGAGATTAAATCGATGTTTGCTTAGAGATTTTGCAAACAGTTGGAACTGCAACTCATTCAGGGTGTTTCCCGTGGTTTTGTTGTCATAAAGCCTAGCCACAACCAACTGGCCCGCTTTGTTAATTTCGTCTGGGTTTGCGTTCACGTCTCGGAAAACCCTAACAGCTGTCTGCAGTACCTCATTACTCTTCAGCAGTGTTACGAATTTCGTTTTGCCCTGCCTGAAAAATGAAAACGTTGTATCGCACCCACTAAACGCATGCAACAAGAGGATGTTTCCTTGCACACACGGCGGGAGATTGAAACTTGCTGTGCAAAATAGTTGTTGTTTGGTTGAACCTTTGCCGGGTTTCATAAAATACATTTTCGTGGAGGGTGGCACACGAGCCACCAAGATGGCCAGGATATCTATATCTTCAGCCACTATAATGACCGAATTGTCGGGCCGAGATAACTCGAGTGCGGTGGTAACGATGTGCACATAGGCATCTTCTGGTTTCGAGTCCTTCGCTTTCGAATTTGACGCGCAACAAGTCGATTAATCTTCGTTTGTTTGTGTCATTACACAAAAATTTTGCTTGTGGCATAGGTGCCGTCATGGACTCATCAAAAAAAACATTAGCAACATCATGCTTGTGCGATCGTCGAAGACGATAATTTTTCCGCAAGAATCAAAAAGGGCTCCACTTTGAATGGTCGTAGCATCGTAACGGTTCACTTTAGAGACAAACGGTAAAGAACTTTTTTGTAGCAAATTTACTCTAGATTATTTTTTATAATAGGTATTTTGTTGATAAAGTGGTACCTTCTTAGGGCCAGAAGGGCCAACGCCGACTTCGCTCGAGGGGGAAAACTTGGGAGAGTAATATCTGGGTCCAAATAAAGCGATTAAAGCAATTTCCAGCTTTCCACTAATTATTTCCTTATTGAACTACCTGTCGCCTGGCCTATTTATTTGATTTGTTTTCGAGTTATAAGCGAAGAATAGAAAAAAGGAACCTTTCCACCTTCCTTCTCCCCCTGAGGCGGCGGGGCTAGGGGCGGGGACTTTTAGTATGTTTACCTCCTAACTACACCCAACACATTCCTGAAGAGGAAAATTCTCCCCTCCTCAATGTTCTCTACAACTCTTTCATTGACTGGACTACTGCTGCATTTCCCAAAATATACTATTATTTTGAATATTTTTTTCAATGCACAGATAAAAGTATATTGTGTGATTTTGAACACAAATAATTTGCACAGTAACATTCTCAAAGTAACAATGCTACATTTTAGCGTTATAAAAAGAAGGGTCAAGAATTTCTAGGTACAAGGCTTCTCTGTACAAAATTTATTCTTCTTTGATTCAGTATAGAAATATTTTTTTCGAAAAGTGCACTAGAATAGAGGTATTTGCAAAAATATTTTCTTGAGGTTCTTTTCAAAGTTCCGGTAAAATATTTAGTAGTAAGTCGCAAAATGTGACTTCTAATACAGTGCTCTAAGACCTATCAACCCCACCAATTTCCAAGACTATCCTAAAACTTTCTTTCGAGAATTCCTTATTTGTTGGACTATTAATAGAAAACTTAATTCTTTAACACAAATAATTTTTATATCTCCAACCAATTAATAGGTAATAATCCAGGCAGATTAGACCGAAAATCATGAAATAAGGCCTCCTCTCCCTTAAGCTCGGGGACTTTTCAGTTCTCTAAAATATGCATATTTTTTAAGGTATATGCCAATTTTAGTACAGTACCTAGAGGTAAAAAATATGTAAAATTTAGGAATAATCTCAGCAATGATATTTTTTTATGGGTAATTATTATAGTAAAATCTTTAGATTCTATATGGTCCTGACACCTGCTCTTATCTCCATTTTAGGGGCCATCCATAAATGACGTCACGCTCAGGGGGGGAGGGGGTTCGTACTTACGTGACTAAGTGTGATAAGGGGGAGGGAGAGGGTGTGACTCAGTGTGACGTAACGAATGGTGAACGAATCAAGAAAAGAAAAATATTGTAAATTTTTTTTTTTTTGATTTTTATTAGCATAGCGTCCATGAGGTGACAAAATTTTTTTTTGTTTTTCACTAGCACCCCCCTAAAAAATTTTTGCACCCCCCCCTCATGAGGCGGAATTTTTTTTTTTTTTTGGGGGGGGTTTTACTAGCACCTCCCCCCCATGAGGCGAAAAATATCGTGAATAATAAATAACGGAATCGAAAAAAACATAAGGGGGGGGTCTCTATAAGCGTGACTAACTCAGCGTGACAATGGGTGGGAAGGGGTCTAAAATCTCAAAATTTGTCAACACGTCATTTATGGATGGCCCCTATTCTGGCCCTCGAATTTTGTTTCAAAGCCTTATAAAAAGTGAATTATCAGTTATGGCATAGCAATCAAGATAGTCTTAGTATTTTTCGATGCAGAATTCATATCTAATATCGACGAATCCGCATATCCATTGATTAATTCAGAAGGGCCAAAAGCATCCCCTATATAAGGATGAAAATAGGGGAAAATAATGCTATTGAGTTATAGAGCTTCCATGAATAGAAATATAGTCTATTGGCTGAATGCATGAACGAAGGTGTTGATTAGGGCTTACACAAAGCAATTGAGACACACCCTCAAGTAGATGAGAACTACCCCAATACTATACCAAACTGCACAAAAGCTCCAAAAACTATTGGTAAAAAAGCTTGAACCCTCTAAGCTTTATTAATAGGAATGAACCATAAATCCGTTGACCTAGTTCACGAAAACAACCCATCACAGGGTGCAAAACTATCTATCTTGAATTATGAACTGGAGTTAGTGAAATCATAGTGAACATACCAGATATTGCATTCTGATTGCAGTGGATCTGGGTCTGGAACGATAACCAATATTCCCACAATAGTTTCTTTCCTATATTGCATCACGCATATCACAACTTTAATCCCTCAGATCTCAAAAACCAAACAAATGATCATCTTAATTAAAATTTTGTATTAAGGATGTTCTCATTATTAGCAATAACTTAGCACTTAGTTTAAAACATAATTTGAGGGCGAGAAACTGGGCGATTTTTGGCCTATTTTTGAGCAAATGAGCATCTAGGTAATGCTCCTTTCAGGGTATCCAGAAATACCGGTAGCAAACATCTACTGCAGATTCTACATGTAAAAGTGTGAAAAAAAAGTTTATATAAACGGGAGCTACAGCCCTTCAAAGGTGGAGCCCCAAAATAGGTTTTTATTTAATATTTCAGGAACCCTTTCTTCTGCAGCGCTGACATTCGGTACGTTAGTAAATATCAATTTTTTTGTTCGGTTTCTATTTTTTAAATTTTGGGAATATGGTTCCTTGATAAAATTTATATAAAAAAGGTTCTCTTTGTCAAACATCGTAGGACGAACCGATTTTTTATAAAAACTGGTTCAAAATAGTTGTTGTAGAGTCATTTTTGTGGTCCAATTTCAATTAATAATCTAGTTTCTTCCACATTTTAAGATTTTTCGGAATTAAGACGTTTCTTTGTACACTTGAACTGTCTTTATTATCAAATTATGGCATTTGAATTTAAATTAAAGCCAGAATTTAGATTATTAATTGATTCGGGCCATAAAATGACTATGCAACAACTATTCTAAATCAGTTTTAGAAAAAATGGTTGGTCCTACGATGTTTAACAAAAAGGACCTTCGTTATGTAAAGTTGATTAGGGAACCATATTCCGGTATCAAAATTTAAAAAATAAAAACGCAACCAAAAATTTTGGATTACAAAGCAGGCCGCCCTACCGTCTCTACGCCCCTGGACGAATTTCAATTTGGTCGATACCATGGCATAGCGAGCAAACTTTTTTGGGGGGTTATTTTTCAAATTTGCCAACTTCATAAAATTAAAAAGCCAACTCTGTAGATAAATAATAATTCCTCCAGATAATTGATGAGCGGGGGACAGAAAATAAATTTAATAAAATGCCAACTTATATCTCAAATTTCTAACTTTTGCCAGGGGAGTAACATACCCCCCTTCGCTACGCCCATGAGTTAAATGAAAATCTACTTTTGAAGAGCCATAGCTCGCTGAGAAACATTTGCAGACATATTTTTATATGGACTTTTTTTTTTTCATAGTTTCGCATGTAGAATTTGCACCAGAAGTTTGTCACCAGTATTTCAGGACACTCTGTATGTTAACGAAAAACAGTATTTGACAATTTTTTTAATTACCGGATAATTACAGTAACATTTTTGTTAAAAAAATGTGAAGACACACATGGTTTCGGCTGTAACTTCTTCTTTTTTTTATTATGCAGAAACAAATAAAGAATGATTTTTAAGTTTGATTAATTACACATAGTCCACGCAAATTAGACGAAAAAATAGCGAATAGAAGAAAAAAATCATATACAAATTATATTTGGGCCATGCATAGTTCATGGGGGTAGAAGTAAGGATCCGAAAAGTTCCCACCTTACTCGTTGATGGAAACACCCTTTTGGGGCGAAAAACTATCCCTAGGCAGGAGTTAGTTACGATTATTCTCATTTTCCTTCGAATCCGTCATTCCCACGAAAAACAAAAATATTCGTCATTAAATTCTACACAAGAAAAGTTCTATGGTCGATTTACGTACTCCCTGCCGTTTTCTCGGTATCGACGTTCATAGTAGGGGGTAGTTTGGAGCGCTTGGCGAAAAATCGGTGGTACGCGATTTTTCACAGCTAATATCTCCGAACGGCTACTTTGACGTCAAAAATGGTTATAATGAAACTTGTAGAGCGGATTCTCCTCTACAAGATTCATCTTGTACTTTTCTTTTTTTTTATTATTTTTGTTGAATTTTCTCATAATTTTAATATTTATTATTTCTTTTCGCCCAAATTCTTTGACAATGTCACGGCACTGTTATGTTTGACCTTCGGATTCTTTCGAAGCTGCTCGACAGATTCCGGTTTGGGGAATGTGAGGAAGGGGGGCAGGTATGAATTGTTCATTCTCGACGCTCGAATATTTAGTTGTGAAATACCGTTGTTAGACTCGGTGCGTATTTCGTGTTAGTTCGGATGTCTTGAGAAACTGTAAGAAAACTGTGCTGTTTGCACGTGCATTTAGTGGTTGCGACACTACTTCTGCTTTGTTCGGTAAAGGCAAAGCACATACTGTAACTATACTTAATAACAGAAAAGATTTGGATGACATCAATCAACAAAAGAAGAAGCCGCAACTGCTGGAGAGCATTTCACGATGGCGTTATATAAAGCTCCAAAGAAAGAGAAATCTTTACACAGACATAAATTTCTTACATTCAAAAAATTGATTGGGAAATCAAGTAACGCTGTACTATTATCGAAACTACCGCCAACGTCTGCCGCTTCTCATCAGCATGCTTATAGGGTTTTTCATCAAATTCAGTTATGGAGAGGAATAAACCTTGATCCGACACAATGGGGTTGGAAGAAAACTGACACCGTTCTTTCACCCAATTTTACACCTGAGGCACCAGCTTCGTCTTTCGTTCTACAACTTATATCTTGCAACTGCAGAATGGGCTGCGGGAAACGATGCGGGTGTGTAAAAATAGGATTGCGGTGCTCAACCATGTGCTCCAACTGTCACGGACAATGCTGCTTAAATTCACCTACCGAAGATGAGTTGATTGAAGAAAACCCTATCGACGACTGAAACCGACAATGACGACAGTGGAATAGGCCTACAGGGGAAACCACTTACAAAAAAAACGCACCGAGACCTCCACCTCATGGGTGGTGTGGAGGCGAGGTCATACTACAAAGTACGTATCCTCGAAAAAATCGAGAAAATTCAACAAAAATAATAAAAAATAAGAAAAGTACAAGATGACTTTTGTGGAGGAGAATCCGCTCTACAAGTTTCATTATAACCATTTTGGACGTCAAAGTAGCCGTTTCGGAAATATTCGCTGTAAAAAATCGCGTACCACCGATTTTTCGCCGAGCGCTCCAAACTACCCCTCTAATACGAACGTCGATAGCGAAAAAACGGTGGGGAGTACGCAAATCGACCATAGCACTTTTTTTGTGTAGAAATTAACGAAGAATATTTTTGTTCCTATACCTGTTTTTCGTGGGAATGACGGATCCGAAGAAAAATGAGAATAACCGTAACTAAGTCCCGTCTGGGGGTGGTTTTTCGCCCCAAAAAGGTGTTTCCATCAACGGATAAGGTGGGAACTCTTCGGACCCTTAATTCTACTCCTATGAACTATGCATAGCCCAAATATAATTTGTATATGAATTTTTTCTCCTAAAAAGTCTAATTTGCGTGGACTAACAGGTCTACAAAAAAAAAGGTCTTGTCCTAACGTTCTCATCTAACTTTTTTGAAGTATTTTGACGTGCTGAAGCCAATTTTGGACACAAAAAAAATCCTATCATATCAATTTCTCTACCCTCTTTTATCCCCTAAAAATTTTTTTGTGTCCAAAATTTGTTTGAGACTATCAACTTTTGAAAAGTTCTATAGAACCGTTTCTTCTCAAAATTTGATTATTTTTCATCTTTAATGGTAATTTTTTTTCTTTTCCCTGAAAAGACGTGGCATCCATATTCTATGCAGGGTGGACCATAGGCCATAGTTCAAGGGTAGATTCTTTGGATCAAAATATGAGGATATAACCAAACATGCTTTAGTAAATTGTTGCCGTAGAAAAAGACACAGGGTGTCAAAATTGTAATTTTTTTTTTCTTTTTTTTTTGCAATATCTTAACTACTTCTTGACCGATATTCTCCCAATTTGGTAAGGGAACATTTTTTATGCTAAGAAACAATAATTTATGTACTTATGGAGGGCGCCTCATGAGCTATACCTGATGATGAATATTTTTCTCTTTTTTTGTACGAAACGTAGTGGCACTTTTGACTAAAAAATCTCAGAAAGAAGTCATTTCTACGTAAAAAAGTACACTTGATAGAGCTTAATAATTCCAACCGTTTTCGAGAAAACTGCCGCATAGATCTCAAAAATTCTTTGAAAACAAGCCCAATTTGATGAGGAAAAATTGTATTTATTGGAAAGTGTGCTTTGGTGACGTCTTAGTTCTCACAAAATGTCCTCATATTTTGATCCAGACAATCTACCTTTGAACTATGGCCTATTATTAATGGTCCACCCTGTAGAACCTTTTCTTCTCAAAATTTGATTATTTTTCATCTCCAATGGTAATTTTTTTTAGGTGACACCACTGAAAAGGGGCCTGTATAATATAGAAACTTTTCTTTTACTGTTAAACTGTCAAAAAATTAAAGCCTCTAGTTACTGTACTATTTACATATGTGTTTGAATAGTCCAATATGCCTGGACTATAATAAAATATTTATAAAACTTATCACATTTCTTTACAGTGGCGTCCGAGCGAACAGTTAGGTAGAGGATTAATTGTTAGCTAACTAGTAAACAGTGGGGGGGTTAATAAAGGGGTGATGAGAATTGGAAATGAGCTAATTAAAAAATAAATCGCGCCGCGGCCCTTGGGCAGTCAGGTCGCCTCAATAATACATTATTCATAATCTGTTTTAGATTTAAAATATGTACAATATACATAAATAATAATTTATAATTGTGAATACAATGATAATCTGAAGAAGACAGACTGTGTTCGTTGACTAGGGCGGGCGCGTCCCGTAGGGGGGGCCACGGGAGGGGCGATACTGGCTTGGGACGCGTCCACGGCCTGTTCAGGTCTGTCCGTCTGCCTACAGGACGTCCATTTCGGATAAGGTAAGGCGGCTGGTGGACATGGCCACTCCGCTATCACTGGATGCAGACTGCACGCTGGAGTGGTCATCGGTGTCGCTCTGGGTACTCGTGTAGCCAATTACATCGACTTCGTCTGTAACAAAAGATATATACTTAATTTTCAGCTCGAATTATTATTTCTGTTATAATAATAATAATAATAATAATATTTATTAATTTCAGAAACTGTACAAACCGCAGTTAAGAAATATTGTCGGTAGAAATACAAAGATAAATATCACAAATAACATTGTAAAAAACATGTGAACAGTGAGCAATTGAAAATATTGTAGGGTATAATTCACAAATAATAAAAAAAACTAGAGAAAAGTAGTCACACATTTTGTAAAAATTCGTCAACATTATAGCTGTTTATGTCCAACAAAAGTGATTTTAAAGCCTTTTTAAACTTAAAAAATGTTGTCATAGATTTAATATGCTCAGGCAAACAGTTAAAAAATTTACAACCCATGAAAAAAAGACTTTTTTGGTATAAAGCCGTTCTATGTTCTTTTGGTAAAAGGAGATCTTTTTTCCTAGTGCTATATGGATGATCAGTTCTAATCTCGTTAAATTTGATTCTGTTTTTGTAAACGAAACATGACAACTCATAAATGTAAATAGAGTTCAAGGTAAGAATGTTTAAGCTTTTAAAGGCTTCCCTGCAGGAAGTATTATATCCCAGATTGGCTATTATACGTATTGCCCTTTTTTGCAGTAAAAAAACTCTATTTGCCTCGGATGAGGAAACCCAATGTACTATACCGTACTTTATGCAAGAATGAAAAGAAGCAAAATACAACTGTCTTACTATTGATAGGCTACATTGTTTAGATGTTATCGCAGATCTTTGACAGTTTTCCACACATATCATGAATGTGATTAGACCATTTAATGCTAGAGTCAATTTTCAAACCAAGCATTTTCGATTCATTGGCATACTTCACGCTTGTAGTAGGAGATAAAAGGATATTAGTGTTGAAGACAATATTAGACTGCAATGTTCTAAAGAGAATACAGGTTGTTTTACTTTGGTTAATACACAGTTTATTATTTTCAGTCCACAAAATTATTTTATCATATATAGTTTTTGCAGTCTTCAGCATCAGCTAGGGTATTAGATTTTATTAAAATGTTCGTATCATCAGCATACGAAACTGTCAAACATGATGGATGTTGAATAAAATTCATCATATCATTGATATAAATAATGAAAAGTGCTAATAGCGCATAGTGCATATAACGCTAATATAAATGAAGAAATTCTTTTGTCCATGACCGTCTTATAATATACCAATTAAACTTGTGTTTGTTCAATCATAATCATATACATTATTCACTACTCCAGTGGCGGATCTAGAAATTTCAATATTTTTTTTCTCGTCTGTGGCGCATGGGACCCATACGAAATATGGGAAATAACATCTAACGACCACTAAAAAATGTTGAAAAAGCAGTTTGTGAAAAAAATTTTCAAAATATACAAGATGAACCCCTTAAAAAATATAATCAAGGAGAGAAAAAAATGACGGAAAACGGTAATATTTGGCATGTAGTAAACACAATTGTCAAGGAAAAAAAATGGAAAAAATATACAGGATGGTCACTCTAAAAAAAAATTAAAAAATGTGACGGAGCACGATAATATTTCGCATGGAGTTAATACGACTGTCAAAGAAGAAAATTATGAAAAAAATATATATACAGGGTGGTCACCAATAAAAAAAAATACATGTGACGGAGGACGATAATATTTCGCATGCAGATTACACAACTGTTAAAGAATAAATATAATTAAAAAAAATATAGTGGTCGTGTTCACCAAAAAAAAAAAAAAAAATTAAAAAATGTGACTGAGGACGATATTTTTCGTGCAGCTAACACAACTGTCAAAGAAAAATATGAATAAAATATACGGGGTGGTTACCCTAAAAAAATAATGACAAAATGTAGCGGTGAATGATAATATTTGGCATGTAGTTAACACAACTATCAAGGAGAAAAATATGAAAAATATACAGGGTGGTCACTCTAAAAGAAATTAATGAAAAAATGTGACACAAAAAATTTATGAAGAAATATGAGGGATAATATTTCGCCTGCAATTAACACAACTGTCAAAGAAAAACATGACAAAAAATATACAGGGTGGTCACTAAAAAAACTTATGAAAAATGTGACGTATAATATTTCGCATGTAATTAACATAACTGTCATGGAAGAAAAATGTGAAAAATATACAAGGTGGTCACTATGAGACATAATTATGGTGGATATAATATTTGGACTACAGTTGACAGAATTACCGAGGGAGAAATCTGAAAGACTTTTAATGAGGCATGTGCTAGAGAGTGAAGTTCTCGATTTTTTCCACCGTTACTGCCTTTTCCTAATAGCTTTTATTATAGAAGAACTGAACCAGGGTGGATAATTACGACTAGGTGTAATTAATTTTGACACATGGTTGTTAAAAATAAACATTAAATATTTGTTATTTTCTATATGCCCCAAATTTGAAATAAATATTTCATATTTAATGAATATTGTCATGTTTAATAGGTATTTAATTTTCATTCGTTTCGTAATAGTCATTAAAAATACCTTAATTACAACTTAAAGTAAAAAACCGCTGCCCAAGGAATCACTACTTCCACATCCGGATTTTCTATCCAAGACTCCCACAACGAAAAAATTTTGTAGGTGGAAATAATTGTTTATTATGGAACTTTTAAAATATAATATTTGAAATCGTCTCCCCCAACAACCTATAAAACGATATCCCACATCGGTAGTGGGGTGGGGGTGGAAGTGGGGGTGGATGAAGTAAAAAAATATTTTGAGGTTTTTGGTTTTTGTACACACCCTAAATCACTTTTTTTTTCATCCCTTTTAATAATGGGGGTGGCTAATGCCAAAAAATTTTTTGACACCTTAGCTTCTCTTGTATATCCTAAGTGCCCATTTTATGGACTCTTACCTGCAATTTACCCCCCAACCCTTCGACGGAATAAATGAAAATATAATCTAGTTCCAGATCCCATTAAAGTACATACGTGTACCAAATTTCCAGTCAATATCTTAAACGGTTCCAGAGTAATCGTGCGCTAAGCCTATTTGAACAATTAAAATTTTCCAAATTTTTTTGTCGTTACTATACTTCCACTGGATGTGGAAGTAATTAATAGTAAAAGTAAAATTCGTTCAAACCTGACACACTGTATTATTGTACTTTTGATAACTTGTAAATCTTTACATTTTTGTATGCTTTTTAAACCAAATGGTATTTTAAGGTTTTTTTACTCTAGAATTGTTTGGAAGACTCAAAATACACGTATGAGAGCTTACTGACATTTTGAACCAACTGATTTACCTCTATATTCAACTCGTGCTTTTACGTAGTATTTCAGTTTTGAGCCTAAGTAACAATTTAAATGCCAACAAGTGTTTATCGGGTTTTATCGCAGATTTAAAAAGGTAAATAAACCGAACTGGGTTTTATTATTTCTTTTGTGCATACCAATTTATCTGCAGATAATATGTACTTAAAAAAGGCTTCAAGCAATTTGTTAAATCTCTTTGCTCTTTAAGACCCATTGGTTTTATGGTCACTTAATTGCTGCATTATTCAAAACCACAATAAACGCATTAAGTTTTATAGTGGATTTTAAATATTTTAAGTTTTGTGGTAGACATCTATAAATCTTTAGGTTTTATGGGAGTTTTAAAACATGGTCTTTAAGTACTCGTTATAATCAAGCAATAAAACTAATAACTCTTAAGTTGTCTTACCCTTAATATATGTTATCATAAATACTATTTGCTTTTAACAACAATTGGTAAAGGTTCCTTAAGACCTAATAGTTTTTTAGTAGCTTTATTAAGCTACGTTAAAACTTCTTGGTTTTTATAAAGCACTTATAAATCCTTTGGTTCCCCCACTTACGCCTTTAAACTTTGAGAGAGAAAGAATTATTAAAGACACAATTATTTATGATGTCCTCAAAGCAGGCTTAAGATTTGATTGCAAGTACTAACGGTTTTAAGAAGATTTTATAAAAGGTTTTATGGTAGACTTGAAAACATCTTGCAGATTTGGGTTCTAAAGTACTGTTATTGATAGTTTTAAGGAAGATATTTATAACCTTTATAAAAGGTGTTTTTTGGTTTTATGCCGGGTTTATTGTAGCTTTTTAAGAGGTTATCTAGTATAAACAGTTTTACGATCAATTTTATTATACAGACTTAATAACCTCTTGCAGATTGTGATAAAATTTAAATTGTTACTTGGGTTATTTTTTACGCGACGACCATGCTGGGCACATCAAATTGAAGATATTTTTAAAAAATTGTTAAAAAAGAAAACTTAATTTCCTTGAATATTTTTTTACCTCATCCTGTATATGAACTGCGTTAATATTTTCTTATAAAGGTTTTAATTAGCTTCAATTTATGTTATTATATCATATTCGAAATTCTTTTTGGTTTTAGAGAAAGAAATTAAAAACACTCCTTCCGATTCCAAACTGATTTTTTTTTAAAATAACTGAAAAAATGTAAATAATAATTTTATGCTTTATTTGTAAAAGACATATCACAAACAATCCTCAACGTAAAAAAACAGCAACAAAAAACAAAATAAATAAATATTTTTAAAAACAAACTTTATTAAAATGTACTAAATAATAGGAAATTGCAAAATTTTTATTTAATTTTTTTTTTAATAACATAAATTGAAGCTAATTAAAACCTTTATAAGACAACATTAACACATTTCATGTACAAGAAGGTAAGGTAAAAAAATATTCAAAGAAATTAAGTTTCCTCTCTTAACACTTTTTCAAAAAAAATATTTTTTTAAATCACTCTGTATGCATGTTTAAAGGCTTTAAAAATGTCTACAATTTGATGTGCCCAACATGGTTATCGCTTCAAAAATAAAAAAGTTACAAGCCCGGGGACTTTTAAGTGGCGGACCCTGTATATTCACCACAAAAATTTCAAAATATTCGGATTATCAGATGAGCGAAATATAAGGGTGGCTCCACGAAAAGTGAGACACACACAAATAGGTATAAAATTAAGGTAAGATATTTAGATTGAATTAGACTGCACCCGCTCTACTAAAGTATATTGAGTAAAATTAGAGAATAGCATTTATAAATCCGATAACATTTCTATGTAAATTATAATGATAATTTAAAATTAACGCTTACTCAGAAAATTGGTCCTTGCCGACGACAAGAGAATTTTGTTAAGTGAAATGTATATATGTGTAGAATTTAAATGTGGAAAACTGGCCAAATCACGCATTGGTCTGAGATCTAATGCAGGCTTATTACATTTTGGCCGTTTCCTATCTACATATACCAGAATCCTGGCATGGAACCAACACCAGACTACTAGCTGCACCATTCTTTTATACGAGCCAACGGTTTCCCCATTCGAATAAATCCCTTGATAAATATTTAATGCATTACATTTTACATAATCACCGGTAAAACGTATTATCGATTTTTAAGGTAAATACGAAGTATATTCAACAACGGAGATCTTTATTATAGCTATCTGCGTTATATAAATGTTACCTTATTTTTCAGAGTCATATATAAACTCTATGTGAAGTTATTATATAGAAGTTTTCAAGATGATTTCCTGGCCCACCGGGTAGAAATAAAACAAATAACAGAAAAGATAAAGTTGATAATTTGTATCATTTAAAAACATCACAAATTTGTTAGTTGTATTAGTAATTTTTTTCGTAATATCAGTTATTATACAGGGTGTCCCAAAAGTCAATGTCATCCCTTGGAGGGCAGATAGGCCAGCTCATGACTGACCAGAATATCAAAATATGACCTTAGTAAAAAGTTGTTAGTTTTTGAAATATTGGCACTTTTATGAATGTTGTGAAGTTCGACACCTTAGATCGGTTTTTCGAGTGCCACAGCTACAAAATGCCATATTTTAAGGTTCTAATTTTTGTTACGCAACCCTGAATAGTCCTGCTATTGATCACAGTCCAAAATAAAATTAATACATTCGGAAAAAAAAAAATTTTTGCTCAATGATATATCGTTGGATAGCTAATTTAAGTTGTGATCGAATAATGAAATAATTTACAGGGTGTTCCGTTTAAAAAACACAAGTTAAGTCTATATCTCGAGAACTGAGGCATGCATAATTTTCTTCGGATTCTACTCGGTAATCGACAAAGACAGACGATTGCTCGAAAATCGAGCTCATATATTGGTTTTTGTCTCTCTTCCATAGTTTTAGAGAAAACCCCAAATCCCATCTAATTTGGTCCACCCTGTACTTGTAGTAGGTTGGTCATTATTTCATAATTCTTGAAAGTTGTTAATATAGCGATGCAGTCCGCGAATAGACATATAGTTATTCTACGGTCAGTTGGGACAGGTATATCATGCGTGTATATGAAGAGGACTGGTCCCAGTGCTGAGCTTTGGATGACCCCAAAAAAGATAGTGATAGCAGAGAGTATGCCTGATTGACTGCCACTAGAAATTTGCGAAAGGATATATAACTCTGTATCATTTTCGATACGAGTGGAGATGAGTTTATATAGCAGTGCCAGACTTTTCTGGGGTCAAGGGCGATAAACCCCATAGCTTGACCTCGGTTGATATTGGTGGTAATGATCTCCCCGACACGGAAGAGTTGTTACGTGGTAGAATGGCTAGCTCGGAACCCAAACTGATATTTTCCTGCTAGCTTCTATTTGTTCTTATACTATATGGTGCGCCAAATAATCACGCCTTAGAAAAAAATCATAACGTTAGTCATCGTGTATTTAGTAGAAGTGGTGGCTAAATATATGCCTACACATTTATAAGTTGCTCTGTAAAATTTAAGTCTGAATCATGAAATTGTGTAATATAATACCTCTAACCTGCAGTGCCGTCGTGCCCGAGTTTACTGCCGCAAATAAAATATTTTTTCCCTCAGCTATTTTCCAGATAACGTATATTATTCATACCATAAAAATTATTAGTTCGGAAACATACACCATTAAATTTTTATTGAGTTATTTTAGTTTTCATGATGCATAAATAAATCGTTTGGGGAAGATATAAAATCAAACCCTCCTAGCTATAAAAAAATAAGGCTTATATTTTTGAATTAAAAAAGAACCAACAAAACTTATTTGTGATATCATTTTAAACGAGCAGAAGTTGCAGTCGGGGTGATCAACTGCGAATACCGATTTGATTAACACTTTCCACGAATACGGCACAATTAATTTTTACGTGATGCCAATGCCATTAAGCACAAAATCAATATTACTTGTCTTCTTCAAACGGAAAAGTCCAAGAATCCAAAGGATTAAGATGTGTTCGACTTGTTAGAAGCGAAAGCAGACGGGGGAAAATAGCTGAAAAACTTTAAGAGTGAGAGTTTATAGGCCTCTGGTTATGACCATGTATTACAGATATGGCCCAATTTCAATAGGGATTATTGTACTATGCTGTTTTACATATTTTCCAAATTGTAATTAATTATTTTAAGTCTAACAGAAGTTATCGTGTTTACAAGAAACGGTATACACACATACATATACACGCACACACACACACACACACACACACACACCTACAGAAACAAAGACATTTTTTATTCGATATTTGAGTTCAGCCTGCTATGAAACGGATATCTGTACAACAATTTTTTTTCCACGATGACTATTAAATTTCTTTTTCAATTTATAATAAAGGATCCCGCACAAAAGCATTGGAAAACGACTACCCGTCGATTTGACTGAAACTTTTAGAAAATGTTCTTCTCGGCATCCCGAACAAAAGTCTCCATGGGCACAACAAAATTCTATGATTAGTTTTCGAGTTACGGGACGTTGAAGTCCCAGATTTTACGGGATTCTAGGAGTGCAAGTAGCATAGGGTAGGTATAATACTGCTGATAATTGAGTTATTATTAATTCCAATCGCAATGAAAGTTATATCTCTTGAAATTGCAAGATTTTTCACTGAAAACCAAGCTTGAAAAAGTCGGAAAACGTTGGAAAACCCCGGAAAATTCATGCGAAATCAACGATTTTAAATACATTACGTTGAAAAGATATGCATGCTTGACGATCATGTCCTGAAAATCTCTCATTTTCCGATAAGATTTCCAGGATTTTCCAAGGTTTTCCACATCGCTAAATCTGAGTTACAAGTGAAAAATCTTGTGTTACATTGAGTCTTAGATACTTGTACGCGTTTCAACCCCTAGAGCACACTTCCGCACCATTATTTAAATTTCAGCCCGAAATGGCACGAATTCCATATTGGAATATGAAATTCCTCAATTTGGACCACGGGTTCGTGATCAGCGACCCAAAAAATCTCCTAGAGCCTATTTCCGAGCCGAAATATTAATTTTATAATTTTTTTTATGACAGTTACTTTTTGGGGCACTTCAAACCACCTAACTTTCTCATTTTCGGAATACATGACGATGAATGTTCCTGGGGGTCTAGGGAACACGTGAAAAAAGGAATTTTTCAAATAGGTACTATTCCACCACTTTTCCACATTTTCCGGCTTATTTATACTAACATAATCGATTAGCCTTTTTGAAGCATTAATAAAATAACAGTAAAACAAGAAAATCATATAACATTAAAATTATAAAACAAATTTGTTGGTTGGGTAATAAATGTACGTGATCAGTGCGTGCAACAGTTCCTATTGGCGATTAAATTTTCAAACTAATTTGTATAGACTTATTAAATCAACGTCAGTCAATGATATGTACCGCTTGATACTATTGACAGTTCAATTTATCACTATTCTCCTTTTCCCGCTAGGGTACAGTAAGGTTTACTTCAAAATAGCACGATAATGGTTTAAGCTGCCCAAGTAACAATTTAAATGCCAACAAGTATTTATCGGGTTTTATCACAGATTTAAGAAGGTAAATAAACCGAACTGGGTTTTATTATTTCTTTTGTGCATACCAATTTATCTGCAGATAATATGTACTTAAAAAAGGTCTTCAAGTTATCTTTAAAACAATTTGTTACTGCATTATTCAAAACCACAATAAACTCATTAAGTTTTATAGTGGATTTTAAACATTTTAAGTTTTGTGATAGACATCTATAAATCTTTAGGTTTTATGGGAGTTTTAAAATATGGTCTTTAAGTACTTCTTATGATCAAGCAATAAAACTAGTAAGTAGTCTTACCCCTAATATATGTTATCATAAATACTATTTGCTTTTAACGATAATTGGTAAAGGTTCCTTAAAACCTAATAGTTTTTTGGTAGCTTTATTAAGCTACGTTAAAACTTTTTGGTTTTTATAAAGCACTTATAAATCCTTTGGTTCCCCCACTTATGCCTTTAAACTTTGAGAGAGGGGGCATATAACGCATAGTAAAGGCCATTTTGTGATTGCTGATTCTAGTTTAAACAGTGCAGCGAAACTGTTTAAAATCTACTTGTAGTTTTTCACTTTTTCTTGCTCAATTAACGCTATAATCACAGAAATAACGAGAAATTAATGATCGCACACTTAAAAACACAACGAAATAAGTAATGTTTAGGTTATGTTATCTAAGCTAAGTACATTTGGATTAGAGATTGTCAGAGATAAATCTTGAGGGTTTTAAAGAAGAGTAGTAAGGCTGGGTAAAGTCTTACAGGCTTTAAAACAGTAATAAAGTGGAGCAATTGGAATTTAACAAAACCTTTTGTTTTATAAAAATATTTCCTAAAGCCACAAACTTTTAATATAGTAGAGTGCTTGGTGCCCAGATATACGCATAAAAATAAGTTCCGTGAGGGTTTCGTTGTTACAAGCTGAATTTGATATAAAATTAATGATGATATACTGATGTTTCAAAATCTCAAAGCCGTCAAAAAATGTCCTACTCAAAAGGTCATTATAATCAAAAAACGAGTTATTTCTTAGTGAATTAGGTGTTTTGATATTTCTACTTTTGAGTAATAGCAAATCCTTATGAATAGAACTAGCCAAAATAGGTAAATTTTCGAACAGACCTACTTCGAGAAATCATGCCTGCTCCCCCTGCCCCCCCCCCCCCCCCTCAAAGGGGCTGCCTGTATCTGCCTATATTTTTTTTTTTCTCAAAAACGGTAGGAGCTAGAGGAATGATCTTGGCGCCATTCGATAGAGTAGAAAATTTTGCATACGACCATTTGCTTTTTCTTTTTTTTAAGGCCTCACAGCAAAAAAAGGGGGTGAGGAGCCTTCCAACAACGACACATGTTTGGCTATACCTCTAAAACGGCCCAATAAATCAAAATTCTACAAGATATAAAAAATAAAGACCATTATTTTTTCTATCGATTGGTATATTATTTGTAAATGTTATTTGTTTATATAAAGCCGTCAGTGGCGTACAAAGAGAAAGATGCACATGTGCACAATGAATTTATTTAAAATAATTTATTATTGTTGTTAAAACAATAATAATGTAATAATTTTGAACAAGTACAATCAATATTTTCGCAATTTGTAGCAACAATACAAAATGATTTTAAATAAATTCATTATGCACATGTGCATCTATCTCTTTGTACACCACTGACGGCTTTATATAAATAAATAACATATACAAATAATATACCAATCGATAGAAAAAATAATGGTCTTTATTTCTTATATCTCCTAGAATTTTGATTTATTGGGCCGTTTTAGAGGTATAGCCAAACATGTGTCGTTGTTGGAAGGCTCCTCACCATTTTTTTGCTGTGGGGCCTTAAAAAAAGAAAATAGCAAAAAGCAAATGGAGGGTCTTATGCAAAATTTTATACTCTATCGAATAGCGTTAAGATCATTCCTCTAGCTTCTATCGCTTTTTGAGAAAAAAAATATATATAGGCAGATACAGGCAGCCCCTTTGAGCGGGGGCAGGGGGAGCAGGCATGATTTCTCGAGGTGGGTCTGTTCGAAAATCTACTTATTTTGACTAGTTCTATTCATGGTTAAATGGATTTGTTATTACTCAAAAGTAGAAATATCAAAACACCTAATTCACTAAGAAATAACTCGTTTTTTGATTATAATGACCTTTTGAGTAGGACATTTTTTGACTGCTTTGAGATTTTGAAACATCAGTATATCATCATTAATTTTATATCAAATTCAGCTTGTAACAACGCAACCCCCACGGAAGTCACAATAAGCGTATTAATGCACTCTACTAATAGGGTATTCTATTAAAATAAACGGTTTTATTAATTTTTCAGCCATGTTTTTTTCTATTAACAATGGCAGACATGTTTGAACAAAGTTGGGGTAACAGTGTTTAGTTATATTTTTCTTATTCTTACTGTTTATATTTAGCCCTATCTAAAATGTGTTAATAAGTCATATAAACCCCTAAAAAGCCCAAAATCATACTGAGTAAGCTAATGAAAGGCCCGTGATTTTTTTTAAAAGTTTTTAGATCCTATACTATATCAATAAAGTGATCTGCGTTGACAATTTTTTGATACTAGGTTGTTTATTAATATCAAATTTTAAAACGTTAGCACATGCAGATATTTCAATCGAGGCAGACATATTTTATTACTTGGCGACATTTTCTGATTTAGACAGTTTAAGTGCAACAAGTTTTCTACAAAGAATTATTATAGACACAATTATTTATGTTCTCAAAGCAGGCTTAAAATTTGATTGCAAGTACTAACGGTTTTAAGAAGATTTTATAAAAGGTTTTATGGTAGACTTGAAAACATCTTGCAGATTTGGGTTCTAAAGTACTGTTGTTTTTACTGATAGTTTTAAGGAAGATATTTATAACCTTTATAAAATGTCTTTTTTGGTTTTATGCCGGGTTCATTGTAGCTTTTAAGAGGTTATCTAGTATAAACAGTTTTACGATCATTTTTATTATATAGACTTAATAACCTCTTGTAGATTGTGATAAAACTTAAATTGTTACTTGGGTGGGATGTACCGATTCACCCTGTATGTAAGCACAGGTAAAATGACATGCCTCAGGTACTATTTTGGGCGTGACTGTATACGTATAAGCTTTCCTACAGAGAGACAGGATAATATACGTCGCCAAACAGTACAAACGTATGCTTATTTACCGATCAATCAATACACGCAGACAGACAATGAGAGGTACTAACGAGCAGAGTAATAAATCCGCACTTAATGGCCGAAACGACAGGCCAGGATAGTCAACTTAATGGCATATTATTGGCTGCACTGTATACGCTGCTTCTACATAATCACTCATTAGACCTGAACGGAAATAAAAGAATGGTTTATTTGCCCTTGCTCTCGGCATGTTTATGACGGGAAGGATTATGCACAATGCTGCAATTCTGTTTCAATCGTGGTGCCAGTTATAATAGTGACATACCAATGATAATGCAACTTTACCGAATACTCATCGCATATGCAATCGTTTTGTTCTACAAATCTTTTGCAGTTCGCAGAATATACCGTGACCGTGAATATATACGGTGTGATTGTAGGTAGGGGAACGGTGCCCTTGTTACACAACTCAGCGAAGTCGTACGTAATTTCAGCATTTTTATTGGGTAGGCAGGGATTTTTTCCAGATAACCCATGCTACTTGCACTCCTAGGATCCCGTAAAATCTGCGACTTCAACGTCCCATAACTCGAAACCTAATCATCGAATTTTGTTGTGCCCATGGAGACTTTTGTTCGGGATGCCGAGAAGAACATTTTCTAAAAGTTTCAGTCAAATCGTTTTCCATTGCTTTTGTGCGGGGTCCTTTGTTTTACAATTTAAATGTTATACGATCATTTTGTTTTATTGTTGTTTTATTAATGCTTCTAAAATGCTAATTGACTATATTAGAGTTGCAGAACACACTATCTGGTTGTCTGCAACGGAACTGTTTTATAGATTTATCATCAAAACGTTTTAACAGCAAAATTATAAAATATCTTATAAACAAAAAATCTTTTTAGTGTAAAATATTTTACAGGACCATTAGAAAGTATCACAATATAAATCGTATGAAAAAAAATCATAAATTCGGAAATTTTTTGACCGCGTGTACTTATTTTGAGGTGCATCTCGGAAACTAGACGTGGGATCGAGTTGGGCCCATGAGAACTCCTAATCACAAAGTCGAAATCTACAACAATTACCAATTTTAGTAGCTTAAACTGAATTAAGAAGAAATTCGTAAGCTATTTTTAACCTCTCGTTAACAATTCAAAAGTTACTACTGCTGATAGAATAGTAAATTAAAAACGAATTAAACTAATAGTGAACGAGCACCCAGCATGTAATTAAAAGGTGCGCATGTTTATTAAACATGTGAAAGTTTTCGCAATTTTAGTATCCTGAACCTCTTTAAGATGAAGTAACTCATAAGTTATTTTTAATCTCTAATTACACAAAAAAAAAAATTATTTGAACTGGACATCTGAATATCTTTTTCTTTTTTTCCCGCTGATTACGAATCTGAAGTCAGAATGGGCATATTACAGAGAAAACCCGAAAAACTGTCAAAAATGCGTTTTTTATGGTTTTTTATAGTGTTTTGGATGGTAAAATATGCATATGTCGTGTTCGGCTAGGCTGCATGTATTTTTCTTATGTTTTTTGCCCCACTGACCTCGAATCTATTATTAGAACCCAGGGCTAATGTCAAAATGTTGAGGAAAATAAAAAAAACCCGTCAAAAATCGCGTTTCTCACGGATACCATGTTTTTTTTATGGATATCACGTTTTTTTTTCATGAATACATAGCTACTCCAGTCGAATTAGACATCATAAAAAATTTTGCGTACTGCGGACTTTTTTTTGTGGAAGTTGTTTAAGAGGGCATAATAAGCAAGCACAGAAAACTACACCCTGCTACATCATGTGCGTCACCTATTTTTAGGGGTTGAAACTTTGAAATTTTACTTATGTGTCCATATTTGTTTCCCTATTGCCCGTAGGGCTCTTTACCAAGTTACAGTTAACGCCCTTCAGGAGGGATGATGATTTGTGAAAAAACTTTCATCGAATACCGCACGGTTTTCATGATACGGGATGTTGAAATTTTGAAAATCCTTTTATAAAAAAAAAAAGTGAACCTATCTTTTTTCGCTCATTTTTTTTTCATGTATGTACGACCCTAATATAAGAATATTTATGTTGGTTTCATTTTAATACATTCGTTGGTTTAGGAGCTAGACAGCAAAATATGCCAAAAATGGCTATTTTGGTATTGTTGCATTAAAAAAACCAAAACCAGTATAATTCTGGTAAGTGTTTTTGTTTATCCTAAAAGTCCAATTCATTGCGCATAGAAAATGTGTTTTTGTATTTAAATAGGATCAACACTTATTGTGTAATAACGATTTATGTCTTATGTTCTCCAGTCTCCTTTTTCACATTTTTTTTTTTTGAGGCCTTATGGTTCATGGTAGGGCAGAAAGCAATGTATACCTGAACAGAGCACATATTAGGGTGTTAAAATGGATCTCTTGTTAAAATGCGATAGGACGTACCGTTTTCGAGTAAAACGCACTTCTTTGCAAAAAATTATTTCAGATCACACTTTTCATCGACTGACTCACTGCTAACTACGAAAAAATAAAACTATGTGTCGCTTCTTGCTTTTTCTATTTATGAGTGACATTGCTAATGAAAGAATGAAGGGACTCGGATGGAATAGGGGGTTCTCACTCTCCTATTTGAAGGTTCACGCTTGTCTCGAATCATCATTGCAACTTATTTTGTGTCTATAACAAAATCCACAGTAATTTTACCTTCCTCGAGAAACAGCTATTATATGTCCATTTCATCGGAAAATGATTTAAAAAAACAAACTCCTAAGAAAGAAAACACCAAAATGTAAAATTTATTTATCAGATCACAATTCAGAACACAATAAAAACTCAAAGCAAACATAACCAAACAAGTTTGTTTTACTCGAAAACGGTACGTCCTATCGCATTTTAACAAGAGACCCATTTTAACACCCTATTATGTGCCCTGTCCACGTGTATAATGCTTTCTTCCCTACTATGAACCATAAGGCCGCAAAAAAAAAAATGTGAAAAAGGAGACTGGAGAACACATGACATAAATCGTTATTACACAATAAGTGTTGATCCTATTTAAATACAAAAACACATTTTCTATGCGCAATGAATTGAACTTTTAGGATAAACAAAAACATTTACCAATGCAAGAATACCAAAATAGCTATTTTTGGCATATTTTGCTGTCTAGCTCCTAAACCAACGATTGTATTAAAATGAAACCAACGTAAATTTTCTTATATTAGGGTCGTACATGCATGAAAGAAAAATGAGCGAAAAAAAGTAGGTTCACTTTTTTTTTTAAACGGGGGTTTTCAAAATTTCAACATCCCGTATCATGAAAACCGCGTGGTATTCGATGAAAGTTTTTTCACAAATCATCATCCCTCCTTAAGGGCATTAGTATGTGTACTATTGTAGATTGGAAATAATAGCCGTTTGTCCTGTACAGAAGACCCCCAAATTCGGACAGCGTGACCTTTCCGGCCTCGTACAGCCAAAACCGTTTGTCTTACAGCAAATGTGTAATATATATATATTATGTAGAGGAGGGATGAATCTTCAAAAAGTGTAACTAAGTAAAGAGCCCTACGGGCAATAGGGAAACAGATATGGACACATAAGTAAAATTTCAAAGTTTCAACCCCTAAAAATAGGGGACGCACATGGCGTAGCAAGGTGTAGTTTTCTGTACTTGCTTATTATGCCCTCTTTAACAACTTCCACAAAAAAAAGTCCGCAGTACGCAAAATTCTTTATGATGTCTAATTTGACTGGACTAAGCGTGTTACGATGACCTTCGTACACCTTATTTGAGTATTTTTTCCCGCTGATCACAAATGTTGAGTCAAAGTTGAAGGTCAGTGATGAAAATACTGAGAAAAATCAAGAAAACTGTCAAGAATCGTTTTTTTTTTCATGGATGTCGTATTTTTTCATGAACGCATAGCGTGTTCCAATTTCCAATCGTCTGCATATACCTTTATCGAGTAATTTTTCCGCTGATCACGAATCTAGAGTCAAATTTTAGGGTCAGTGATGAAAACACTGAAGAAAAATCAAAAAAAACTATAAAAAATCTGTTTTTTTCAGGATACCCAATCATTATGCGTGATATATAGTCTTTCAATTTTATATGGGTTTTCGTTTTCGAACGATCTTCCTTTTGGTTTCACTTCTCTTTGTAGCATCCAGCAGTAATCTGCTAACATGTTGATATCACATTTACCCTGAAATCGACGTTCAAAGTCTTTTAACTCTTGGTGTAATCTTTCTCCTTGCTCTTCACTGAAGTCGCCGTTATTTTCTGGAAACTCATCCAGGTGTGAATCGAGAAAGTGCAATTTCAAACTCATCATAGGGGGGCGAGCGTAGAGGCGACTTCAATATGAATATCAGTCGATATTCCGTTGAAGCAACGTCGAGCGCGGTTAGTACTTGGAAATACAGCGTTCTCGTCCCACCTTCTAGAGGCTTGTATATCAGTGTATACTCGGAAGCTACGTAATTTCAGACGAGGATTACGTAGTGGATATACCATCCTTCGGAGGGGATGTAAAGCAGGCGGTCCCTTGTCTATTAAATGTTAGGCAAGTAAAAGACCCCTACTCTTCTTAAGAGAAGAGGTTCGGAAAAATTTCCAGGTTGGGGGTAGCTCGTCTCCTGGCGTCGGTGATAGGCCCTGGTAGCGGAAATAGGCCGACGTTAAATAGTTAAAAAAAAAACTCATACAACGTACTACAAGTTTTCGTAATTCTTTGTCATTTTTGATACAATGTTTCTGTAGTCTTGATCTTTAGTATTACAGAGAAATTTTGTGGACACATCTTTAAAACTTAACCATGCCGCCTTTTCTACTTCATTCATAGAATCAACGAATTCTTGGACCCTAAATAAAGTTCGAATCTCAGGCCCAACGAAGATACCTTCCTTCAATTTAGCATCAGATTTGTGACTCATCAAATGAGTCAAATATATATTTGAGTCATTTGTGCTGTTGAGCTTAACCGGCGAGATAATTGGGTTCTTGCCATTTGTTGGTATTGGGCCCGAGTAAGGCCCACTGAAAAAAATATTTGAAAATCATATTTGAACGTATTTTTTTCTGTAGAATAAGATTCTGCAATAAAAAATGGGGGTTCCCATTTAAAAAAACAACGTTGAGTATCACAGAGCCTTACCAAGGTCATGGGCTCAATCACAGAATCAGATGACCCCCTTAGAACCCAACAACTTTTGTAGAAGTCATTTCTTAATTAGTGGCTTACACGACGAGATATTTGCAATAATAGATTAAAATGGTCCACCCTGTATATTCAAGAAAATTGGGAAAAAATCAATTTTTACTAACACGACCTTAAAAAATCTAGTAATCTAGTTACTTTTATAATTTTCTATGGTGAATAATTGAAGGTTATAAAAATATCTTTCATTTGCTTACTTATTTTCTTAGATATGCCGACAATTGGAGATAGTCCCGTCGAATTAGACATAAAAAATTTTGCGTACTGCGGACTTTTTTGTGGAAGTTGTTTAAGAGAGCATAATAAGCAAGCACAGAAAACTACATCCATCCTGCTATACCATGTGCGTCCCCTATTTTTAGGGGTTGAAACTTTGAAATTTTACTTGTGTCCATATGTGTTTCCGTATTGCTCATAGGGCTCTTTGCCAAGTTCACTTTTTGAAGATTCGTCCCTCCTCTACATAATATATATATTACACATTTGCCGTAGGACAAACGGTTTTGGCTGTACGAGGCCGGAAAGGTCGCGTTGTCCGAATTTGGGGGTCTTCTGTACAGGACAAACGGCTATTATTTTCAATCTACAATACTACACATACTAATGCTCTTAAGGAGGGATGATGATTTGTGAAAAAACTTTCATCGAATACCGCGCGGTTTTCATGATATGGGATGTTGAAATTTTGAAAACCCCTTTTTTAAAAAAAAAGTGAACCTACTTTTTTTCGCCCATTTTTTTTTTCATGCATGTACGACCCCAATATAAGAAGATTTACGTTGGTTTCATTGTAATACATTCGTTGGTTTAGGAGCTAGACAGCAAAATATGCCAAAAATGGCTATTTTGGTACTGTTGCATTAAAAAAACCAAAACCAGTATAATTCTGGTAAGTGTTTTTGTTTATCCTAAAAGTCCAATTCATTGCGCATAGAAAATGTGTTTTTGTATTTAAGTAGGATCAACACTTATTGTGTAATAACGATTTATGTCATGTGTTCTCCAGTCTCCTTTTTCACATTTTTTTTACGGCCTTATGGTTCATAGTAGGGCAGAAAGCATTATACACGTGGACAGGGCACATAATAGGGTGTTAAAATGGGTATCTTGTTAAAATGCGATAGGACGTACCGTTTTCGAGTAAAACGCACTTGTTTGGTTATGTTTGCTTTGAGTTTTCATTGTGTTCTGAATTGTGATCTGATAAATAAATTCTACATTTTGGTGTTTTCTTTCTTAGGAGTTTGTTTTTTTAAATCATTTTCCCGAGGAAGGTAAAATTACTGTGGATTTTGTTATAGACACAAAATAAGTTGCAATGATGATTCGAGACAAGCGTGAACCTTCAAATAGGGGAGTGAGAACCCCCTATTCCGTCCGAGTCGCTTCATTTTTTCATTAGCAATGTCCCTCATAAACAGAAAAAGCAAGAAGCGACACATAGTTCTATTTTTACGTAGTCAGCGGTGAGTATTTACTAGTCAGTCGATGAAAAATGTGATCTGAAATAATTTTTTGAAAGCAAGTGCGTTTTACTCGAAAACGGTACGTCCTATCGCATTTTAACAAGAGATCCATTTTAACACCCTGTTCAGGTATACATTGCTTTCTGCCCTACTATGAACCATAAGGCCGCAAAAAAAGTGAGAAAGGAGACAGGAGAACACACGACATAAATCGTTATTACACAATAAGTGTTGATCCTATTTAAATACAAAAACACATTTTCTATGGGCAATGAATTGGACTTTTAGGATAAACAAAAACACTTACCAGAATTATACTGGTTTTGGTTTCTTTAATGCAACGTTACCAAAATAGCCATTTTTGGCATATTTTGCTGTCTAGCTCCTAAACCAACGAATGTATTAAAATGAAACCAACGTAAATTTTCTTATATTAGGGTCGTACATGCATGAAAAAAAAATGGGCGAAAAAAAGTAGGTTCACTTTTTTTTTTTAAAAAGAGGTTTTCAAAATTTCAACATCCCGTATCATGAAAACCGCGCTGTATTCGATGAAAGTTTTTACACAAATCATCACCCCCCCCCCCCCCTTAAGGGCATTAGTATGTGTAGTATTGTAGATTGGAAATTATAGCCGTTTGTCCTGTACAGAAACCCCCCAAATTCGGGCAGCGCGACCTTTCCGGCCTCGTACAATCAAAACCGTTTGTCCTACGGCAAATGTGTAATATATATATATATTATGTAGAGGAGGGATGAATCTTCAAAAAGTGTAACTTGCTAAAGAGCCCTACGAGCAATAGGGAAAAAGATATGGACACAAGTAAAATTTCAAAGTTTCAACCAATAAAAATAGGGGACGCACATGGTGTAGCGGGGTGTAGTTTTCTGTGCTTGCTTATTATGCCCTCTTAAACAACTTCCATAAAAAAAAGTCCGCAGTACGCAAAATTTTTTATTATGTCTAATTCGACTGGAGTAAGAAGATATTAACGATTATATAAAGCATTTTCTAAAAAATTTTACTATATTTTCAATATCGATTTTCTCGAAAACTATGGTATATACAAAAAAATTACAGAAGGACTCTTTTTTAGGAAATTAGCCAAGCTTTCTTTTTATTATAAGCAATTTTTTTATATCTTCAACAGTTAACGAGTTATCAGTAAAATAAGGGTTTTTTTCACCGAATGGGTGGCTTTTGGGGGGGTTGCGCGGCACCCCCAGAACGGATTTTTGTGGTTTTGTGACTAACAGTTACTGAAGGAAAATCTCAGATAACATTTTTTGCGAGCTTCTGGTGTATCTTTTACTTTACCGACTGGACTATATGTATGATTACATCTCGACATAAATTGAAAATCCTGGTTGCAGCAAAGAGATTTTATTCTGTCGCAGAGCGTCATAAAAGAAAATAAATATGAGGAATTTTATCGTAGGCATAAGTAACTTGTGAAAATAAAATTTTAGTACCGTAAACTGGGAGTGGCTTTTATTTCTCAACACCAAATTACTCGCTTATCATTGAATCGATTTTCTTTAAATTTGTTAGTAGCGTATAACGAGCGGCGAGGGAAATTTAAAATTTTAATTTTCCTACCAATTGAACTCGAAGCATAATCAATATTTTATTAAATGAAAACACGAAATTAACGCATCGGCATTAGTTTCACTGAAATATTCTTTAATTTTTCAGCGCCGTAAAGTATGGTCATGACATTTGAATTAATATTCGCTGAATATTATTTTTGTAGCTGTATATTCCAACCGAAATTCATTACTCCTACCCTCATGGCTGGTTTGTTTTATTAAAAATTTCAGATATTTAGGTTGAGTGGCATTTTTAAATGTTCCGGATATTGTCATAATGTTAAAGAGGAGTTGGTTAATGACAACATAAGATTAAAATTGCTAAGTAAAAGCTGTCTCTGGAATTAATCCTGAATTAAACCAGGTCCAAGTACAAGTTTAGTAATTAAACCGATAAGGTAGATACCTGAGTACCTACTTTATCGACGAAACAACGAATTAGATTGGGCACCGCTACATCACGAGCAAAGCGCGAAAATTTTACTATTGTTACATATTTTTACCCCCAGAGACATCTGTACAAATTGGGCTCGAGTAAGGCGCGTTGGAAAAAATTTTTGAAAATCATATTCGCCCACAGCTCATGTCATAATTATCACGCTCGTGTCTTAATAGCCATCATTAAAAGGTCGTAGCATAATATACTATTAATATAATTGGCTTATTTTAACGTATGGAAGATCGATTTCCTATAATATACTAAAAATAATAATGTACAAAAAAAAAATAATGTAGTGTGAATTCTCATTCGTAGTCACTCGAGATTGTCAGAAAGAATCAACGCGCATTATACTCTGTACACTCTAAATTAATTAGAGCTCTGCTTTGGACGGGAGAGCTTTTGAGGCAAACTGCGGTAATTTCCTTTTCCGCAAAGCTCACATTTTATTTAAATAAACTATCCACCAACACAGAGAACAGCTTTAGAGCTTCCATATATTCCTTTTAAGAAGTAATAAATTGCAATAAGGGTACATTCTTTTCTACTTTACAGGCATTATTAAGCCATACCAGCACAAGCCTCGCAACACTTTATTATTTCTAATAAGTGTTCGGCTTGAGAAGTGCACGCAATTAAATTGGGCTTGGAATTAAAAACACATCTGGGCAACATAGACAGTATAATTTGAAAGTTTTAGTCGTTCAATTTCAACTTATAGTGAGGTGGCTCAGGGCTGTGTTTCAAGATTACCGTTAGCTGGCGGATAAAAGCACCAAATTTGGTACGAAGGTACCTTAGGGTATACTAATAATTGTTAGCCTAGGAGTCCTCTGGAATTTCTAAAAATTTTCATATACGGCACTAAAATTCAAAATGGCAAATACTTAACACAATCTATTATACTGTTAATATTGAATTAAAACGTTAAGCCAACTAAGTACACCACACACACCTAACCTAGGGTACTCTACATATTAAATAAAATATATCCATATCATTTATTACAGTAATATATTAGTCCAAATTTAACGTTAATAAGAGTTCCCAATAACAAAAAAATATTTATAGTTCATTCAATGGAATTCAGTATGCAACAGTTATAAATAAATTACACTTGCAAATTACACTCTTGCACTTCCAAAGTGGTGAGCAGTCCAGATTGGCTTTCCCACATTTGCAGTCTCCTGTGGAGAAGGAATCACTTGCTATGTTTGTGTGCTGGTCGTCCAAATACCTGCTTGATAAACTGCCCTTCGGATATGCTGAAGAAACGCATCCTCAGTCGGTGGAAGTTTGTCCATTGCTCGATTCTTCTGACAGAATAGCTCCTTTTCTATTTGGTTGATACTGCTGAAAGGAGTTGTTTTATCATATAGAACAACAGGCAGTCGTTCCAGCTTTTTGAAGTGTTCAGAGTCGGTTTTCAGCAGTTGGCATGGATGAGTGGCCAAATACACAAATGTGTCAGTGACGTCATGAAATGCTTGCCATGCTTCCCAAATGGACTTCTTACTCTTACCTGTGAAGGCGGAGTGAATGAAACACATGAACCACAAGCCTCGTGTCTGCCTCTTCATGATTACATGGGTGTGTTTGAACCAATTTGTGTAACTGCTCTCCTTGTTGTGACATATACATCTTTGTCTGGTGACCAGTTGAATTCTACAACCTTGGAAGTCAAAAAGTTGAACAATTCCTTCCTGTTCATTGAGTCACGGAGAAGACCATCCAATTTCGTGGCAGTTTGGTGTTGTTGGATCCCGGGTAGACTGCTTTAAACTGGAATTTAGGTGTCCCAAACAACATCTAACCTTTGGGCATTCTCCAGCTGCTTATGAAGGTAAGGTAGAAATATCTTATCATCATACTGATTGAAAGTGTCGACACTAGTAGTGGGCAGGCAGTGGACGATGACGACACCGTCCAGAAATTTGGAGGTTGAAGGGGGCTCTGATTGACCTGCTTAAGACATTGAGTAATCCAGCCTTGTTGGCTGGCAAATGAAGCTTACCAAAGTCTGAAATGGAATGAGGGAATGACTGTCAGCGTTACCACATTTGGTAGATTTTTATTCCTTTTTAGTAGAATTTTAAGGATTTTTGTAAAGTTTGGTAGGTAAAATTTGCTGGCAGATTTCTGATAATTATTATCAGAAATCTACCAGCAAATTTTACCTACCAAACTTTAAAAAAATCCTTAAAATTCTACTAAAAAGAAATAAAAATCTACCAAATGTGGTAACGCTGATGACTGTATCTCATGCGCAAAAAACTCATCCCGGTTCTGCCTAGATATAGTTGGCTAAATAGTTTCACATGGTTTTGAAGCACTTTCAGCTTCTTCCCCCGCTGAGATGTTGCTTTATGCTTTGGTCTCTTAAAAAGTGCAAGAGAACCCCACTTTTTATGGTTTTTGCAGTAGTGGTGCCTCGAAAAGAAAGATTCACATGTGATATTTTGTCGTATTTGTAGACCATTTTGGATTTTAGTGCTGTGAATTAATATTTTTAGAAATTCCAGAGGGCTCTTAGGCTAACATTTATTAGTATACCCTAATGTATCTTCATACTGGTGCTTTTATCCGCCAGGTAATGGTAATATCAATAAGCCACCTCACTATTACTTGAAACTCTTGAATCAATGACCTTTACAACAACATTTTAACAAACGCTATAAACAAATCCAAAGCGGCATAGAACATTATTAAACCTGATAAGAATAAAGTAAACAATTTAGAATTAAATACTGACGATAAACTAATAGACGATCCAGTCGAACTAGGAAATACGTTTAATTCGCACTTTAATAAAGTTCCTACTAAATTACTGGAAAACATCCCACTTAGCAACTCTGACCCATCGAATAATATCAATAATAATCTACATACGTTTTTCTTTGAACCTGCAACTGAACTTGAAGTTTTTGATATTTTACTTAATTTGAAAAATTCCAATTCCGCTGGAACAGATGAAATAAGTTCAAATTTATTAAACAGATGTAAAGATTTTATTACTAAACCATTAACTTATTTGGTTAACTTTCTTCTCAGTGTTGGATTTTCCTGGATAAGTTAACAATTGCGAAAATAGTACCCGTATTTAAATCTGGAAATGCCGATGACATCCATAATTATAGGCCAATAGCAATTTTAAATACTTTTGCAAAAGTTTTTGAAAAATATGTATCAAATAAAATCATAGCTTCTTCGAAAAATATAGTCTATTTAATAAACTGGATAACGGCGAGAAAACTACTGGTATTTTACTAGATCTTAGTAAGGCGTTTGACCTAGTCTCATAAAATTCTTTTAGATAAGATAACTAAATACGATGTTACAGGATTAGCTCTAAACTGGTTTTAAAGCTATTTGAAAAATAGGCCACATCTAGTTAACATCGATTCCCATCAGTCGGAAACCGACATACTACAATTGGTGCCCCACAAGGGTCTATTCTAGGACCCTTGCTATTCATAATGTATATAAATGATTTAAATGGCCAGTACATATTTTTTATTTGCTGATGATACATCAATAGTAGTGGAGGATAAAAACTTGAATAATGTTGTTCAGAGGAGTATTGAGGAATTAGAAAGTATTTACATATGGTTAGCCAATAACAGACTCTTATTAAATACAGGCATTTATTAGTTTGAAAAACACCTTGGTGACCTCCGATAAAAGCCAGTATGTAAAGATCTCACATAAGACAATTATACTAGCCGATTCAACTAGTATTTAGGTTTATACATTTCTGAAGATTGTAGGTGGGGGACACATATTGACCAGATCTGTAAAAAACTGGCACATGTTTGTTATTGTATCAAGCAATTAAGAGACACTGCAAACCTTGATGTCTTAAAAATATTGTTATGTGTTTCAACCCTCTAGAGACATATAGAAAAATCTAGAACATTACTGTAGAAGATTATAGAGTGTGTTGGAATGTAGTGGAAAGATCTAGAACACATAACCTAGGGTATATTAAGGAATGACAAGCTGTGTGTGGGGACAGTTAAGTTAGTACAGTTTTAATGATCAGTTGAATGAGCACGCAGTCAAGGTTGAGTTTAGTTGATGGTCATAAAGTGAGCAGATCAAGGGACTGAAGTAGTGAATTGTAGTACACAGTGTAAATAAGTAAAGTAATTAATTGTTGTTGTAATTAGAAAGTTAATAAATTAGTGTTTAGTGTTACCCTGGTGTTATAATTTCCGAACCCACGATACAAGGTGTTTACAAAAAGGGTGTAAGCCGTAACAATATATTATTTCACAAATTTTCATTCAATTCTTTCGCATGGAATTACTGCTTGTGGTTTTTCAAATGAGAGTTTGAGAGTATTTATAAGAAAAAGCAGTAAGGTATATGTGTGGTATAAAATCAAGAGATAGTAAAGAGTATTTTAGAAATTTAAATATTCTTACGCTGCCCTGCACATTTATTATGAGTTTTCTCTTATATGCTAAAAATAAAAACTTTCAAACTCTCAACTAATTTCATCGGTATGATACAAGACATAGCGATATTTCAGAAATAACTCAATATAAAACAACGCTTTATGAACACTGTCCAAAGTATTTAGCCATTAAGGCCTACAGTAAACTACCTGTTGAAATCAAATTGTTAAGTTCTAATCTTTTTAAAAACGTATCAAGTTAGCGAGTAATGACAGACTGTAACTTTATTTTTATAATTTTAACCCCACGCATTTCAATTTCAATTACATTTACTTAATATCGAATATTATTTGATGTATACCTTATACTATGTATGAATGCGTAAATGAGTGTGTGTAAATATTAAGCAGATGAGTGAATGTGTAAATATATATTTATATTATATATGTTCTTATTATGTTTATATGTTTTAGTGTACTTTATTTTAATGTTTAAAGTGTAAGTTGTACCTATTTAGTTGTATTTTTTTATTCCTAATTTATTTTATACTTAATTTTTTGACTTGTCCTATATTATTGTGTAATGATCAAATGGACCAATAATTATTATTATTATTTAGTCTGATTATTTAGAATAAAACGAAAACAGAAGAAAATGGAAACCAATACGATGAGATCCCTCATAATAATACTAATACGACCAGAGATAAATTTTTCTTGCAACAAACAAGAAATTTAATTATCAACGAAAGTTGATTGTGTTCAATTTGCAATTATCCAAATGGAGGAGCGAACTCAGAGATGTAATCCTTCTGCGGTTTTGGGTATAAAACAAAAAGCTCTAAGCGGCCTTCTAGTACGAGTCAATTAAGCAAATAACGGGCTAAGAATAAAAGGGCTAGGGTAAACGTGGAGAGATTTTCGAGTAGATTAGTAGATATTTCTGGACACGCACTGGCTAAATGAGACCACTGGGCCACCTACAATTACCTTTATCTCGGCGAGAAAACCTATTTATAACAATGGGTACAATAGTGTGTGGACCACGATATGTGGGTTTAAAATCGCTGATGTAAATTTAAAGGATTTAAAGAATTTTCAACGGTCTCTCCCGAAACACTATTATGTGTTAGATGAAAATATACTTTTAAAAACTTACTTACTTTTCTGAAAAATAACACGTATTCTACTGGCTGGACTGAAAAATTTTTGGTATGTTATTTATAGTGACGATACGAGGCAAGATAAAAAAATGACTACTTTTTCCAAACTTTTGAAGGCACGACGAACAATATACATTTTACGTAGTTCCAATTTTTACCGTCGATGAAGATCCAAAATACGTGAAAATCCATTTTTTGTACCTTTGGCTGGTTGTTTTACAGAGCACAAGAGAGTACTGCAAATATTTTTAAACATGTAGTGTGAGAATGTAAAATCTTTGACATAATATGTAAGGTTCAAAGTGCTTTTCGCTTGTGCTCAACAGGGGCCAAATAAGGGCCTTATCGGTACTCCTCCTTTTGAATGAGACTAGGCCCGTGAAATAACTTTCTGATAATTTGTTAATTTGTAAGAAAATAAAACCACCAAAAATTGGCTTTTTTGACAAATAAGATTTTAGTCGTCACGACGTGCGGACGCCTTGGGTTCAAATCCTGATCGCATTGTTTTTTTAATTATTATATCAGTAATATTAAAAGTTTTACAAAGTTGTGAACATGGGCATAAGCATGGTTGTTCAGGTTAGGTTGGTTTACCCTTTTCGTGACAAAAATTAAGAAAGTTATAAACAAATAAAAATGTGCGTTATGTTCTCAAAGTCGTTTTATTTGATGTAATATTAAAAAAACCGCTGCCCAAGGAATCACTACTTCCACATCCAGATTCTTTTCCAAGTCACTCACAACGAAAAAATTTTTGTATGTGGAAATAATTGTTTATGGAACTAATAATATAATATTTGAAATCCTCTACCCCAAAAACCCATAAAACGATACCCCACATCGGTAGCGGGGTGGGGGTGGTGATAAGGGGTGGTAGTGGGGGTGGATGAAGTAAAAAAACATTTTGAGGTTTCTGGTTCTTGTACACACACTAAATCACAATTTTTTTTTCGTCCCCTTTAATAATGGGGTGGGGGTGGTAAGGGGGGTGGCTAATGCCAAAATTTTTTTTGAGACCTTAGCTTCTCATGTATATACTAAATACCAATTTTATGGACTCTTACCTGCTTGATTTACCTATTTTCCCCAAATTTACCCCAATTTACCCCCCAACCCTTCGACGGAACAATATGAAAATATAATCCAGTTCTAGATCTCGTTAAAGTACATATGTGTACCAAATTTCAAGTCAATATCTCAAACGGTTCCAGAGTAAACGTGCGCACAGACAGACCGACAGACAGACAGAAATTTTTTTTTCGCTCAAACTTAAAATCTCGACGTTTCGTGATATTCTAAGCCTATTTGAACAATAAAAATTTTTAAAATTTTTTTTGTCGTTACTATACTTCCACTGGATGTGGAAGTAATTGTGGGATTATTTTCAAATAGCACCTGTAAAAATATAAGCATTGGAGAACAACCATTCCAAATTTCAAGAAAAAATATAGATTTGTTTATTTATAAGTGACCTAAACGCAAAAACTGACGTATCTCAGCCCTAAATGCAAGTAGATCATTAATTACTTCCACATCCAGTGGAAGTCTAGTAACGGCAAACAAATTTTTGAAAATTTTTATTGTTCAAATAGGCTTAGAATGTCATAAAACGTCGAGATTTTAAATTTGAGCGAAAAATAAATTTCTGTCTGTCTGTAACTTTTTTTGTGCGCACGATTACTCTGGAACCGTTTAAGATATTGACATGAAATTTGGTACACGTATGTACTATAACGGGATCTGGAACTAGATTATATTTTCATCTTATTCCGTCGAAGGGGGGGTAAATTGGGGTAAAAGGGGTATATAGGTAAATCAAGCAGGTAAGTGTCCATAAAATTGGTATTTAGTACATACAAGAGAAGCTAAGGTCTGAAAAAAATTTTTGGCATTAGCCACCTCCATTGCCACCACCACTCCCTTATTAAAGGGGATGAAAAATAATTGTGATTTAGTACGTGTACAAGAACCAAAAACCTCAAAATATTTTTTTAGTTCATCCACCCCCACTACCACCACCTATTACCACCCCCACCCCACTACCGATGTGGGATATCGTTTTATGGGTTTTTGGGGTAGGCGATTTCAAATATTATATTATTAAAGTTCCATAAACAATTATTTCCACATACAAAATTTTTTCGTTGTGAGAGACTTGGATAGAAAATCTGGATGTGGAAGTAGTGATTCCTTGGGCAGCGGTTTTTTTTAACAAAATGTTAGATATTTCATGTATTTTCATAATTCATTTGCCGATTTTGGTTTGATAAAAAATTCACAGAATTATTTAAATTTGTTTATAACTATAATTTTGAAAATTGTAAATGAATTTCAAAAAAACGGTTTAAATGAAGATATAACTTTTTTCTTGTAAAATACATGTAAAAACGTACTTAAAGAAAATGTCCTCCTACGAGTTGATCCACTTAAACAGTAAGCGATGGAAATTTCGAAATCAATGTTGGTTTTTAGCCGTTTGAATAAATATTGCACGCTAAAATTAGGCACGAAGGTTTAGTCCAATAAAGGGCACAGTTCTATCAACTTTCGTTAAAATTGATGAATTTTTACGTTATATTTCTTAGGTTGTGAAAAAAAAACAATTTTAGGTGATTTTTATTTTACTTCCACATCCAATGGAAGTATAGTAACGACAAAAAAAATTTTTATTGTTCAAATAGGCTTAGAATGTCATCAAACGTCGAGATTTTAAGTTTGAGCGAAAAAAATTTTCTGTCTGTCTGTCGGTCTGTCTAACTTTTTTTTGTGCGCACGTTTACTCTGGAACCGTTTGAAATATTGACTTGAAATTTGGTACACATATGTACTTTAACAAGATCTAGAACTAGATTATATTTTCATCTTGGTCCGTCGAAGGGTTGGAGGGTAAATTGAGGGTAAATAGGTAAATCAAGCAGGTAAGAGTCCATAACATTGATATTTAGTATATACAAGAGAAGCTAAGGTCTCAAAAAAAATTTTGGCATTAGCCACCCCCATTACCCACCCCATTATTAAAGGGGATGAAAAAAAATTGTGATTTAGTGTGTGTACAAGAACCAGAAACCTCAAAATATTTTTTTACTTCATCCATTATTAATAAATTTGAATAAAGATTCTGTGGTATTGTTAGTTGTTATTGATAGTTATTACCGATAGTTATCGAATGATTTTTGTAGTAAAAAAATTGCTGTGAGAAGCGACTTTTTGAGTTCTTGTTAAAAGGTTCTTGGTAATTTCTTGTTTGATGAATGTGCTTAATATACACTTTGCTAAATACGCTATTTACTTTTATTTCGGACCTCAACAGAATCTAAACTGTACCTATGAAACCGGCCCTTAATAACATAAAAAAATATTTTTTTCTTCAAGCGTATTAAAATGTTTAAATTATGTCACCAAAGACAGGAAGTAGAAGTAGGACATTGTTTTACTAGTAACAAAATGTTAGTACCGAACGCCACCGTAGTGGACATTGTTTTACTAGTAACATAATGTTAGTTCCGAAAGCGCCGCCGTAGTGGGTATTGTTTTACTAGTAACATAATGTTAATACCGAAAGCTACAGGTGGCGCGCTATCCACTAGCCACTTGTCATATTGTGTCAACATGTAAGACTGTAGTTTGAATATTTGTACATTTATGATAAATAAATGAATTTTTGCATTTTAATACGCTTGAAGAAAAAATAGTATATATTACACGGAGTGGAACGCCTTTTTTGTGTTTCGCCCAGTTTGCGGCTTCGGCTTCGCCTCAGCCGCAAATCCTGGGCTCAACACAAAAAAAGAGTGCGTTCTACTCCTAGTAATATAATATACTATTAATTATAACGATCTGTTTCAGAGCATCGTATTTTCAACATTAAATTAAAATTGAAATAAATAGAGTTAGAGTTTCGGGAGTCGGGACTATTTTATTGCAAATTTCTTCCTCTTTAAGAATCTTCCTTTAAAATTTATCAAACATGAATAGTTTTCCAGTTATTTGCAAAAAACGAAACTCGTTATTTTTTCAATTTTCATTTGTTTATAACTTTTGCAATTGTTTATGTACGGGTTTGAAACGTTTGCACATTTTTCTAGACGTTATTCCGAATCCAATGAGTCCACACTCATATTTTTACGAGCTTTATCAAGAATTAACACGGCTTTGAACTTGTGAATAGTCTATTAATACAAAACACAGTGTGTAAAGGATTTTTTCTTAATTTTTCTTTTACAAACGATATTCAACATTAAAGTTTGAATAAATCCGTTAGGCGCGCAAACAATGCGTGACGTCATGTAACAGGAGACGCCCTAGCGCTAGCCTACATTTTAAATTAATTCCATTTATGGACGTTGTCCTTGTAATAGCTTGATAGTGGAGTGAAATAGACCATAAAAGTCTCTCCGTTCTCGAGAAAAAGATCAACGTAGAACCAGACCAGACCTTATAGTTCTTATACAGTAAACAATTTGAAATAACTTTTTTCAGTCATGTTTAAAACAATTTAAACCCTTTTAAATATGACACACTTAATACACTATAATTTAATATCACAGACCGAATACAACTAAATAATTTTAGGAAATAAACGCAAACTGCAGGAATTATATGTCCGAATCATTGAACTCGCAGAGATATACTGTTAGATGTCGTCACGTCCAATATGAGTGTGTTCTCAGACACGCCCTTCCTCCCGGATATTAGTCGGCGATTTAAATATTTTCCAGTTATAGATTATGAAAACAAATTTGATAATTACTAATATTTAGTAACACTATTTAATATATATAAATTAATTTAAAATATATGGCACATGCAAGGTGCCTATTACGAATACCCTTTACGAATACGTATGTGCGTTGCTAAACATAAAGTCCATACTAAAATAATAAGAAGAAATTTGATACCATACTAGGTAAAAGTTTTTATTTTTTACATCCTTGCTGGGAAAAACTCCACGTAAATGATAGTATAAAAGAACCTCATTATAAACGATACTTTCACCACAGCAACATTTTATTTACTACGGTACCTCATTAAAAATAAACAAGACTATAAAAAGAAAAACAGAATAGTTTTGTTTACAGCCGACGAGAATCCTTACACAGAAATATATCCTGCTTTCCAGAATATAGAGGCGCCCTTAGGAAATACGGACTAAATTAAAGATTATGTTAAGCCTGGGATTTGTCGAGACAGCCTCGTGATTTCTCTTAGTAATTTTAAGTAGCTCCTCTGTATCGGGCTTGTTATGAAATACTTTTGTAATATTTCATTCGAAAACATGGATCACACCGTCCCTGATTTATGATATGAAACCTACAATATAAATTGCAAAGAAAGTTACGAAAGAACGATATTGCAAGTTGTTACATACGTCGCATGTTTTCAAGACCAATTTCTATCTCACCAAACGGAAGTAAAATAACTATGCAAACAGTCAATATATTTACAAAAAACTTGTCTTATTATTTGCTATATCAGCACATAGAGGGTGTTTCTAAATTGCCATGGAATGGATAGATTCTGCGTGCAAAAATAAGCATGCTTTTTTTAACATTTTTAGTCTTTTTCGTATATTCTGATTCTTTTATTTAAAATTTGTTTTTATTGATCATAAATTCAACAAGTTTTATTATTTTATAATGTTTTCGGCTCTTGTCATATCTGATTTTCCGTTCCTAAAATGTTTGTGTTTTGTGCTTATTTTCAATTTTGAATGTAGGTATTGTAGTATTCTTCATACGCCTAGTCTTATTCATAATTTTATAGCGAACAGTTTGGTATTTTTATTATTGCGATACGATTACTATGACATGAGATAATAGGAAAAATAGCAGAAAATTTGTGTTGAAAAATAAATTGTTAAAATTCTACAAGAAGCAATGGACGGATTTTGTAAAAAATTGCTCAGAGCACTTGTTATTATACCTACAACAAATTAAAACAATAAAATTGCTGTAGCTAGAGAATTCCTTATTAACCTATTTTGATCCTTAATTTGACTCCACTATTAAATTATAAGTTCGATACATCGACAAGCACCAGAAATGCCTATCCAATAACGCAATCTGAAAATAATAATAAAAAAAATACATGAACGATAAAGACAAAAAATAGTCGTCCTTTATCATTAAGTAATCGACATCATGTGCCGCCCTTAAGAATTTTTCAATGTAATGACGTTCCAGAATTGCGGCTTTTCAATATCAATAAGTTTATAAACCTTGCCTTCAACATTGAATACTTTTTTCACACTGACGAAGCTGCACACTTTTTCTGTACGTTAAGAAAGTAAGCCAGCGCAGCATTACATCTTCATTTACACCAGTAACACCTCTGCGTTTTGCGAAATCGTTATGTTCGCAGATTTTTTGTCATAAAAAGCTTTGAATTTCTTAGACAGTAAGTTTAAACAAACCTCATTTGCTTCTTTTTTAATTTCTTCCCGGACATACTTTCCATCAATTTTTCACAACTAATAATTATTTTTTATCTTTATTTGTTGTTTACGTGTATAGACTAGTAAACAATAAATAACAATCAACACCATAGCAACCATTCCATGACCTTCCCAATTACAATGATTTTTACAAATAAAAAATTTTATTTGTCAAATGAATTGTCAAATTAAAAAATATATTATTAGGTGTTGGTTTTAGGTGGATCATAAACTATGACATTCAGATCCCTTCAACCTCTGGACATTGAAAATCTAAAATGTGCGCTGTGCCAGAATTATCTATCCACACCACCAATCATGGTGATTTCCGAAATTGGAGACAAACTTAAATGTGGACGGTGCCAGTGTATCAAAACCCAGATCAACACAGGAATTCAATTTTTCGAGGATATGATTAAACTCATCAAATTTCCATGCATTTACACGAACTGCAAGGAAGAATTGTCTTGGGGTGCTGTGGAGGCGCACGAGCAGATGTGTCCACACAAGACCTATCGATGCACCCTTTTAGAAAACTGTTCTGACGTTATTACGATTGAAGACCTGAAAATCCACTACATCACTAAAAAACATGATAAGTTCGGGATGGTTCACGGGAAATTGAAAGCATCCATGGAATGCTTAGATCTTATACCAATACATGTGTTGATAAAGAACAAAGTTCCTTATTTGATTTACAGCGACCAAACCAAGCATGATCTTTGGCTTGCTGTCTTCTCCCTTAGATCAAAACTGACTAAAACGACGAAATACGAGGTTAAACTGTCCACGACAGAGTCCGACATATCCGTTCTATACGAAAATGGAATCATAACGCCATACAATGAGAGAGAACATTGCGCGAATTGCCTATTCGCTGAATGCTCCTTACCATATCATAAATTCTCAAAAGTAAATGAAGGACACACTGATATGATCACATATATCCAACGTACAATCATCTCTAAAACGCGGGTTTCAAAAACTTTGGGTTCCATCAAACTTATTTCTACCGTTACCATATTGGACGAGCCGGAAATGCCGGAAATAAACAAACCTGCATTAGCCACTTGCAATAATAATAGGCTTTTTCAACGGATACTGCGGTGCCCGATTTGTCTGGAGCTTATGCCGGCCGAGATATACACGTGCAGAACTGGGCACGCCATTTGCAATACCTGCAAACCTCAGTTGCAAGCGTGCCCGACGTGTAAGAATGAACTTTCTGATTCTAGAAGCTATGCTCTAGAAGAAATCGCAGAAAATATCGAATTGGCTTGTGAATATCAAGAGCAAGGGTGTAATTATATTGGTAGTGTGGCGAACATCTCCAGACATCAAGAACAATGTTCTTACAAACGTTCCTAGTGAGGGCTGTACATTTACAGTTTTGAGAAAATACACATTTTGTTAAATTTTGTTGAGGACAAATAGTTATTTAATTTTGCAAATTTTTCTCTTTGGCTTATGTTACCCCAATGATGTCGCAATGTAACTAGTAACACAGTTTCGTAGAATGTTTATTTTTTTAACTAAAAAATGAGATAACCTTTTCGCATAGATTCGTCATGGATAAAGTGTTCATGGTGATTCCAAGCGAAAAGGACCTATCTCATTTTTTATCCAGAATTATATAATATTTTTAGTATAATAATATTTAACTAGTTAAGAATAAAAATAATTCAATTCATTGAGTTAGAGTTTATTTCCAGATGTTAGTAAAGCGAATTACCATTAGATATAAAAAATTAACAAAGTAAATGTAAACTAATGAATTCAATGATCAAGAATACGATGAAATGGAAGATAAAAATAGTATTATAAGTAGAGCTTAATAGTATATTACTTAATGAGTGATGTAAGAAGCATATTACGCACGAATGAAAAAGTTACGCACGATGCCGCGTAGCGGCGAGTGCGTATTTCCATGAGTGCGTAATTTCCTTACAACTCGAATTATGAACTATACTTTACCTACGATCATATTTATTTAGTTATTTAGTAAAATCTGGATTTAGTTTACTTGTCAACAATATTATTTAACAAATATTATGTCAGTTTTGACAGCGTTTGAAAATTAAGTAGGCGCATTCGTTTTTTTAAACCCCGCGTCAGCGATATAAGCCACCTATAATTGCGTGTCCCGTGCGTTTTGTTTACCGTACGATTTGTTTACAGTGCGTTTTATTTACAATATGTAAAATTCAACTTACATAGATGGCAGGTAGTGTGTTTTTTACTATTTACAGTAGTGATCGTAGGTAAACGTACTTAAGTGTATTTACAATTAAATTGAATACGGGCAAGTCTTTCCAAAACTGCAAACGATTTTGTTGTATGATGCCTCCTAAAATCTTACTATTTTCTTTTTTCTGAGGAAATAATCCATTCGCTTCAGTACATTGTTCTGGAGGCTGTAATACATTATTTTTGGAAATTTTTGCATAAAAAAATCAATTTCAAAGGATTCGCTATCAAACTCATTTTTGTAAATCATTTTTTGGAATCTTCTACGAAAGATAACTTCCACCAAATCGTGGTCTCGGCCTGATTTTCTTGAGTTTATATTGTAACAAGTAATCTTTTCATTCGTAAAGGTTATTTAAGCTCATGGGAAAATCTTCAGTTTTAGATAGCTTCACAGCTTCTACGAAGTCTTGGAAGTAAAGTTTCATTTTTTTTTCATTGAGAGTTCGACATTGCGATGAAAAGAATTTGCAGCCATAAACGTATGACCAGATTCGAAATATTTGATAGTGATGGTCTTAGCGCTGATTTCATTCGAATCGACCATATAAATTAAAAAGGAAAAAGTGTCTGTTTGTCTTTTTTTACCCACACATTGATTTAAAAAAAAGACAAGATTAGATATAGTTTTTTTATGTTGCTATGTACTTTTAGGATACAACTATGTTTAATTACATACATTGTTGTTCTCACTTTAAATTAAGATAATAATTATGTATTAATTTGGAATACTATTACTGACTATTTTATATTCTATATACTTTTGTATCATCTATTTTGAATTAATAAACGTTAACACTTGGGTACCTTCAGTGTTTTCTTACTAGCTTAGGGCCAGTTTTATAGGTAATGATTAAACCAGAGTTTACCTAGAAGTTTCAACTGGAGTTTTACTGAAGGTTTAAACAATAGATTTTAGTGTTTTGGAAAATACCATTTGGTCAAAATCGAAGGTCAAAATCGTTAGTGTTATCGTCATTTTGTTGGTTGGTAAAGATAATTATAGGTTGGTAGCATAGTGACAGATTGACGATTGTTGTCATCTTCATACTGTTACCACAGAATAAGGAACTACCAGAAGCGGCACTCTCAGCACCGCCTTTGATGTTCTTTTGTGACCTTCGCCATATTGTTGTTGGTAATATTGGCGGGAAATTTAAACAGCATGTTTATAAACAAACTATACACAGGCTGAATACGTTGTTCGAAGAATTCTATATAAAACTATTAAAGTAAACTGGATAAAATTATCTCTACGAACAATTGTATTCTTAATTAGTCACAAAACGTATTGAAATCAATACAATGTCTCGCCTGAGAAAATCTGTAATTTCTTCCTGGGAGGTTGTTCTGGGGAAATATTAAAAAATTTTCTTTTTAAACTATCAAGTTGAGGGAAAATAGTAGGTAGTGCTGTTGGTAGCAACCTATTTTGATACATATTTATCGTGCGCACAACTTAAAATTGTTATAAAGTTCGGCTGAACTTTTACTTGCCAAATCCCCACGATTGCATGCTTCCAACCACTATACGGACCTTAAAAGAAGAAAGGTTTACAATTACTTGGAAATATTTTATAATTTACATCAATAATAAAATACCTTTGGTGATCCTTAGGAAACCTAAATAAACTAATGTCTTTTCCTGTCGTACTACTTGGATATTCCTTAAGAGCGCAGACGGTTCCACCTCGTTTACTCATATCGGTAATAAAAATTACTCTTAACAACACTTGCCCGCTATGATCTTTTACCTATTCACAGCACAATAAAACTAAAACCTTTTAAGAATTTATTTCGGTATTATGTCAAAGACTGTCATTGATTGTTTTAACCTAAAACAATAAATGAACTGACGGATGTACTAACAACAAAATGGCGGCAATGAAATTTTGGCGGGAAGCTCAAGTGTCGTTTCGGGTAGTTCTCTATTCTGTGCTGTTACTTTGACTTTTCACGATGAATGACAAAAGGTCTACAGATTTCAGCGACAGTAAAAAAGCAGAAATACATAATTGAGTAAAAGAAAAATGAGGTGAAGCCGAAGCTGCAAACTGGGCGGAACACAAAAAAGGCGTTCTACTCCGTGTAATATATACTATTTTACTTTCACATCCAGTGGAAGTATAATAACGACAAAAAAATTTTGAAAATTTTTATTGTTCAAATAGGCTTAAAATGTCATGAAACGTCGAGATTTTAAGTTTGAGCGAAAAAAATTTTCTGTCTGTCTGTCGATCTGTCTGTAACTTTTTTTGTGCGCACGATTACTCTGGAACCGTTTAAGATATTGACTTGAAATTTGGTACACGTTCTTTCTCTACCGTGTGGCACAGAGCAGCCTAGGATGGCGAAACGCGTCTTTCACTGTTGAGAAATGAACGGCTATACAGTGGGTTTCAACCAGCTTTCCTGACATTTGTAAAATGTCAACATAAATAAGAGGGAAACCAATTACAAAAAGGACAGAAACGTACGCAATGAAATACTGGGATATATGCTCTCCTGGAAACAAAGTAATGTGAAGACTCAGAAGAAAAAGAAGAACTATAGAAGCAAAAACACAAAGAGAGAAATGTAAACACTATATCACAAGGACTTCCCATCCCCCACTCCTGTACCATGCGTCATGTGGCTCTAGCTGCTGACAACAAGCATGACCCAAATCCAACCCAGCGTAGAGTGGCCGGCCCGGCGGTATGTTTCCCGGGACTGGCAGCAATGTCTACCGTATGCTAATCAATCAATCAATCAATCAATACCAAAATTTTTTTGTAACTAAAAATATTCGCCGGCCACTCGAACTCCACAAACACATTCATACGTTGTTATATTATTAGAAATCATCGGCATTCGGTAACTTCGGCTAAACGACGGATTATTTATTTTTCCAGTCCGTCGCTGCCAGGGAGTGACTTTATTAGGAGTGGTGTAAAGGCCGAACGGGTGTAGGACAAATATTTGCCGGTAGTTAGCGATGTGTTTGCACTTACACATGACGAGGTCGCCTTTGATAGCATCGATCCTGTATGCCTAGACCGCTGACGAGCCTGAAAAGGCCGGTCGGGTCGCTTCGAACTGCAAATTTATGAGACGCGATAAAACCAACCAACTCATCGTTTCTCCAATAAGTTCCTTTGATCTTCTTATTCATTCGCCCGGCCATTTTTAACGCTTTGTAAATCCCAAGAACCTATGCTGCCAGTTTATTGGTTTCCGTCGAATCGAATCAATTTATCTAAAAAATAATGCCCCCCACCTCCACACTGAAAAGTTTTCCAAGCTCAATTCAGATCAACCGATATTACATTCTTTGCGCAAAAAGAAAACGAGAAACGCCAATTTGTATTACACATACTTTGATGGTACCAATTAAAATTCCCCAGCGGAGATGAAAGAAGAGAAAATATAAACATGGAAAACATAAAATGAAACATTATTAAAAAACTTGCTTATTACTTATTTTTCTGTCATTCGGATATCGTAGACAACTGCTGAAAGAATACTTATAGCAAGTTTTAAATGAACATTGTTTATAGATTTGCAATTTGTTCCTCTTAAAATGTGACGTTTAAATCTAACAGTGCAGAAAAATAATCCAAAAACTACATAAACCACGAAAAATTAGTACAATTAGTATTCTTAGTAAGAAAGCTGGAGTTACATTTACTTTCTTTTTACATAAACAGGGTGCATCACCAGTGCATCATTAGTGGTCGATTAAACGTTATAGAAAAACTACAAACAATTTGAAGCTGAAAATTTAGGAGGAGAGGTGCTTGCTCTATTTAATGAAAATAACGTTACGTGTGTGATACTTCCGGTTATACCGGAAGTTGACATCAACTTCCTTATTTTAAATGGCATGCCTTATTTTTTATGCCGGATTCGAATTCTGTTCATTATTTTAAGGTAACTTTCGATATCACTCTCTATCTAAAAAAACAATACTTTTTGAGATATTACGATTTTAGTGAAATCTAATGCGAAAACCAACCCATAGTTAGAAATTAATAACATTAGCTATGGTAAATTTCGATAACCAATTTTTTTTTCCATATGTCTACAAGAGATGAAGCTTGTGTGGGCACAAGCTACAAATGCCCGAAAAATACAGGGTGCCCAGAAAATGAGGTCCAACTTCGACCTCCATTAAATCGCTTATTTCAAATGGAACATACTATATTTTATAAGCCTATTCGCTTGCCACTTTTATTACCTTTCAATCTAGATGTGCATTTCCTATAACTAAAGTTATTGGGTTATTTAAAGTTATTTGGTTAAAGTAATATCAATTTCGACAATAATGTGCCCTGAGAACGCAGTAATTTACAATCATCTTGTAAAATGTAATGAAGAATTCATAAATTCATGTTCCATTACTAAAGTTTCCGGATTTACACACGACACCAATATGCACACGGCACGCAAATCTACCCAGCTCCTGTCTAGAGGCACGGATTTGCACACGACACTAAACTATACGCAGTTCTACGTCACCAGTAAGCGAGGATTCTCGGATATAAAAACCCGGCCCCAAATCAACTAATTCAGTGTGGACAATTCTGCCAATCTGTCTTCAGCGTGCTGAGCTGAATATATTATAGTTTTGTGCATCTCCCGACGCAAACACGATGGAACGAATGCAATCTGACCCTGGGAATCCTTCAGCGTGCTGAGTCGTTAGTCATTCCCCGACGCCGTTTCGCCGCCAGAACCAGAGCGGATGAGCCTGACCTGGAGACCTCCTACAGCGTGTTGAGCTGGGAAACTTCTTGAGTCGACGATATTCGCCCGACACCCGATGTCACTCCAGTAGCAGCAACTAACGTCGCATCGCATCGTTACACTCTCTCTCTCTCTCTGATAATAGAAAATGTTATCCTAAGAACCGTTAAAGATACGGACCTATATAACCTGCATATTATGTAACACTGCCACGTATTACCTGTTTGAAGAAGAAAATAAATTGTTTATATTTTTATTGGGCTGTCTTATTAAGTAATCTGGACCCTGATTAATCTCCAAACCAGCTACCCGACAACAAACTGTTACAAAAAGAATCACAGTAGGTTCATTAAAGTTTGTCAGAGAAGGCAAAAAGTTCGATTTATTTGTGTTTTGTACTCTCTCTCTCTTTCTGAAAGAAAAATTAAATGTACGGAAAATACATGTATATTATTAAAATCATTTCCTACCGGAAGAAGAAGATGACTCCATAACCTCCACTCAGAAGGTAGTGATCCAAAACTGTCTTATTCTTATCAACATTCTCAACGTTTTGTTACATTGTTTTTGTTGTAGATATTAAAATGTATACAAATGTCATAATGTGTCTTTTATGCTGCTTTCAGTAGCTCAATTAGACAGAAAAATGCTTGAACATTTTCTCTTCAGTTGGTTTTGGATCAGTACCTTGGGACCAATTATTTTAGGGGGAAAAGCGAAAAACCGCGGTAGACGCATTAGGGATGATTTTTAAGAGTGAAGCTCGTGCCTTGGGAACTCTTTCCTTGCTTAAAGGTAGACCTATGCAGCATATAATCCCCAAAGATTATAATTTATTTCTGCTATTCCTCGATTTTAGGTCTAATATCAATGGGTTACTACTGCTTTTGTTTTTGTGGGTGGAAAAAGATGAAATCTTATTAGATTTCTTTATTTCAAATCTGAATACACCATTGGATTCGGCAGCCTCTCAAAAGAGTTTGCGTCAAATTTCATGAAAAAATACCTATCTTTGTATTTTCCCCGAAAGAAATTAATATTCTGAAATTGCCGATGAAAATACACTGTTACACGGGATTGTGTATTTAAAAGAGTGCCTTGACTCAAACAACTCACAAAGGAATGTTTAATTGTCAATTTGTGTATATTTTACTTATTTAAATGTCTGTCTATAATAATAATTATGGCGCGCAACAACAACAAAAAAATAAAGTTCATTTATAAGCTTTAAGAAAAATTACACAGCCACGCACAAAAAAAGTGGTCTGGCCTGCGGACCAGACCAGGGTATCCTTATGTATGTAAGAAAACTCGAAAATCTCTTTTAAAAACCGATTTATTTTCAAACACTATTTAACATAGAGTCGTGAATAAGGGCACTTGCAGTCAGTCTACCGTCTCGAGAGCAAGTGTCCTTTATATTTACAAATAACAACCACTATTAACTATATTTCTTAATAGCCTAAACATAAATAAACAATATCCCTTAGCCAAGTCGAGTGGCAGGTCAGATCGTAAATTTGTCACATTCAAAACATATCTAATTTTACTGTACTATACTAAACAGAAATATCATAAAATCGAGACAAAAATAAAATGTGATACTCAAAAAGCCTTTACAAAATCGAGATGTATAAATCCAGGTGTGACAAATTGTAGGTCCTTGCCTAATAAGCGAAGAGGTGCGTGCATCACAATCTGAAAGCCTTAATTGAAATATTACACACGTGTACATATATTATAAGCCGAATTAGCAGATGCATCCGTATACTCGTGCCCTGAATATTAATGTAAACACGATACAGTGCTTGCATAATATCTGTAATGTATTTAGCAGTGTGATGTCTATCATAACAACGAGCTGCTGGGCTCGTTTCGCACACCAAAACTTATATACGGCTGGTTGTTAAATGCAAAGGAAGTTTAAATAGATAGTTAATTAATTCGACTTCAACTGGATGAAAATTCATGTACGTCGGTACATAAATGAAATATTGGTATTTAAATTTACTACAACTACAGTAGGCCAGTTGTGGTAAAACCAAAAAATTAGACGAATCGGAAATAATTGATACAAAAGGTTTTATTGTTTTAATGGCTTCCTTTATTGCCTAATATGACTATACTAGGTCCCCCCCCGGCAGAGTTGTGTTTAAGTGGTGGGGGTAAAAATGTACCCCCAAAAGGGGTATTTTTGCGGTTTTACAGTTATATCTCGTAAAAGACTCACAATATCGAAAACATAGTCCCATTAAAAGTTATAGGACATTAAATTCTGTATTGAATGAGAGAGAGAGATATTTTTTGGACCACATAGTACTATAGCACTCCATTGTACTAGTCTTGTACTTAGTAAATATATAAAATATTAAAATTGTAGAATATATAAAAAGATAATATTAAAAAATGGTTTCATATAGAATATTAAGAGATCCATTCAACTGATATAAAGATGGAGGCAGGATAAGATACACAATTCTTGAAATTGAAGCAAAAGATGACACACTACTCTGAGGTTATCTTTACCGAGTTAATAGTGATGACCATGACTCAGGAGCAATTCCTTTCCAACGACAGAAACAAAGCACGTCTTATTAGCTTGCTTACTAAGAGGCTTGAAGGTGAAGGCTTCTCAGTAAAGCAAGCTAATGAAGACGCAGACCACCTGATTGTTGACTCGGCCCTTGAGGTACCACAGGCGCACGAGAAGGTTGTGGTAGTTGGTGAGGATACAATATGTTACCTAAACACTTACGTGAAATAAGTTGCCCTAGATTATTTAAAAAAATCAATAAAAAACTTTCTACTAGAAAATGCTTTCTATAGCGTTGATGAATTTGTATCCGGATAATTTTTTCTTTTAAATATTTCTTGACTGATTGACGTACTTTATATTTATTGTTGTATTTGTTTTGTATTGTCATTTCTTTCGTTGTAATAATGTTTGTTTAATATTATTAATATTATATATTTATTTATTTATATTTATATTTATATTATATCTTGACTTACCATATATACACTACTATGTATCACAAGTGGCCAATAAAGATTATTATTATTATTACAGATCTCCTCATCATGCTCAGTGCCCTAGCCACATCATCACTAATAGACCTGCAGGTAGTGACAGATTTTTGGTTGTGCTTTTACTCAGTATGCCTTTCAGAGGGCATCATGAGGTGTATATTCTCATGACAAAAATGAATAAATCAGAGTGTCATCCTGGGTTTTTCATATGGAAAAATGAATTTTTCTTTGTTCGCACACTTTGCGTATTGGTTAGAATTTAATCAGACTGGCATGTGTTTTAAAATGACGTTCAAAATAAAAAAATCCTCGGAAATCTATTGGCATACATTTAGCGTGAGCCCAAAAGGCTGTATGATTTCGTGAACTTGGCTCACGATGACGGTATGACGATGATTTTTCGAGAAATTTTCTATCTTGAACTTAATTTTAAAACACATGGCAGTCTGATTCAATTCTAACCAATACGCATAGTTTGCGAACAAAGAAAAATTCATTTTTCCAAATGAAGAACCCAAGATGACACTCTGATTTATTCATTTTTGTCATGAGAATATACGCCTCAGGGTGCCCTCTGAAAGGCATACTGAGTAAAATCACAACCAAAAATCTGTCACTACCTGCCGGTCTACAATTGATTTCAAGAATTGTGTATCTTATCCTGCCTCCATATTTATATCAGTTGAATTGACACGGCACCTTCGCCATTTCTTAGAAAATTTTAAGGTAAATATCTCCGTCAGACATTTTGATAAGAGAGATAAAGCTGAAGCTAGTGCTCATTTGAAACAATAAAATAGTCCCATTTTTATACTCTTCGCAAAAATTAAGAGTATATTGTATTTGATCGGCGCATTCTAAATCAGTAAATATCGCTCGTAGAGAAAAAAAATTCAGATCATTATGTCAGTGAACGAATTCTGAACAACTTTCAAAATATCCGTCTGTCCGTCCGTCACGTTTCTTGTAAGCACAATAACTTAAGAAAGAAAAGTCCGATTGTACTGAAATTTGGACAGTAAGTTAGTGTTAGCCAGGGGAAGAACCCTATTGTTTTTGAACAGAATCGATCAGTAAATAAAAATGTTATTAATGATTTAAATTTGAGAAATTTTTTTTGATTTTTATGTTTTTGTAAAAATTTACATTTTTTACATTTTTTTGCGTGTTAGGTAGTTCTTACGCTTTTGACTCGGAATCCAAGGGTCCCAGGGTCCCAGGTTCGAAACCCACATGGGGTATAGTTTTTTTTTTATTTTTACTTTATTTTACACCAACTAAGTTCATATTAAAATTAAAAATGTCTAAAACTAACATTATGTACAAGAAACTGCGAAGAGTATCCTATAGAATGTGTAACAATGATATAAAAAGTTTAGTAAACCAGCGAAGAGTACGTTTTTGGCTTGTTTATTTATGAAAACTATAAAATTATTAAACCTTGCCTAGTTGTTTCACTGAAATATGCCCAACAAAGCAATAAGTTATATTTTTCCTTGCCACACATTCGTGTTCACTTTTACCTTCACATCTGATATTCTGCAATACATTTCAAGTAATGTTACCAACACAATAAAAACACGATACAAGAAACACTTAGTGAAAATAAAGTTTAAATTAAAACAATACTTCTTGCCTTTAGAAGGCTGTAACTGTAACTCTCCTGGGAGGGTTAACTTAGAAAATACCCCACTTATTCCTTGTTAAAATATCCTCCGAGCAAATAATTGCATCTTTTCCAGAACACTCAGTATCATACTATTATGAAACAATTAAAAAATGACAAAAACATGTTTCGAGTTTGTTCTATTAAAAAGTGTTAACTAGAAAATCGCAAAAAAAACTTTAATAATAATTGCTGATTTATTAGAATTCGTAGGTCTATTTGCTGTTTTCAAGTAACACACTAAATTATACGGGCGTCCCTTTAGGAAGTTAAAGGAAATATTTTGTCACTTTTCATTTTCGCTTTATCTGCTTCTTCCGGACGGGTGGGCGCCAATTTGAGAATCGTTTCAGCAGGACAAAATACTTCTTTATTTAAGGAAATGCCGACGTAATCTAAATATCCTCTAAGGTTCGTCATTTAAATAACAAAAAACGTAATTGAAAAATATATAGCTTGCATACCGATGAAAAATAATTATTATCAGAAATCATCTAGCACGGAATCCATTCTATTAAATGTACGGTACATTTGCGGGACGAGGAAAACAAAAAATGTTTTTTAAATTTTAAATTTAATAACCCTAGCTATTTTGTAACGTAGTTAGATCATTTAAATTATCCATTGAATAGAGAATAGAGAATAGAAGAAATAAACTTAATATACTTAAAATGTCTTCAACAAATTATAAACATAAAAATTGATAGGTTTCTCGTATTGAACATTATACTAACTTATTCTATTGGAATCAACAAGAATTCTATCAGAATTAATAAACAAATCACCTGCAGACGCTAACTAGCTACTTGTTAAATTGTATCTCTATTTTAGGCTTGTAAGTGGACATATTTTTGAGAATAATTTTGTTAAATCGTGTGTTTTGTTTTAAAAGGTTAAACACATGTTTACCTGTTTGTTCGATAATAATTATTTAACGTAGGGGTTAATTAATTATTATTATCGGCAAATTTGGCATTCTATCTTTATGTATTTTGATTATTTAACGATGTTTAAATAATTATTATGGGCCCACTTGGTAAACTTTTCTTTATCTCTAATTGTGTAACGAAAATGTTAGACAATTATAGATTGATCAGTGGTGGTCACCTGTATTCTCTTTAGTGGTTCCTAGATATTTTTTCTGCTGTTTGATGCGTTTTTCTAGGTGAACTACATACTGGTGTGAATGCACTAGAGAATATAGTCGGTTCAGGAATTCATGGTGTAACTTTCTGGTTTTATGGTACCTAGGCTGGAACCAGGCTCAAAGCCAAATCTGTCCAGAAGGTCTACCACTGGGACATCTCTGGAAAACGTAAGGTGAGTGTTTTTCTTTCATTATCTTTTGCCTAAATTTGTAGAGATTTAAAGCACTCACCGAACGTTTGCCCAGAGATTCCTAGAATTTGGGGTGTCTGAACTAGCAAACCATTTTCTTTTCTTCTTGTCTTTTGTGCAGCTTCATTAATGGATTAATTATATCGCTATCTTTGTTTTTAGGAAAGTCATCCATATGCGTATCTAAGAAGTGGAGCTTCAGATTCATATTGCAACCTAGCTTACGATAGTTTTTCACCAGATTAGCGACAATTTCTCTGTAGTTATGACTTTTTTGATTCCCAATAAAATTTTTAGTAACTTCTTTAAAACTAAGCCAAGCTGATTTTTCAGTATCATTCATTTTTGTTACAAAAATTTCATCTCTGAGCACTGTACGTATTTGCATCCGGATTAGGTATTTACTTTTAGTTCGACCGTATACTCCTCTTTAATGCTTCTACTTATTGTTTTTACTACTAAATATTTACTTAACTCTATGCATGCTTCCGAGTGGGCGAAAAGGTTGTTTTTTATTTTTACATAAAATAATAAATTTCGTAATTTTTAAATAACCACCTCATAGTATTAATCACGTAACAATACAAATTAACTCTCTTTGAAAGCTTACATTTGTTTTTCACAGCATGCTCATAGCAATGTGCCAGTATCAACCCGCTCGTTGTTTTGTCCGTTGCAAATAATAAAGAATTCTCTTTTGTAAAAATTTTCATAGAATTTGATATTGCGTTCAAACAAACAGGGATAATGTATCTGTATTATTATACCTATTTGAATCAAACAATTATTTTATACCCGACAAATTAATTATCATCATAGAAAAAAAATTCCATTCCATAACATGTCGTACTCGAATATCGAATAATAAATTAATAGTTTAAAACACTAAAAAAACACGATTTTATAAATACTGCACTACAAAGCAAAGAATAATCATCGAACCTGTTCTCTCTGTCTACCCCGTAAGGGCCTAGGATTACGTAGATTACTGATATCAGTTTTGTTTTACGATATTAAAATCTTAGGATTTTAAGATATTAAGATGTTAAGATGTTATGATGTTAAGATGTTAAGACGTTAAGATGTCAAGATGTTAAGATGTTAAGATGTTAAGATATTAAGATATTAAGATATTAAGATATTAAGATATTAAGATATTAAGATATTAAGATATTAAGATATACTTAATTTCTAAACGAATGAAAGTTTAAATAAAAAAGATATTTACTGTGTAAAAAAGCAGGTATTCGAAGTCCATCACGCTCGGCTGAAATTTCTACTCCTGTGTTTAATATTAGTTCCATAAAATATTTACAAGATTGTTTTCACGTTAATACCGATAACCAAAAAGGATAGGATAGAGTGGAAGGTTCCATATGGCCACAATGTATTTTTCCATACAAGGTTTTCCTGCGCCACCTGGGCGAGTCCTAGGCAGCATGAAATCCCCCCACTACCACACATAGCGGGAAACTGAAACTCAAGGTCTTCAATCCATGCACCCTGCGCGGGTCGAGCTCGTAAAGGAACTTTCAGCCTTCAATTTTTAGCGGGAAATTTAAATTCGGAAGTACCGAGCCGGCGCCCTCTGCAGGTCAGATGCGTAACTAAATCCCCCACTGCCCACTACCGCCATTACCGGGAAATTTAAACTCTCGAGGCACCGCACTCGTGCCACTGGATTTCTTAAAAATTAAGGAAAAAAGAAGCGATAAACGTGGAAAAAAGAAGCGATAAACGTGAAAAAAATTACTTTATTTTAAGAAATAGCCACTGCACTAACAAAACAAATATTACTAGTAATAAGTGAATTTAAATAGTATAAATAATTTATAAAATATTCTACAAATGACACTGTATAATAACTTATAACTAGAAATTTGTATAACACTGATCAATAGTTATGCTACAGTGTTGTATTGAACAGAAAATAAAAATTCTAGCCGTAATGAATTCAACGTGTGCAATTGAAAAAAATTAATCATACAAAATTAATAAATAAAACGGACACAAAACTGACAGAAAAAATAACAAATATAAACATGTCAGCTCCAATAAAAAAAAATCGTATATCGTATACTAAAAATAAATTGATGGGTAAAACAAAAATCACTAATTGGTGGTAGCTCAAAATACAACCATTACAAATTATCGAAAAATATTATTTTGTGTACTAATTCAGCAGATAACTTTCAATGAAACCATTCATTCTTTCCATATACTATCGATCCAAGTCTGATCATACCAGTATATCAACAAAAAATGACTCTTACGAGACATCTTATCAACTGCTTTCATCTAACAATATCAATATCAAAAACAAGAAAATTATATTCTTTCTATATACTGATGATCAAGGTATGATCATGCAGTGGCGGCTGGTGATATTTCAATTTTTTTTTCTCGTTTGTGGCGCGTGGGACCCATACGAAATATGGGAAATAACATCTCAAGCTGAACTTGGTTTGAACTTAGTTGGTACAACTCGCCCTAAGTGCTAGCAATTTGCAAGATTTGTATGCTAAGTACATGATAAAGATCTTCGTAAGGCGGAGGGTACCAAGCTGGTAGCATATTTTCATAACAATTTCAAATCAAACTGGCATCTGGGATCTTACTCACATTTCGAGTTCCTTAGGGACCATAAAAAACCCATGCCCTTTATATTTATCGTTTCTTCTACGACAGTTTGAAAAATTGCAGGCCACAACCATTATATACTTTATAACTATAATCAAAACTATAATTTTTTACACATATAATACTCATTTGCTTTTTCTACATGTGACATTTATTATGATCACCATTACCATTGCATTGCATGATTGTAAGGTTATGTGCGTTTTTTTGTCCACGACCGGTAGAGTTAGAATTACCAGAATGATATTTACCAATAAAACGACAAAACTGAAATTCCTAGGTGGGAGGCGACAAATTTCTTAGGATTCTTAAATAACGAATAATGGCATCGACATTCATGTGTATGGAATCAGAATGGCGAGCAAAAAACGACAAGATTTGATATTCCGGTGTCAGAATTGTAGCAAAAAAACGCACCTGTTGATTATAGACCAACAGCAAGGTCAATAGTATAGACAACAATCTCTTTCATTGATGCCGATGCCTGTAAATATGTTGTTGCTGCCTAAAACTCGACAGATGGCATGTGTACGCGAGCCTTCCGCTCTATCTTATCCTTTTTACCGATAACAATATAATTGCATGTCATACGACTGATATCTTTCCTTAACATTTATTTATTGGAGGCCGCATAAGTATGTTCATAACCATGTGATTAATACAAATACAGAATTATTTATTTTTTAAACGTTTATTTCAGGTAGCGTGTAGATATTTATTTGAAATTTATATGGCACGCAGGTGCGATTACCGTTTAAACGCTTCCAATATACGTTTTCTAAATTGTAGTTAATGGGTTTGTGAAGCTTTTTTGTTATCAGCATCATCAATGTTTGTATTATTTATTCGCAACATCTATTCGTTCTAATATTTAACTCGTCACTGTATTTGTTTACGCGTAAGCAAACAGTCCTTAAGTAATATACCATTTCTGGTGGTTCCATTCAAATTCATCAAATTTAATTTTTTTCTCTCGAAACTATTGGAGATTGTAACTGAGGTTCAGTGGGGTAGGTCCGAGTGAATGAATGTGCGCCTGAAATGCTCCCACTTAAAACGTCAAAATACCGAGTAAAATTGCGTTAAATTTGATAAAGCTTAGGTAAATTGTAGCTCAAAAAATTCAGCGTAAATCGATGTGTCATAACAGAAGAACAAAGTTGAAATAGAATTAATATCTGAAAGTAACTAACACAGAGTTATTTAGTGGCAATCAGTGTGGTGCATAAAGAAACGAGTATATAAACAAACGACCCGGGACCCAGGCAATAAATAACAGAAATATAAGAGCTAAGTATTTTTTCATTTCTAAGTACCTATCCATTTCAACCTTGCCAGTCAAGTTTATTTGTGTTAATGACTTACAAGCTTCTGCCGCATAAAACTATTGAAGTGTTTAGATCCAAACCCCTGAAAAGTAGACATCTGTGGATGAATTTATGGCACAGAGATAAATTATTGAAGTATGGCCATAATACCCCCATGTAAACCTCCAAGTAAATTATTTTTTAATCATTTTAAAAATATTCAAATGAATTTAATTTAAATTATATCCGACCATACCAATAATCAAGAACGTATTGTTCGTAAAGTATGGTCTTAACACTTTCTTAGGTAAATTTTCAAGTGAGGTTTTTCACAATTATTAAAAGTATTCAAACGAATTTAATTTAAATGAAACCCGAAATAATCAATGAGGCATTGTTGATATGGTGCGTAAAAACTGAATTCTCACAGCACTTCAACGGAGGTGGTGCAAGCTTTTTTCAGAAAAAATGGTACTTTCTAAGAAAACACACGCATACACCGCTGACATCTGGACTGAAAACAAACTTCAACAAAAGCCTAATAATGGAGGGAGACCTGTTAACAAAAGAGAGTTGGACTAGCGGAGAGGAACACAAAATAGATGAATACTCCCCAAGAACAACGAACAAATTGAAGTACCTAGGAACAGACCTGACGAACCAACTGGAACGGAGAGAAATGGTAAAGGAGAGAATCAAAACGGCATACAGAGTCACAAGGGCAATCATATCGTTCACTGAGAAAAATAAACTATCATGGGACCTTACCAAATGTATGTACATAGCCGCCAAACGCCCAAGGAACAATTTAAAAGTCATTTGGACTTGAGGAGGTTTTAAGAAAGGTTTGTCAGGATTAGGAAATAGTCATGTGCTTTATTGATGTTGTAGTTAAGGCCTTTTAGGCTTCAAGTATACTTGCTCTTATATGGTAAGTTTTAAAGCATTCTGTAAGACCTAATTATAAAGCTAATTTGCTTCTAGGATAATATGTATTTGTAATGGATTTATCATAACCTACATAAAACTCTCCATAAAGCTAATTAGTTTTATGAACGTCTTAAATTCCATTTAGATTTAAAGAGGCTTTAAATTATTCTTTATGGTTTTAACATATTTGCAATAAATGCATTTTAAATCCTTTTTAAAACTAGACATTTTCAATGCCTATTAGTACTTATTAAAGGCCATTACAAAACTAGACTCTTAAAACATCCTTGACAAATGTTGTGATGAAACCGTTATGAAGAAAAATAGGCCTCTATAAATCTAAAAGGCAAATTTTAATTCCATAAAACACTTTCTAAAACCTCAATAAAACATTTATTATAAAAATAATAAACAATATGTCTGCCTGAAGTGTCGTTGATGCATGTGTGTGTGTGTGTGTTAATTAAAAGCATTTCACGACTTACTGATGTGTAATTATGTCTTTTTGGGAAAGGTGGAAGAAAATAAAAAGAGTGGCCATTTTAAATCCCAAACGTTTTATTACAGCTTTTATCAAGTCCATGTGATCTTCGCCAAATGCATTTGCATTTATGTAAGGAAGGGATTATTGGTGATAGTATACAAAGAGATTAAAAGAACTTCATTTAGAGTAAATCTTCTAGGTCATTACCATTATTAGAATATATAGTTTAATGAGAGGACTGTAAAATAACAATTAGGTTTATAGTTCGCCGGCCATGTTTTTCTTGTTATATAAAAATATTCAAGGTCAATCTCACAATTATAATTGAAGACCTAAGTGGATAAAGATGTTATGTCACACTTTTAACGTTTTGAGTAAATTAAACAAAACGGTTTTGAGTTGGAACTTATTTATTTTGTCTTCGATTCAAATGAATAATACCTCATAAAATAGATAATTTTGGGTTATGTTCTTTTGTTTACACTAATATTAAAGAACAATATCAAGCTGTTATAAAACTAGATTTTTCTGTCTAAAACTGTGTACATCCACTAAAATTACTGGTTGTATGTATGACATGGCCCCTTTAAAATTAAAAAGTTTCTATAAAATATTACAAATTTAGAATTCACCGTTTATTGGGTGTTAAATCTATATCAGGGGTGTTCAAAAATTGCATAAAGTAATTTTTTTTAAAAATGCGACATAACACCTTTATCCACTTTTTTTTTTTTAACTGTTTAACGTCGGCCTATTTCCGCTACCAGGGCCTATCACCGACGCCAGGAGACGAGCTACCCCCAACCTGGAAATTTTGCCGAACCTCTTCCCTTAAGAAGAGTAGGGATCTTTTACATTTAATAGACAAGGGACCGCCTGCTTTACATCCCCTCCGAAGGATGGTATATCCACTACGTAATCCTCGTCTGAAATTACGTAACTTCCGAGTATACACTGATATACAAGCCTCTAGAAGGTGGGACGAGAACGCTGTATTTCCCAAGATGGGAGCCCATCCAAGTACTAACCGCGCTCGACGTTGCTTCAACGGAATATCGACTGATATTCACATTGAAGTCGCCTCTACGCTCGCCCCCCTTTATCCACTTAGGTCTTCAATTATTAATAATTATCACTTTTTCTTTAGTAAATTAAGGTAGAATTACAAGAAACGACTGAAAATTACCGTGGAAACCGAGAAACAGCCTACTTTTTTAAATTTGCTGATTAAGCGTCTATGCAAATTTTGTATGGATATTAAAATTATTATTATTTCTGAGGCGCTCTTGTTTTTTGGGCCTTTCTTTTGTAGTTTTAACGATAAACTACCGTTAGTTTTAATTTTTTTGTCATACCTGATTGTCTTTTTATTACCTTTTAAATCGGCCTTAGAGAGATTATAGTGCCACTCTAGGCTTTATAAATTTCAAATTCCATTTTATTTTCAACAAGTCTGATGGTGTGTTTGCTTAAATCAGTTTAGAAAAAATAAATGCAATAATAAAATTATTTGAATTCCTTCGTGAACATTCTTATAGCTTCTTGGTTCTAATATGGACTTATAAAAGTTTTAAAAACCAGTTTTAAGGTAGCCTTCTACTATCTGTGGTGTGTTTATGTTATGTTTATATTTATGATATTTGTGTTTTTATCAAATATAATTTAATTGAGTTCTAACCAAATTGTACTAATGAGGTTTTCACTATTGATTGATGTTTCTGCAACATATTTAAAAGTCTCTCAAGAACTTGCATTTGTTTGAATTTGAGTCAAAGCGTAGATGAAATTTGTTCTCGAGACTGATAGATTTTTAATTGGTGGCCCATGCGCTGCACAACGCCGCGCCGGCACAGGACTGTAGCAATAAAGCATCTCTTCCTGTGATAAATTTCCGCTTCCTATTTTCAATTAAAATCATATTAGCGGATAACATGACTGACAATTTGTCAACCTTCATTTAGTGCCTTCTGTCACAACATTTAATTCTCGTACTAGTTTAATTAATAATAAAACACGTTCTCTTTTCATAGATTTTCACCTAAATTACTTCGTGGAAATATAGTAAAGGAAAAAAACTTTGACATTTTATTTTAAAATAGGCTTAAAATGTCATGAAACATCGTGATTTTAAGCACGTTCTCTTTTCATAGATTTTCACCTAAATTACTTCGTGGAAATATAGCAAAGGAAAAAAAAACTTTGACATTTTATTTTAAAATATGTCATGAAACATCGTGATTTTAAGGTTGAGTAAAATGAAAATTTCTGTCCTTCTGTCGGTCTGTCTGTAACTTTTTTTTGTGCACACGACTACTCTGGAACGGTTTATTACATTGACTTGAAATTTGGTACACGTATGTAGTTTAACGAGATCTGGAGCTAGATTATATTTTCATCTTATTCCTTTGAAGAATTGGGGTAAATGAGAGTAAATAGGTAAATCAAGAATTCATAAAATTGGGCCTTAGTGCGTGCACAAGAAGCCAAGGTCCCAAAAATTTTTTTAGCATCAGCCACCCCATTATTGAATGAGTGATTCAGTGCGTGTACAATAACCAAAGACCTCAATTTTTTTTTCGCATTGGCCACCCACTCTACCATCCTCACTACATTGTGGCATATCGTTTTATGGAGTGTTTTGGAGGTTTTGGAGTAGACGATATTATATTATCAAAGTTCTATGAATAATTATTTCCACAAAGTGGAGGGCAAATATAGTATATATTATAGCTGTCATAAAATGTAAACGTAAATCAAAATGATTAGACGAAGTAATATTTTATGAGCGCCCAATGGCTTTCTATTTAGAAAATTGAAATTATTTTCTACTTTTTAGTGCAATTTGGTTTTTAAAAAACCCACTGTTTTTAAAAGAAAAATTTTTCAATTTATTTTTTCAATGGTTTTCTTATATTCGTGTATCTGTGTGTATTTATGGGTCAAATTTAGTGACTGAAATTGCACCCATTTCCCGTTATCCAATCGAGTTGAAAATTTGCAAACAAATGTAAACGTAAATCAAAATAATTAAAGTTACAGACAGACCGACAGACAGAATATTTTTTTGCTCAAACTTAAAATCTCCACGTTTCATAACATTCTAAGCCTATCTGAACAATAAAAAAACCGCTGCCCAAGGAATCACTACTTCCACATCCAGATTCTCTATCCAAGTCACTCACAACGAAAAAACTTTGTATGTGAAAATAATTGTTTATGGAACTTTAATAATATAATATTTAAAATCCTCTACCCCAAAAACCCATAAAACGATACCCCACATCGGTAGTGGGGTGGAGGGTGGTGATAGGGGGGTGATAGTGGGGGGGGGTGGATGAAGTAAAAGAATATTTTTAGGTTTCTGGTTACTGTACATACACTAAATCACAATTTTTTTTTCATCCCCTTTAATGAGGGGTGGGGGTGGTAATGGGGGTGGCTAATGCCAAACATTTTTTTGAGACCTTAGCTTCTCTTGTATATACTAAATACCAATTTTATGGACTCTTACCTGCTTGATTGACCTATTTACCCCAAATTTACCCCAATTTACCCCCCACCCTTCGACGGAACAAGATGAAAATATAATCTAGTTCTAGATCTCGTTAAAGTACATATGTGTACCAAATTTCAAGTCATTATCTTAAACGGTTCCAGAGTAAACGTGCGCACAAAAAAAAGTTACAGACAGACCGACAGACAGACCGACAGACAGACAGACCGACAGACAGACAGAAATTTTTTTTTTCGCTCAAACTTAAAATCTCGACGTTTCATGACATTTTAAGCCTATTTGGACAATCAAAATTTTTAAAAATTTTTTTGTCGTTACTATACTTCCACTGGACGTGGAAGTAATTACAAAAAAAAATTGCGTTACTATACTTCCACTGGATGTGGAAGTAAAATATGAAAATACATTTCTTATCGAATTGGAAAATAAATAGTTTTATTTGGCATTTTAAACAAAAAAACTGTTTTTTTTTTGTTTTAAACAGAATTTTTTGTTTATAACAGCTTTTGATTAAAACTGTTATTTTCATGCTCAGTTTAATGCATTTGACACTATCGTATACCATTGTGAGTTAACTATAGACCTGAACTGGTCGGAATGGACCATCATCGGCATTTTTCCTGCTTTTCCACAAACTCCAAAATAATACATTTGTTTAAAACTGTGTTTTAAACAGTTGTTTAAAACATCGCATTGTGTATTAAGGGCCGGTTTTATAGGTACAGTTTAAACCTAAGTTTAACTAGAAGATTCTGTTGAAGTCCGAAATAAAAGTAAATAGCGTGTTTAGCAAAGTGTATATTAAGCACACTCATCAAACAGGAAATTAACAAGAACCTTTTAACAAGAAATCAAAAAGACGCTTCTCACAGCAGTTTTTTTACTATAAAAATCATTCGATAACGAGTTCGATAACTATCGATAATAACTCAATAACAACTATCAATACCACAAAATCTTTATTCAAATTTAATTAATAATTTCCTATTTGATGAATGTGCCTAATATACACTTTGCTAAATACGCTATTTACTTTTATTTCGGACCTCAACAGAATCTTCTAGTTAAACTTAGGTTTAAACTGTACCTATAAAACCGGCCCTAAATATGTTCTAAATATTTGTTTAAAACACAGTGCGATGTTTTAAACATGTTTAAAACATTTTTTTAAACATGCCAACCCTGTCGAATTTATCCACTACTTTACCAAAGCAATGTATTCCTTGTGTTCTATTGACAAGACGTGAGCAACATTTAGTTCTTTCTCAGGGCGAGATAAATTGGTTAATTCTGGTAGAAATACTCGGGAACAATCAATCATACGAAATTTGTCTACGAAACATAACATAGCCCATACCCAAGGACGTGGTGTGCTTTCACGGTTTACTAACATCCCTCGTTTAAAATGTTACAGAAAATTGATGTCATTGCGTTATCGAATGATTGGGACGAAAATCTAGACTCATTTCATCTGCTCAACTGATTTTACTGCAGTCGTTTATTTTTATCAATTCTTGATGGTGGAACGAAACGACGAAATTATGCAACTGTACTTCGCTTTTAGCTTTACTATTTATCTTGGCGTGATAGAAATTCCTTTTTATTTTCTCTTCCATGATGAATCTAGACCCTTTCGTCGTTCTTGAATGACCAACGTGTCGGCATTAATCATTCATGTTTGAGATTACATTTTTCGGCTGAGCACGAACATTATTGGCGTTTACACTAGAATGTAGTGCATTAAAGAAATAGCGTGCTAACCTTGTGTTGTTTGTTGATGTACGTACCAGGTGTCGATACAATTATGTATACTGCAATTATTATACTCTTCGCAACCGGGTGTCAACGAGATCACTTTCCGGCCGCCATTTCTTTATTACTTCCACATCCAGTGGAAGTATAGTAACGACAAAAAAAATTTTAAAAATTTTTATTGTTCAAATAGGCTTAAAATGTCATGAAACGTCGAGATTATAAGTTTGAGCGAAAAAAAAATTTCTGTCTGTCTGTCGGTCTGTCTGTCGATCTGTCTGTAACTTTTTTTTGTGCGCACGTTTACTCTGGAACCGTTTAAGATATTGACTTGAAATTTGGTACACGTATGTACTTTAACGAGATCTGGAACTAGATTATATTTTCATGTTGTTCCGACGAAGGGTTGGGGGGTAAATTGGGGTAAATTTGGGGTAAATGGGTAAATCAAGCAGGTAAGAGTCGATAAAATTGGTATTTAGTATATACAAGAGAAGCTAGGGTCTCAAAAAAATTTTTGGCATTAGCCACCCCCATTACCACCGCCCTTATTAAAGGGGATGAAAAAAAATTGTGATTTAGTGTATGTACAAGAACCAGAAACCTCAAAATATTTTTTTACTTCATCCACCCCCACTACCACCACCACTCCACTACCGATGTGGGGTATCGTTTTATGGGTTTTTGGGGTAGAGGATTTCAAATATTATAGTATTAAAGTTCCATAAACAATTATTTCCACATGCAAACTTTTTTCGTTGTGAGTGACTGGGATAGAGAATCTGGATGTGGAAGTAGTGATTCCTTGGGCAGCGGTTTTTTTTAACGTATCCAGATGAAGCTAGGTATGTATCACATGTTACCAAAACAACATTGTTTTTTTATCCATCTGGCAAGTTTCTACGACTTCCGATTTCTCTAATAATCAAATAGAAACATTTTAAATATTCAGTCATGATGGAGATCTCCGTAAGTTTAAAAATATATGAGAAAAAACCGCTGCCAAAGTAATCACTACTTCGACATTCAGATTTTCTATCCAAGTCTCTTATAACGAAACAGTTTTGTATGTGGAAATAATTCTTTACAGAACTTTAATAATATAATATTTCAAGTCGCCTCACAGTGGGAAATTTTCCATTTTTTTGGACAAAAATCCGTCTACAATGCAATTATTAATGGATTTGAATTTTTTTTTTAAAATAATTGTTAGGTATCACCCGATGTTTGAGCACTGCCCAAATTTTAAAAACGTTCAACATAACTTCAAAAAATCCTATAAATATATGAAATTCGTGTATTTTACTTAAGTAAAAATGCGAATTTCTGTTTTTTAAAAGTTTTACTCGGAAAATATCCTTTACTACATGTTTTTTGGATCGCTGATTAAGAAAAATGGGGTCCCGTTAACCAGAAATTGATATAAAACCCTTAAAATACCGAAAAACACCCCTAATAGGGATTTTTTCGAAATATTCTTATTAAAAATGTAAAATAGTCTAGTAAAGTGTATTTTTCATATGATAAATATAAAACCTTAGTTATTCAAATAATAAATCAGTAAACATTTACCCCAAGGGTTAATCAGATCGACAAAAAATATAGTTACAATGGTCATTTTTCAGTTTTTGCTTCAAAATAGAGTAAGATAGTACATTGTGACTATGAGAGTGTAACTCAACCCCATTTAAGGGTGAAAACCACCCTTAAATGGATGTAGAATTTGAAAATAGGTTTCGAATTTTTTTGAAATTTTAGAATCTTCTTCGATATTTTCACTAAAATCAGTCTCCGAACCTTGTTTGATAAATAAAAATTATTTTAAAGGTTAAATTAATCAATTCTTATATACTTTGACAATGTGAATAAACAACAATTCAATGTGAGTAGAAACAAATTCTAAGTTTTTCAACGTTTTTAAGAAGCTTGTAAGTTAAAAATCGCATTTTTTCCATTTGAAAGGAAAAAAAATATTTAAAATGAAATGAAAATCCAACAATCCAATTTTTAGTAAACATATTTTAAGCATCCTAAAGTTCAAAAACAACTAGGTGCTTAATAGCAGCTTAAAATCAGCAGATATATCTATTTTTTTCAAACAAACTAAATTTTAGACATTTCAAAAAAAATCTTTTAAAATAATTGAAATAATTAAAAAAATTTTTACTACTAAGTATACAATTGATAAAAAAATTTAAAAAAAATTGATTAACATCCATTTTAATGTCCAATTTCTTTCATTATTAAATTATCTTAAGACTATCTTAAAATCTGTTTTTTTTTAACTTTGGATACTTGTTTTACATGGAGTAGAATGTATGAAAAATTTAGACTTTATTTTAAAAGATTTTTTTTTTGAAATGTCTAAAATTGCTTTTAAGCACCTAATTGTTATTGAACTTTAGGATGCTTAAAATATGTTTACTAAAAATTGGACTGTTGTTTCACATTGCATAGAATGGATGAAAAATTTTCATTTCATTTTAAATATTTTTTTTCCTTTCAAATGGAAAAAATACGATTTCTAACTTATGAGCTTCTTAAAAACGTTGAAAAACTTAGAATTTGTTTTTACTCACATTGAATTGTTGTTTATTCACATTGTCAAAGTATATAAGAATTGATTAATTTAACCTTTAAAATAATTTTTATTTATCAAACAAGACTCGGAGACTTAGTGAAAATATCGAAGAAGATTCTAAAATTTCAAAAAAATTCGAAACCTATTTTCAAATTCTACAGCCATTTAAGGGTGGTTTTCACCCTTAAATAGGGTTGAGATACACTCTCATAGTCACAATGTACTCTCTTACCCTATTTTGAAGCAAAAACTAAAAAATAACCATTGTAACTATATTTTTTGTCGAAATGGGGGTTGAAACAACCCCCTCTGATTAACCCTTAAGGTAAATGTTTACTGAATTATTATTTGAATAACTAAGGTTTTATATTTATCATATAAAAAATACACTTTACTAGACTATTTTACATTTTTCTTAATCAGCGATCCAAAAAACATGTAGTAAAGGATATTTTCTGAGTAAAACTTTTAAAAAACAGAAATTCGCATTTTTATTTAAGTAAAATACACGAATTTCATATATTTATAGGATTTTTTGAAGTTATGTTGAACGTTTTTAAAATTTGGGGAGTGCTCAAACATCGGGTGATACCTAACAATTATTTTTAAAAAAAATTTTTCAAATTCATTAATAATTGCATTGTAGACGGATTTTTGTCCAAAAAAATGGAAAAATTTCCCACTGTGCGCCTCCCCAAAAACTCATAAAACGATATCCCACACGGTAGTTGGGTGGGGGTGGTGATAGGGGGGGTGGTAGTGGGGGTGGATGAAGTAAAAAATATTTTGAGGCTTTTGGTTCTAGTACACACACTAAATCACAATTTTTTTTCATCCCCTTTAATAATGGGGTAGGGGTGGTAATAAGGGTGGCTAATGCCAAAATTTTTTCTGAAACCTTAACTTCTCTGGTATACACTAAATACTAATTTTATGGACTCTTACCCGCTTGATTTACCTATTTACCACCCATTTACCTCATTGTACCCCCCAACCCCTCGACGGAATAAGATGAAAATATAATCAAGTTCCAGATCCCGTTAAAGTATATACGTGTACCAAATTTCAAGTCAATATCTTAAACGGTTTCAGAGTAAACGTGTGCATAAAAAAGTTACAGACCGACAGACAGACAGAAAATTTTTTCGCTCAAATTTAAAATCTCGACGTTTCATGACATTCTAAATACAATAAAAATTTTCAAAAATGTTTTGTCGTTACTATACTTCCACTGGTAGTCTAATCATTTAGTGGTCGACATCGGTTCTACCTGGAAAGTTTTGGAGAAGTTCTGATTTTTGGTCCTTTTATGTTTTTTGGGGTGGTGATTACGAATTTCCACTTTGCCATCTCAAAAACTTTCGAGAAATATCAAAAAAAAGCAAAAAAAAAGAAAAAATGCATATTTTTTTTTGAACCATGCACTTTTTGATAAAAGTACTATGAAGAAAATCAATAGGCAAAATTTCCTACAATTTGACCCCCCTTCACCCCCACATTTTACTCCCCCTGTGTTTTATTTGTGATAGTGTATTAGAAGATGGAAGTAAAGTGACTGTAGTTAAACAAAAGCGGTTAAATACATTTAGTGAAGAAAGTAACAAAAGGAAGGATGGAAAAGGAGTCCATTTAAATGGAAAAAGATCAATTGAAGTTCACGAAAAATGCAGTCAATAAAAAAATAATTGCTACCCATGTGAGGAGAGCACAACAGAGTGGTCAAACACAATTACGCTCGTCTGTACCTGGTCTTGGCTTCAAAGATCACTGTTTTTTGTGTGGAATGCTGATAACACCACAGTTTATACAGGAACAAAAAAGGCTTCCTGCTTCTAAGCGAAATCCTGTGTATAGTGTTAGGCAGTTAAAAATTAGAGAAAACTTTATACAACTCGCTGAAAAACATAATGATGAATATGGACGAGCCATACTACAACGTGTTGGGCCAGTTCCTAACTTAATAACACCTGATGGACAGTATCATCTCATGTGTATGAAAAAAATCCCGAGGAATGGAGGTGAAAAATGCTCCAGAAGCTATATTAAATCACATTTCATGCAAATGTAAGAAAGGCTGCCGAGGGAATTGTGGCTGTAGAAAGGCAGGCCTATATTGTTCGCAAATTTGTTTAAACTGTGAAGGAAACTGCGACAACTTGGAGAAAGCTGACATGGACGAGTATGAGATCAAAAACTTGAAGCAAAATAATCCAAAGGTATTTTGAATACTACTTTTACAAACGCAACTTTGCATTCTTCAATATCTTACTTCCGATTGATTTTACCTTAGTCACACCTTGATAAAATTACACTGAATTAACAAAACTGTTCTACATATTTTCTTCTTTTTCAGGCGAAACAATCAGAAGGTATTTTTATTGATACATTTAATTCGCGAACACAACTATACATATCTTCTTTAATATTCCAATTGCCATGGTTTTATACCTTAGCTTTGATACAGTCAGGTTGACCCAGCATTATATTTGTTTACGTCTTTTCTAGGAGAACGAAATTCTTGGGATGAAGAGAACAAGGACTTCGGACAGCCCGGACCTTCTGCGATAAAGGGCCAAGACGATTCTAATAATCTGTTTAATTACACAAAAAAATAAAAATTCAAAGCAGCGAACCAGACCCATGTATCCCCATGTATTTTCGGTCGCTGAATCCGAATCCGGGGTCAAAAAAAATCGTACACCCCCAAAATCATTAGCTAGAGCCAAAAAACACCCCTGAAATGGGATAAAAAGAAAATTAAGCTACCAGAATAGTTGTTACTTCTTAATCAATCGATTTATACATGTTAAACAGCAGCGTACATACAATATTTATGAAACACACCCCCAGGGAGGGGCGAAAACTAGCCCCCATATATAAAAAAATCGATCCAAAACAGCAATGACTGCTGAAAAAGCTCGAAATGTCTAAGTTTTGGTAAAGTGTTAAGAAACTACATCAAGTCCGATGTAATCTTCATAAACTGCCCCTACAGGGTTGAGAACAACCACCTTTCAAAGGACACGAGAAAAACAAGAAAAAACGTAAAATCCAACAGGATTTCTATTTTCATGGATGCTATGATTGGCTGAAATTGCGTAGTACTCTAAAATAGAACCAGAAACTTACGTACCATCAACATCCTACCTCAGAAGGTGTGAAAACTACCCCCCATGTAAGAGTTAACTATAAAAATTATAGTGACTTCTATAAAAATTCGAAACACCGGCGTTGTGTGGAAGAGAGAAGAAACTAGACTATGTTCGACGATGTGCTTGAAAACCACCCCCACGGGGTTGCGAGATACTGTAGGATGCTGGAAAAACAGAGAGAAACTAACCGGATTTACATTTTTATGGATGCTATGATTGGCAAAAATCGCGTTGCACACTTAGAGTTTGAAACTCATGTCCTATAAATGTTATTAAGTAACACCCCCAGAAAGGATGTAAACTACCGTAATTCAAGATGTAACGAAAAAGCTATACTGTTGCTTATTCGTTTCATTTCCATATTTTTTTTTTATAGGGTGGCGTCTCTCGAACATAGTCTAGTTTCTTCTCTCTTCCATACAACGCAGGTGTTTCGACTTTTTATAGAAATCACTTTAACTTTTTATAGTCAAACCTTTCACACCCTCTGAGGGTTGACACTGTAGAATGTTGATGGTACGTAAGTTTCTAATGCTATTTTAGAGTACTACGCAATTTCAGCCAATCATGAAAAAGAAATCCTGTTGCATTTTACGTTTTTTCTTGTTTTTCTTGTCCTTTAAACTTGAGGGTGGTTGTTCTCAACTTTATAGGGGCAGTTTATGAAGATTACGTCGGACCTGATGCAGTTTCTTATCACTTTAACAAAACTTAGACATTTTGAGCTTTTTCAGCAGTTATTGCTGTTTTGGATCGATTTTTTTATATATGGGGGTTAGTTTTCGCCCCTCCCTGGGGGGTGTGTTTCATATTTATTGTATGTACGCTGCTGTTTAACCTTGATTTGTATAATTCGATTGATTAAGTTGTAACAACTATTCTCGTAGCTTAATATTCTTTTTACCCTATTTCAGGGGTGTTTTTTGGCTCTAGCTAATGATTTTGAGGGTGTACGATTTTTTTTGACCCCGGATTCGGATTCAGCGACCAAAAATACATTTTTTGTGGGGCTATGTTATTACATAGTACATATTTCTCTTGTATATTATATTCCTACACATTTAAGAAAATTATTAATAATAATGTTCTCTGCTTACTCTCTGTATTTTGTATTTGCAGGTACCAATTTTTCTCGAAAAGTACATAAGTTTTCATGTCATAAGGAAAAAAGGAACGTTTTGAGTTTCTTTGAGATTTTTTATACTTCCCGGAAATTGTCGAATTGGCAAAGTACAAATTCGTAATCAACACCCCGAAAAACATACAAAAACCAAAAATCAGAACTTTAAAAAATGTTTTCAAAAAAAGAAAAAGAGACTTTTTTGTTTTTTTTTTTTGCTTTATTTGACATTTCCCGAAATTTTTCGAGGTGGCAAAGTGGAAATTCGTAATCAGCACACCAAAAAACATAAAAGAACCAAAAATCAGAACTTCTGCAAAACTTTCCAGGTAAAAACTACCAAATGATTGGACTATGGATGTGAAAGTAAAATCAGAAATATCATTGCACACAAGTCATTTGAAAAATATCAAAAGTAGAATTAAACGGATATTTGTTCCAGTTATATATCAATGAAAGATAAAACGTCACCCCCATTTCGAATATTATATCATAAAACAATAGCATTCTTAAAGATCCTCAGGATATATTTAATGATTTTGCTCAACTCTTTCTGTTCCAGCATGGTAACATCAACCATGTACAACCACGACTATATTATATAATATCCCCTATTTAACTACACTGAAGAATATGTTATGAAGGTACTAGAAGATATTAAACAAACATTTACTAAAGGTATCAAGGAATTTCAACATTATTAGTTATAGACTATGTTGATTGGCGAAACCACTATTAGAATCAGTCGAGTTTAGCATCTAATTCGGTTACTTCTAATAAGGTCTGATATTCTGGTATCCTCTGTAAATAAAGAGGATGATGAATGCAATATTACAAGTCCCAAACCCTCAAAATAAACATTGATCCGTGTTGAGTTAATTCATTGTTAGAAACTTTGTATGACACATTTACCAGCAGATTTCTGGAAGTTATTCGACAAACTAGATCATGGATTCCACTGCACAAATTAAACTTGAAACCTTATTTAATTGGCAGATGTCTGAGTGCCGTATTGTGAATTTTGTTGAAATTAGCGTGGAGACGCCAATCTTTAAGATAAGATCACTGGTTTTTTGCTTCTTTGTTAATGATCTCCTGTATAAAGCTCTATGATCGAGGATACTGACGATGGTATTATGCTACAAAATGGTCTCGCGGAGTTGGGTAGATGGCATGACACAAGTTGAACTTAAATATCAGCAAATGACATGCATGACGTATAATCTTAAGCAACACGATATATTACAACTTAAATAAATTCTTAATCATAGCTTAGCTGTTTTATATTGAATTTTATATTTTATTTTAAGAGCTGAATCATTTATCTGGAAAATGGGAAGTCCTATCCAAATATTGTATAGGAACAAAATTGTCGAAAATTTGATGCACTTTGTTTTTTGTACAGAAAGTGTTTCTCCATCTTTTTTAGTTTTTGTTTTAAATGACAAAAACAATATTTGCAATTTTTTTTTATAAACGGACGCCATTTTGAAAGTAGTTTTTTTTGGGGGACATATCTAAAATTGTTCCTTAGGCTTTAATCTTTATGAAAAACATTTTTAAATGCAGATGTGGGCATTGTTCGTGATGGCAGAGAAATATTTATTACCCTATATGATAGAAGAGCATTTCCTTTTAAATTTTTGAGTATCTAGTTGATTCCAAATGCGTTGTATTGCATTGATATCAGGTGAAGCAGCATACTATTCCATATGACTTAGGTTTTCTTCTTGAAAAAAGCGGTTAACAGGTTCAGTTCAGCAGTTCTGCGAGACCTTACCCTGTCATAAACCAGTTGACAATTTTTTTTACAATTGACTCAGCATGGTATTCCAAAATTTGTAGGTCACGGTAACATCATTTATGTTACCGTGACTTCTATCTATACATTTCAGTCCATAAAATAAGAGAAGCTCCCCCATCTTGAAATGCCGCGTTGTATACAAGGCCTTATTATTAAACAAAATCAACATTGAATTTTTATGTTGTTAATTTGTACCACAGAGGTTAAAAGTTGATAAAATCACTTTTTCGAAGTTACTCAAAATTTTCCAATGAAAGTATATCACTTTCATACTACAATAATTTTTTAATACCAATCTAACGATGTATCACAACACATCCTGGTGGGACAATTTTTGGTTGGCCACGGGACATTAGATTGAAAATTAAAATTGGCTGGAAAATTTCAAAATGGCGGAAAGAGTCATGAACTTAGTACCTACAATCATATGCAAAATGACCTTTAGATTCAAAAAATGCAAAAATATACCTTTTAAAAATCAAAAGTAGGCACTTCCGGTGAAACCGGAAGCATAGAAACTTGACGGAGTGATCCCGTTGACACCCGGTATTGTATTTGATTGGTACATTCCTAAAACCGGAAATATCGCTCGTAGACAAAAAATTTACATATTATTATGTTGGTGAACAAATTCTAAACGACTTTCAAAATGTCCATCTGTCTGTCCGTCCGTCACGTTTCTTATAAGCACGATAACTTAAGAAAGAAAAATCCGTATTGAAATTTGGACAGTAAGTTAGTGTTAGCTAGAAAAAAAACCCTATTGTTTCTGAACAAAATCGATCAGTAAATAAAAAAGTTATTAATCATTTAAAATGTAAAAAACTGCTTTCTTAATTCTTATGGTTTGTAATTAAATAGAAATCTTGCGAAATGTTATTTCTTATCATTGTTCATTTACTCGCAATCAAAGTGTTGTGGGTTCGAAACACGAATAAGCACAACCATCACGACCTGGCAAATTCAAAGTTTTATTTGAGACGTCAAAATGAATATCTTTAAATTTTCCAACCTCTCCCAATTATTTCCGCTAACTTTCCTTATGTGAGTGGCCTAAAAAAGGAAACGTTAATTTACAAAAAAATTCACATTTTTCAAACTTCGAGCTGCTGTAAATTTTAAACAATTGTCTGTGGAAGAAAATTTATTAAACAAGTGTTTTACGAACCGATCTGTTGCTGAGAATTAAGAAGTGAAAACCTTCATTGCCTGGACTATTAATGTAATTTGCATCTACTTTAAATATGCGGCTGCTAATCATAATCAACCTTAGATAGAATTCTCTTAACTTAAACTTACCTGATTCGGAAATGGGTGAAGGCGCAGACGAAAATGACGTCGTAGAATGATTACTAGATATCGTTGAGGAGGAACACTCCGATACGGAGCGTCTTTTTGACATGGCCAAATGTAATGAAAGTTGTTCTAATCTTCTCCTAAGAAACCTCTGTTCTCGACTTAATTGATCCTTATATAGCGAGTGCTTTCTTTCTTTATCCTCAAGATTCTGGAATAGAATTTAATTACTTTTACTTAACGAAGAATTTACGAAATATTTATCTTATATAACATAAGGCACGATGAGAGTTTAATTAATTTTCAACAACAAATTCACTCAAGTTAACGGAGAGCTAACATCTTTTATCTAATGGCTTTATAACCATCGGAATTTCCGAAATTATATATGAACAATAGTTTACACTTAGTTTGCAGGGTTATCTGCCCATTATAAACATATTAGGGGGCCAAAAAAAGAATAAAACCATAACATTATAACACGGTCGAATTAACTTTTAAAGTTGGAGTAATAGTCAGATCATTAGATAGTAAAATAAATGGTCTACATAAAATAATAATAATAATAACAATAACTATACATTTGGTAGATTGAAGGGCCTCTAATAACGCCCCGAAATTCGCGCACCTCAAACGCACCTCTTGTGATTTTGCAAAAATTTGTAAAATGGTTGAAATAGGCTTATTCGAAATATCTCGAAAAGTGTGCATTCTACGTAAAAAAATAATTACCATTTTTTGCAAAATAGCATGAAATATTATTCAGTCTTAAAAAGATCACTGATCCCCAGATAATGCCGAAGAACTATCCTTAAACATAAGTTTTTCATATGTTTTTTAAGTGAAAATGGTTGCATGTGCCAACATATGCCACCATAGTGTAGAATTGTATTCTCATCAATTTTCTCATGGAATCAAATCAAGCATCAAATTGGGTGAATTAGGAATTCTCTGGCTACAGGAATTTTATTGTTTGAATTTGTTTTAGGTATAACAAGTGCTGTGAGAAGTTGGTTCAAGTGGGATAGGTCGGAGTGAACGGTTGTGCGTCTGAAACTCTCCCACTTAAAAACGTTAAAAAAAAACTGCGTTAAATTTGAAAAAGCTTAAGTGAATTGTAGCTTAAGAAATTTGCATTAAATTGATGTGTCATAACAAAAGAACAAAGATGAAATATAATTAATATTTTGAAATAAATAATACAGTTATTTAGTGGCAATCAGTGTGGTTCATAAAGAAACGAGCTTAAAGAAACGAATATATAAACACGACCCAAACCCAGGCATATAAGAGATAAGTACATCTTAGTTTATATACGTCTTAATGACTACAAGTGTCTGCCCCATAAAACCATTGAAATGTGTAGGTACATCGACATCTGTCGACAAATTTATGAGAGCAGTAACTTATTGAAATATGGCCAAATAAATTGTTTTTAATCATTATAAAAATATTCAAATGAATTTAATTAAAATTATATACGAAATAATCAATAACGTATCGTAAAATATGGTCATATATTTCTTTCTCTCAAATAATTCTTTTTTTCATAATTATTAAAAATACTCAAACGAATTTAATATAAATTAAACCCGCAATAATCAAATGCATTACTCTTAAAGTAGGGATAGAACAATTTCTTACGTAAATTTTCAAGTGAGGTTTTTATAATTATTAAAAGTACTCAAACGAATTTAATTTGGATTAAACCCGAAATAATTAATGAGACATTGTTGATATACGGCGTCAAAATTGAATTCTCAGATTCTCACAGCACTTCAACGGAGGTATGCGTGGTGCAGGCTTGTTTCAGAAAAATGGTATTTTCTAAGAAAACATACACATACGCCGATGATCTCCTAATCGCCGCAGGACCAGGTGCGTACGCAGGGGGGCAAGGGGGGCAACTGACCCAGGCGCGGCGTGGTCTAAGAAGTTTGGGACAGTGACAATTATTTCATATGTGTTTTTGCATACCAAATATTAGTTTAACTTCGTTTTTAAGCATATGCCAAAAAAAGTGAGGTTTTAAGTTCCACTGTGCTGTGTTATGTGTTTATTTGGACCAAAATCAGAAACGGAGGAATCAGAAGGCTCAGAAGAAGAAAATTTATAGAAGCAGAAAAACAAAAATAGGAGCACAAACAGCAGCGACACAACGCGGCAACATATATCACAAGAAGACCCAGAAGAGGCAGAAGTCCAGAACCAAAAATACAAAAAAAGGGAGCTTAAACGCTCCCTCACGACACAATGCGGTAACGTGGCACTCGCTGCTGGCAACTAGTCCAACCCAGCGTGGACGTAGCAAGCCCAGCTGTATAATCCTTGAGAGTGGCAGAAATGCATACCACACGCTGGTAAATCAATCAATCAACAAGTGCTGTGAGAAGTTTTGGATTAAATTTGCTTCTTGTAAAATTTTAACAGTTTATTTTTCAACATTGAAATTTTCTGACATTTTCCTTACCATCTCTGGTCCTAGCAATCGTAACGCAAAAATAAAAATATCAAATTGTTTGCAATAAAATTTTGAATAAGACTAAATATAGATGTTTTTATTTTCTTGACCGTTGATATCAAATTAACTTGATGTAGGTATATCCTGGGTTATCGATCTTTTTAATAAAATAACTCTTTTCTTACGTTTCGGTTTATTCAACCATCGTCAGACAATTACAATTAAGTGAAGATATTTTTTTTATAATTGCCAGTTTTATATACGTTAGTTAGCCCAGTGTGTAAGATGATTAGCTTTTTTTTTCAGGATGCGGACGTCTCGGGTTCAAATCCCGATTTCGAAATATATATTTTTTAATATATCAGTAATATTAAAAGTTTTACAAAACTGTGTACATGGACACAAGGATATTTGTTCAGGTTAGATTGATTTTCCCTTTTCGTGATAAAAATTAAGAAAGTTGTAAAAAATTATTCGCTTTATTCGATGTAATTTTAAAAATTGTAGTTTTGGATTATTCTCAAATAGCAGAGACAAAATTATAAGTATTGAAAAACAACCAGTTCAAATTTCAAGAAGAAATATCGATTTTATTATTTATAAGTGACCTAAACGAAAAAACTGACGTATCTCGGCCCCAAATGCAAGTAGATCATTCAATTTTTAGCAAGATGTTAGATATTTCATCTGTTTTCATAATTCGTTTGCCGTTTGCCGAGTTATTTGAATTTATTTACAACTATAATTGTAAAAATTATAAACAAATTAAAAAAAAACAGTTTAAATGAAGATATAATTTTCTACAATTAATTATTTTTATTTATTTGCTTTTATCATGATTAGAGAATATTATTTAGGTATTATGCAAATCAAAACTTACACACTTTTTATTTATTATGAAAATACCTACTTTCTGTATATTGTTGCCCTATTCTGGGCACGCTAATATACTAGTCAGGTAAATACTTTAAAACACTCATTATTGGAGAATCAATCAAAACAACTACTCTTCTAGCTAATACTGACGAAGTATTGAATTACATGATAGGATTCTTAGCATTTTAAAGAAAGAAAAATATATATATATTGAAAATACTTAAATCATTTATTCAAATTTGTAAATTTTGATTTGCATAATACCTAAATAATATTCTCTAATCATGATAAAAGCAAATAAATAAAAATAATTAATTGTAAAAATAAATCAAGAATAGGCTTGTAAATAATGAATGAATGTTTCTATACTCTACTGATGAGAACTAACGAGTTCGAAAAAACTTGTACAACTTTTCTAGAGTTGAAATATAATGTATGGTTCAATAATTGTTGTGAATGACTGAATTTCAATAAATAATTTAAGTATTTTCAATATATTTTTTGCCTTAAAATGCCAGGAATCCTATCATGTAATTCAATACTTCGTCAGTATTAGCTAGAAGAGTAGTTGTTTTGATTGATTCTCCAATAATGAGTGTTTTAAAGTATTTACCTGACTAGTATATTAGCGTGCCCAGATTAGGGCAACAATATACAGAAAGTAGGTATTTTTATAATAAATAAAAAGTGTGTAAGTTTTGATTTGCATAATACCTAAATAATATTCTCTATATAATTTTCTTTTTTAATACCATTGTAAAATACATACAAGTAAGTAATTTATTATGTAAGTATGAATATTTGACTTCTGCAGTATATAATATTGCAAAGCCCACATATGCCCCAATAACCAAACAAAGAAGAGACACGTTTGCAATTATTTTTTGGCCAATTTCAAATGAAAGGAAAAGTCTCGAAAAGTCTAGTAAACTGGTTGATTTTTATCAATTCAAATCAATGATTTGCCTACGGTGCAGTGGCTAAAAGTTAATTTCCTGCGAGCAGCGAGTATAGGAAGTCCGCTTATGGAGCATATTGATCTATAGAATTGCTGGAACGAGGCATAGTTACAACAAAAGCAGTCACGCATCTACCAGTTACAATGTGGCCGTATCTACTTTATTAGACCAATAAAGAGTTCCCTTTGTCTCTAGCCCATTCTGGAGCGCCAGCGGCATTCGAACCTCCGAATTATCTTCAAACCTCATCTCGTATAACTCCTTTAATTTATGGGAATAGGAAGCTATTGGCAATTATTCAGTTGATATGGTAATTTACATTATTTTTTTGCTTCCTTTTCCACTTTAAAATAAGAAAAGAAAATATAAATATTTATTTATTTAATTAGGTTAATTATAATGTATAACGGATCTAAACCCCATTACAGGATAAGGCTACAAACACAAACCTAAACTAAAATAAATATAAGATGGTATTGTTACACAAATATATGTTAGATAATATCTGTGCATACATATTATAAAACAGGACAAAAACATCACAATACCAATAATCAAAATTCAAAATAACAAAATAAAAATTCAATTTAAGTCAAAAGAAATTTGCGAAGCGTGAAGAAATATTATATGACTGTAGACTAATAGTACAGTCACTGAAGGTTTTCACCTCCGATTTCGTTGAACCTCCATCGATTTTCATGAAAATTTGTGAGTAGTTAGAGGATACCTCAAGAAACAAAAGTGACATAGTGCCAACTTGCGCTTTTACCCTGGGGGTGGATGTCACCCCTTCTCGGGGGTGGAAATTATTTTATGAAAAATAACCCCAGGAATCGATAGAGGGACCAATTCTAAGCAAAATTTGTTATATAAAGTTATTAAAATAAATCAATACTTTTTGAGTTATTAAAGATGAAAGATTTTGATTTTTCGTGAAAAAAATGCATGTTTTAAAGCGGTTTTTCATAAATAACTCAAAAACTATAAGTTTTTACAAAAAAGTTGTCATTACCAAAATTGAAGCTAATAAAAAAACGAATAAATTCCTTCCTTATAAAACCTTTTAATATTAATTCAAAGTGAGCTATAGGTAATTGAATGTATATTTTTTTTCGGCGAGTACTCAAATCTAAGTATTCAAGCTTAAATAACGGGAAAACGATGCATTTTATAAAATATACTTACTGAACACTTTTCAAAGTACTCAGAAATACCTGAGGTAGAAGAAGGTAGAAGAAGTTGATAGCATCAAAATTAAGCAAGTTATGATGAAAATAAGAGGACCCTTCCGAATTTTTTAGGAAAAAGTGAAAAATTAAACCTACGCCATTTCCACAAAAATTAAAATTTATAGTAATCCCTATAAGACTTTCTTTATTTTAGCATAAGCAATGACTTTAAAAATTTTGACCGGTTTAGAATGCATATTTTTGAAAAAAAAATGATTTAAAAAAATCAGAATTTTTAAAATTTTCGTAAATTTCATTTTCTTTTGATAATAACTCCAAAAATACTCGATATATGTAAAAAATAATAAAGAACGAAATTTGAGTTTTTTTTTAACAAAGATTTTAGTTTTTTTTTTATTTTTGTAGGATAAAAAATAACCGAGATAGAAACGTTTAAAGCCTAAATTTTACTGCGAAAACCATGTAACCGGGGCCTTTTAACCTTTTATCTTTTAAAAAATAAGGGTTTTAAAAGATTAAATTTAATACGATCTTATAGTCCTTGAAATTACCTTTCAAATGGTTTTTGGATGAACCTGATATCATAAAAATTAACGGAGTTATTGAAAAAAAAACCAATAACATTTTTTTGGAAAAATTTTTTGAGCAGAGATTTTGTATGCATATATAGGAAAAAAGATAGATAGTAAGAAGTAGACGTGTCGATAGGTACATGCTCACAAAATATACATGTGTGAGTGTGTGCATGTTTCTTTTGAAGATAGAAAAAGTTAAAGGAATTCTGAACATCTGCTCGAAAACATAGTGGGAGAAGTTGGTGAACAGAGCTCTAATGAAGAGTGAAAAATTAAATTTAATGTACTATTAATATTTGATTACTTTATGAAACATTATTTAAATAAAAAATGAATAAACTTTTCATATATTTTAATATTTATTTTAATACATTTTCCACTTAATTAATAAATTAAATTTTTATAAGTCACATAAGCACTGAAAAAATTGTTTCCAACGTTAAATTATGCTTTTTCATCAATTTGTGCACGAAGGGTAGTTTGGGGAATGTGGAAAGAATAATATTAATAAAGTTTGAAATATATTAATAAAGTTTATCATAAGTAATAAAAAAGATTCTAATAATTAAAGCTATTAAAGCTGATAAAAAAAAAATTCCATTATTTTTATGACAAGTGGTAGTTTTTAAGGGTGGAAAATTTCGCAATAAATAAATAATTACTTTAATACTCAGTAAATGAGATTTCAATTCAGTAATGTATTATTCAAATGATTAAAGTTTCTTGAAACCAATTTTTTCAATGATTCTGCATTAAGGGGGTGGTTTTTAAGGGTTGAAATTTCACAGTCAACCAAAAATTATATCATAAACATTAAACAAACCGTTTGTGTAATGTTAATATGCGATTTCATATTTCAGAAATACAAAAAATGATTTTTTCATGATTTTTGATTTAAGGGGTGGTTGCAAAAAGGGTTGAAAAATTAATTAAAATCATAAATCATGCATATAAGTGTTGAAAAATATTTACTGTATCTAATTAAACGAGATTACTTACGCCAGAATGCTTAAATCTGCATTTTTTCCCATTTTTAACAAAAGGGGTGGATTTCACCAAAATGCAAAAAGCGCAAGTCGAGCATATGTCACTTTTGAAGTTGAGGGTAAAATATACTCAATCCCAAATTTTCATGCAAATCGATGGAGGTTCACCGAAATCGGAGGTAATAGTTGATTTTTACCTTCATTCACTGTACTATAAGTAAACACGTATAGATTCAATACAAATTAGTCAAATTAGTCTTTGATAATAGAATCTTTTTGCTTCAATCGTTTCACATTTCCCTAGATTTTTTTGAATTACTTCCACGTCCACGTATAGGGGAATGGAAGTATAGCAGGGTGGCCACTTTTCCTCCACAACAAATTTCCCTAACTTTTCCCGGTTTTCCAGACGATTTTTTTAGTTTTTTCCCCGACTATTGTCATTCCATTTTGTCGTATGTTATTTTCTTTACAACTGCTCGTTAAGTGAACGTGATTAGTTGTATGATTTATCCCATTGACTGCAGCAGTTTTAAATGAAAATCAGTATTTTTACCCATATTTTAAACGTATATATGAATAGAAAAGGTACATATTATCAAAAAGAACAAACGGCATTCGGCATTGACTGAATTTTCACAAAAATCCCTGACTTTCACCAACATTCCCTGACATTTCCCTAACTTTTCCCTGACCTATTCAATTCCCTGCCTTTCCCGGTTTTCCAGAAAGAGGCCACCCTGTACAGTAATAGTAAAAAAATATTGAATTTTTTTTGTTCAAATAGGCAGTCAATCTACTATTTTGCTGCTTAGTTTAACAAATAAGTATTAAATCCTTTTCGAAGATTTTCTCTGGAACTGAACCCATGCTAAAAAATTTACGTTATGTTTACAACCTGCATAAACATCATTAATACTAGTAGTTTTCCGACACTGAATTGTATTTAAGTCTTGTTTGCTAACTGTTTTTCCAGAACAAAACTTTTTTTAAAAAAAGTTACAAAATACGATGGAGAGAAAACCACTTAATAATTAACAGTATGTTTCAGTCTGATCGCTGGCACTTTTCTAAAAAATGTATAAGAGAATCAACATTTTTCATTTTAATATAATTTATAATGGATGAACCGAGTCCGCTTGCACTGTAGATTGTACACCATAAATTAACGATGGAACATCGTCGATAATTAAGAAAAACTTAAAAGATCTGCCAAGTACCGGAGCGTTCCATTAATTAACTGATATAAATTTAGAATATTCTTTGGCAAAAAATTGTAAGGGAAAGTTGAGCTTAAAAATAACATCGCGGAGGTATTGCTCATTAAATTTTTAGAGCCGTTAAAAAATCCTTAAGGCGAACCTCCCTCATCTGGAAAAGATGACAGGTCCTTTTATCAGCATTTTGCTGGTTTTAATCACTCTTCTAAATTTAATCTCTTTATTATCTCGAGACAGGAATATTTTAATTACCTAATATTGCTGCGCCTGAGAGAGACATTTAGATTAAAAATAATAGAGAATATTTAAGCAAATTATAGTTCCTTACAGGGGTGAAACATTTATTACACAAAACGCGGTGAGTTGATGTATAAAACATGAAGAAACTTTTAACTTGCATGAAATAATTGAAATTAGAATTACGAAAAAAATGAAATGTAAAAAAACTTTTTATTATTATTTAGGTATACTAGCTATATGCCATCAAAGTGGGCATTTTTCGCCACTTTGATGGCAAATTGCTCAAAAACCGACCGATAGAAATGTCTGACACTACAGTACGGTACTGTACGCGTCAAAAGAAACATTTTGCGCCGAATTTGGTCCGGTAATTAAAAAATTTTTTTTTCAATTTCCGGTTACCACGCGCTGACCGGAAGTTTCGTCTGCCAACGTAATTGGGGTATGTGAAGTACATATACTAACTACCTATGCGGACAGATATCGATAATCATTCAATTAAAAAGGTGTGCCCCCTCCCTATCCCCCCACCATACCAAAAATTTCCAGAGAGAAAAAACTTTGGTACTTATATATATGGTCTCTTCGATTACCAACTGGCAGACTGTAACTTTTCATTGTCGAATTTGCACGCTATTTCCTAGACTAGTAATTAATAATAAAGTACAGTTTCTTGTTACTTTCCACTAATAGGTAGTTGTAAAACTGACTGAAATTTTATTTCTTACTTTTTAGAGATATTTATTGAAAAAAAAAACAATTTCAATTTTTTTAGTAGCTTCACATATTTCAAGGTCCCTGCCGGTTAGTCCAGTCAACGGAGCGCTAAAATGACCAAAATCTCTAATTTGAGTGCTAATAAATGGATTTTGATGAAACCTTGTGTAATGTGTTTGTAATGACGTTAATAAAAAAGTTGAAAAAGAGATTGGAGTAGGAAATGATCGGAAGGGGTAGAAAACACTTTTATCACGGGTTCCGTAAATTGTAGAATTAGGTCAAAAATGAAAAAGAAACAATGTATTTACCTTTTTTGGCCCAAGATAAGATGTTTTTACTCCTGTAAATTTTTTCAGAAAATGCATATTTTTCGAGATATGGCCACTCAAAAATTCCTAAAAGTAGGGCAGGGGAAAGGTAAAAGTTGGAAAAAAATCTGAAAAAATTCATCGAAATACAAGACATTTTTTGTTTGCAACTTTGTAAACCTCTGTAAAGTGCGTTTTCACCGGAAAAACATTTTTGAAATTGCAGTACTTTAAACATATATAATTTAGAAATTTGAAAAAATTCAGACGTAAGCATTGAGGCCTTCTAAACATTTTTTGTCTCTCGGAATTTTTTTGTAACTTGCTAATTTTCCGAGTTACAGGCAGTTTTTCACGATAAATAATTTATTGCAAAAAATACATGAAAATTCGAAAAATGAGTGTGATTTATATATATTATTATAAAAAAATATGGAACCTATGTAGTTATACCATTTTTAAAGGTTCAATATAATTTTATATTTTTTAATGTACAAAAAATGTGGTACATTATTTATCGTGAAAAACTGCCTGTAACTCGGAAAATTAGCAAGTTACAAAAAATTCATTGAAACAAAAAATGGTTAGAAGGCCCCAATGCATACGTTTGAATCTTTTTCAAATTTTTAACTTATATAATTTTAAAGCGCTGAAATAAAAAAGAGGTAGTTTTTCAGGTTTTTCCGGAAAAACTCGGTGAAAACGCACATTACAGAAAAGTTGCAAGTAAAAAAAAGCAGGGTTGAAAAAAAACAGTTCTTTTCATTTTAAACAAAAAAACAGTTTTTTTTGTTTTGAACAGTTTTTTTTGTTTAAAACAGTTTTTTTTTTAAGTTTGAAATGGTATGTTTAAAACATGTTTAAAACAGATTTAAAACGTTTAAAACTATATTCAACTAAAATTAAATGGTGCCAGACACACTAAGTCTGCTACTACTACTTGATGTCAGATGGCGCTCTTAAACGGATTTTACAGCACTCTACAAATAAAATGCTCAGTTTAGTGCACATGACCACTATATCGGAATTATTTATCGGAATGTACCATCATCGGCACTTTTCCTGCTGTTCCACACATTCCATAATACATCTATTTAAAACATCGCACTGTGTTTTAAACAGTTGTTTAAAACATCGCATTGTGTATTAAATATGTTTTATACATTTGTTTAAAACACAGTGTGATGTTTTAAACATTTTGTTTTAAACATACCAACCCTGAAAAAAAGGGTTGTATTTCGATGATACATTCACATGAATTCTTTTAGACTTTTTTTTTTAACTTTTACATTTCCCCTCGCCCGCTTTTAGGAATTTTCCTCAAAAAATATGTAGTAACACATTTAGCGAGTAATGACCGAGAAATTAACCTTTTTAACATAACCAAGTTCAAAAATCACCGCCCCGCCCACAAAAAAGAGCCCCCCCATATCAATCCTTTTCCCTTTTTATGCCAAAAAAATATTTTCGATCAAATAGTGGATTGAATGATGCTGTTCTTTAGGCAAAATATACAATGCCAGCCGTTCGCCTATTAGGGTACCCCCTCTTCTAGACTCAAATATCAATCCCATTCGCGGATTTTTAATAATTTTACGAAAAACAGCATTGGAGTCTAGACAATGAATGTGACAATTAATTAATCATTTTTAAAAGTAGTTGAAATAACTGTACACAATTCCCCCATTCCACCAAAAAAAAAACATTTTTTTTGTAGCATTGTAAATTTCGCGTGGAACCACCCCCGGACCATAGCCTACAGTTTGCAGTAGGTTTGACAGAAATCGCTTGAGCTACGCCAGAGTAATCATTTAACAAATATTAAAAAATCATACGGGTCGAATTGAGAACCTTCTCCTTTTTTAAATTCTATGAAATCGGTTAAAAATACAGCGAGTGGACACCCTAACAAAATAATTAAGGAAGGAAACATGTTACAGAAAACAATAATATTTGGCAAGTACTTAAAACAATTCCCAAAGGAACGAACGCCTTAGTTTTAGTAAAAAAAAATAGGTTGGTCACCAAAAAAATAAAACAATTAACTAGGTTAAACCTAGAAAAATTCGACTGAGGATGTATATTTCAAAATCTCAGTAAGTGGTGACACTCCTTTGTTTCTCATAAACCTCTCTAAGACAAAGTAAGCCGAATTTCTTGAAAATGTGTCTGCTGGTGACAAGATCAAAAGTCTAAAGAATAATTTCTAGGATACATTTTCAAACGTCTCTACACCGTCGAATCTGGACAAAGTTAGTCTAGTTAATGAACAAATGTAGAGCAATGATGAGCACGGCATGTTAAAATTTTTACAACTTTTAGGCAAGCCAACCTAACTCATCCTAGAATGGCAAAAATACCATTTTTAAATATTTCAAAATAGTTCTCTAAAATAGAAAGGGTTCAAAATGTTCAAAAGTGAGTTTTAAGTTAAAAAAAATGCATGGGCAAATTCTCTCTCCAAATCACTGGTTGCTAGATAAAAATAATACCAAATTACAGAATTCTACTACAAGCCGTTTTAGAAATATTTTCAAACAAGTAAATCTGAGTTCATAATTTTGACGCTTGTTTGTACACTGAATTAAAAAAAAACTTTTTAAAAACAATGGATTTCTTTTAAAACAAATTTGCACTAAAAAGTAGAAAATAATTTCAACTTTGTAAAAAGAAAATCATTGGGCGCTCATAAAATATTACTTCGTCTAATCATTTTGATTTACGTTTACATTTTATGAGCGCCCAATGATTTTCCATTTACAAAGACGAAATTATTTTCTACTTTTTAGTGCAAATTGGTTATAAAAGAAAGCCATTGTTTTTTAAAAAGTTTTTTTAAATTCATTTATTTTTAACTTTTTAGTCTTCATCGCGTAGCTTATCGTATTTTACTCGTCAAACTCTCATTTGATACCCATGTCAAGGGGGTTGTGAAGAAAAAAGTAAGCCGCCATCTTGGAGCGTCCACCATATTTGATTTAGAACGATATTAGATATACTATATTATATTGTTCTCAGAACCAAATACTTCAGTAAAATATAATTAAATTTGGACCAAACCCGAAACAAAGTAACAAGCTAATTTCTTCGGGATTGCATTTTATGGCTGTCCAGGAGTCTCTGAATGAAAATCCCAAAAAATCTGCCGTGCATAAATGAAGAAAAAATGCGCCGCCATGTTGAAATTAGGCACTTTTTTCCTTTAATCGGTAATAGCTCACACGAATGACTCTTTATGAAAAAAAAGTAAAGAGGCAAAATTTTGAAAGAAAGAGTTTAAGCTTCAGTATGGCATAAATCGGTTAAAAATTAACAAAGGTATGGTTGTCATAATGACAGATTCTTATAAAGAAGGGTATTTTTTTATATTTTAACAGCATAAAAATGTAACAATACTCAACAAAAACGTTTGTTGGTAATACTAATTAAACTTGGTTAGAGATATCTCAAAACGAATTTTTAGCATTAGCGTCAAATAAAGATCAGTTAATTAAACTTCTAACAACAGATTTTTCCCAAAACAATATCACAGTCAAATATACGGATTCAAATGCTCATTATTTAATTGTAAAAACTGCTATTGATTGCTCAGCTGATATGTGTAACCCCGTTATAGTTGTGGGTCAAGATACAGACTTAATAACGTTACTCATTGAACATTGCAAAACAAAAAATGTGTACATGATGAGACCCGGTGATTGAGGTAAATCTGATAAAATAACGAATGTCTAAGTTACGTTCTAAGTGAAAATGTAGTAAAAGATATTCTATTTACACATGCCATCTCCGGATGCGACACCACCTCTGCATTTTATAAAAATGGCAGTTTTAGAAAATAATATTGAACTAAGTAACAGCCTATTAATTTTCAAAAGTAAATTTGCTGAAGCAAATCAGCTTGCAGTAATTGGGGAAGAATTTATTTTAATATGGTATGGCAGTAAAAAAACTAATAGTTTAAATGATTACAGGTTCGTTAGGTATAATCAGATTTCTGTTAGGCAAAATATTTTTCAACACTTCGATATAGCAGTTCTTCCGCCAACATCCGATGCTACTAAATATCATACTTATAGAGTGTATTGGCAAATTCAAGTCTGGTTAGGCAACAATCTTAATCCAGAGAACTGGATATTAAAATACAAAAAGTAATCTTTTTTATATAAATCTGTCATTTTGACAACCGTAATATTTAAACGATTGCAAAAAACTTTATACCCATTAAAACGTAGCTCTTTCTCTCAATATTTTGCCTCTTTACTGCATCTTTACTTTTTTTCTTTACGTGTCATCCGTGTAAGCTATTACCGATTAAAGGAAAAAAGTGCCTAATTTCAACATGGCGGCGCATTTTTTTCTTCATTTCTGCACGGCGGATTTTTTGGAATTTTCAGTCAGAGAGTCTAATTCTTGAATAATTTTCATGGGAAAACAGGTTTTTGTCCAAAAAAAATTTACCCAGTAAAAAATCTTCCACCTCTTGTGTATTAATATCCGAAAAAACAATTGAAAAACAGTTAATTTTCGTATATGAACTTTCTTGCTTATTCTAGCCCGCATGTTCTTGACTTTAGTACGCTGTTTGTGTAACATCTTGTATATTATTTTTATTATCCTGCAAGAAGGCAGACAGTTTTATGAAAGTTTTAGTACATAAAACTTCACCAATCAAATTTTTTCTTCAAGAACATGCTGCATACCTAACCTGCATGTTGATTACAGAGCATTACTTCTTTAAACTTGAACATAAATCGGCTCAAACACGACTTAATGCATTTTCACTCCAGTGGTAAACAAGGCATTAATAATTTAGTGCAATTCCTTAATAGCAGTTTTATTAATATAAACGACTAGTTTTCGTGTCTGGTAAAAATATCTGGCTTGGGAAATGTTTTGATGAGTCGGTATATAGGGCAACCGCTAGGTGGTAATATAACAAAACTGCGACTTCAGATAGCGAGCGGCTTTCACCGGCAAACCTTAGTCAGCAGCTATAAAATCAATTTTTACTCCACACTTTTATAAAACGGAATTTTCTGTTAACGCCAGTTTCCAAGTAATTTTTCAATATCAATGTTTCAATTTTTACGTAAAAATAGATATTTTCCCTTAAATTGAAACTATTGGGAATACTATTGCCTATTTTCCTCGGCTAATACATATAACGAGATGGTCAGTATCACGAATTATTCAAGAGATGTGGATTCCTGTTCACCATATCATTTGTTTTTACGATGGCCTTTGTAGTACAATAATTAGCGGTTTTAACTTCTGAATAATGTCATATGAATTAGACATTATTTTATTTTTTTGACAATTTAATAGTGAATGATTCACAGAAAAGTTTATATTGGGGGTTTTAAAGGGAGGGCACAAAAAAAATGACCATTGGAACCGAAGGAGAACCAAATTTTGAGAAGAAAAGGCTCTATGCAACTTTTTACACAAATTGTTAAGTTATAACACTTGAAAATGCGATTTTAGCAAATGGTGGAGATACAAAATTAATAGTTTAAAAAAAAAGTAACACACAATGCCTTGATACTTGACAAAGAATTAAAAATTCTTATTTTGTCCGCCATCTTTGTCCGTTCTATATGACCATAGATGAGTTTTATTTTTGCTAACTTTGGTAAAATTACCCCTTCTTATCGACAAGATATTCAATTTTGATTTTTTCGGCCATTTTTGGTGTTTTCTATTTTTGTCCAAGATGGCGGATTGACCTATACATCTCGGACAGGTCTATATTTTTTAAGAATTTTATTTAAAAAAAGCCCATATTTTTAAAATTCAGATTCGATTACTAGTACAAGATATATTAAGCAGATAAGTAGAAAATTCGCAAAAATTAAATCAATTCGACTGTACTATTTTTTGAAAAAAATTGAATTTAAAACTATAATATAAAGGGACTTTCAAAAAACGTAAAGTTTTAGTTTCTTTGCAAATATCCCCATAGCAGTGGCGGACCTAGGGGAGCTCTGTGCCCCCGCCCCTGGGATGTGCCGCCCATGCTTACATTTCGCGCCCCTCTCTGCCCATTAGAAGATGTTTTTACTTCTATCTTACGCCTCCAGCTCACTAAAAAATATTTTTTCATCTTGCGACGCCTCCACTCGTCAAAATTTTGCCCCCCTCCCTCGGTCATCAATTATGAAACTTGGACAAAAAAATTCATTCTACCTCCCCCCGCTCATCAATTATTAAACCTGGAATTTTTTTTCCATTAGCAAGATTCAAAGATTCAAATATGGTCCCTTTATTTTAAACGGACTGCCCCGCTCCAAAAAGCTGGGTCTGCCACTGCTCAATAAATATTAGTTTTAGCAAAAAAATGGTGGGAGATCAAAAATAAAGCTTTTTAAACTGAGAACGAATTTGTTTCCCAAGAGTCAAAACGTCTAGAATTAATTCATGATTAGGGGATCTATTTTATGTCGGAACTATATGGTAACTTACTAAATATAAATAATAAGACATTTGTTGACAAATGTTTATTTATGACGAAGTATCCTGAAGTATAAGGATAAACAACTGTAATAAATAATACAAGTCTCAGATCATCTAAAAAAATATATATATTTCCAGTCATGAGTCATATAGAATCACGTCCTTTTTAATACTCAGTTCTGGATCGAGAGTTATATCACGATACCACCTTGACAGATATATCCTTTGATATCGCTTGCCATACCGAAATAATGTAGGGAATTCAAATTGCAAGTAAAACATCTGCAATAATCGAGCACGCAGGTCTACATCGGCTTCAGATCAAAGATATTGGTTCCTTCACGAAATCAAAGGACCAAGAAGTGAAAGACAAGTAGGTATTGCTTTTATTTTCGGTATTTTATAAAATTTCCAGTGGTTAGTCAGACTTTAAAAACACATTTTCTATGGATCTTACCTAAAAATTAATACTGTATTTTGATTCAGGTAACAATCCACACTAGTAAATGATCATTAAAATAATTTAATATTTTTGATTTTATATAGTGAAGGATAGGA